>OY747711.1:11623913-12136413 GCA_963556495.2 Valencia hispanica | reverse complement strand
CCATCTTAATCTTTTTCTTTTATTGGCCAGTCTCAGATATGGCTTTTTCTTTGCCACTCTGCCCTGAAGCCCAGAATCCCGCAGCCGCCTCTTCACTGTAGATGTTGACACTGGTGTTTTGCGGGTACTATTCAATGAAGATGCCAGTTGGGGACCTGTGAGGCGTCTGTTTCTCAAACTAGAGACTCTAATGTACTTATCTTCTTGCTCAGTTGTGCAACGCTGCCTCCCACTTCTTTTTCTACTCTGGTTAGAGCCTGTTTGTGCTGTCCTCTGAAGGGAGTAGTACACACCGTTGTAGGAAATCTTCAATTTCTTAGCAATTTCTCGCATGGAATAGCCTTAATTTCTAAGAACAAGAATAGACTGTCGAGTTTCAGATGAAAGTTCTCTTTTTCTGGCCATTTTGAGTGTCTAATTGACCCCACAAATGTGATGCTCCAGAAACTCAATCTGCTCAAAGGAAGGTCAGTTTTGTAGCTTCTGTACCGAGCTAAACTGTTTTCAGATGTGTGAACATGATTGCACAAGGGTTTTCTAATCATCAATTAGCCTTCTGAGCCAATGAGCAAACACATTGTACCATTAGAACACTGGAGTGATAGTTGCTGGAAATGGGCCTCTATACACCTATGTAGATATTGCACCAAAAACCAGACATTTGCAGCTAGAATAGTCATTTACCACATTAGCAATGTATAGAGTGTATTTCTTTAAAGTTAAGACTAGTTTAAAGTTATCTTCATTGAAAAGTACAGTGCTTTTCCTTCAAAAATAAGGACATTTCAATGTGACCCCAAACTTTTGAACGGTAGTGTATATATAGATAGATGGATATAATCTCTATATATATCCAGATCTATATCTATATAGATGGTGAGGTAACCTTATTTTAATGCATTTTAATGTGTTAGTTTGAATCGACAATTCTCTGCCCTTTTTATTTTCTAATCTTGATTTTTTAAATACAATCTTAATACAGTAAAAAAAATAATTCCCTCTTTTTCTGCAAATTTTGAGATCTACTGACAGCAATTATAATCCCACAGCATAACGCCCCCCTAGTAGTTGAAATATATTCTGAGAATAGTTAATGCGGCTTGAATTTGCAGCTTCTCCAATCAGTGAATTCAAAACAGTTCCATAACATGATGCTGCCACCACCATGCTTGACAGTTGGCACACTATTCCAACATTGAAACTATTTAGACTGGAGAAATTCAGCAACAAACTCGAACACTGGGAGGGAAATTAACAAAATACTCTAGCTTTATTTAATACCAGTCATTCTGATGCATGTTTGGTGTGATTATCCAGTTGATTTGAGGAGATGAAGTATTTGAAGATTGTTCTTCCAATTTTACATTCACTTTGTGTAATGCACCTGTAGTGAAACAACCCTGTAGCGTAATTATGCCAACACCAGGCTCGCTAATTGGTGCAGAAAATCGGCAATTCTACAAAAATAAATTGCAGCTACCCCACTCAAAAGAAAGGTTCAAATAATAATAAATAAAAAAATAATTAAATTCCTATGAGCTGTAGGACTCATGGTGGCAGCATGTTGCAGTAGCTGTGTTACTTTAGTTCTAATTTGTTGCTTTTGTTCTTCATTTTTGGTTGACATAGCCCCGTTTCTCTGCCCAGCTCTCTAACCACACAGATTTTAAAGCGGAGCTGCAAAAGCAGATGAGATGGACTAGCAGCGCTTGCCGACTGATTATGTATTCAGGACATGTCACAGTGGAATATCGTCTCTGCTGCCTGGAAATTGAGCGGTTAGCATGCCACGACGGTCACGAGACTGGTCAAACAGCAACAGTCTTCAGTCAGAGGCCTTTTCAGATTCACCACATGACTGACTGCTACTGGAGATCCTTTCTGCCCATAGCATCACCATCCACAGACTCTTTAGAGGTCAGGCAACATATAATTTCCCTGTAGAATAAATAAAAGTATTTAAATATAAAATATTTAGCAGCTGTATTGCGTCGAGAGAAAAAACAAAGCCAGACACAGTTTAGTTTTTAGGTTTTTTAAGGGGTTTAATGGATGTATGATTCATTTAAAGGAAGTGGTAAACACATACAAAAATACCCTTTCAATACATTTTAGAAACAAACATCTTAATGACTTGTGTTAAATGTTTCTGAACAGCAGAAATGAAGTCGTCTGAAAGAGTGGTGCCGATATTCAATAAGACCTAGCTGCTATGAATGCAATTAAAACAAAAGATCACATGGTACAAATATGCATATATAAATAATGTGATAAGAAAACCCCCCGTAATGATGAAGATGCCTTTTCAAAACAAAAAACAGCTCTCTGTACATTTTAGTTTGGAAAACTGATTCTGAAAAAAAAAAAAAAAAAAGCATTAATAATGAAGAAAGAATGCCTCAGTAGTTGCATCACTCTACACATACATCCAACACAAAGCCACTCAGCTTCTACAGGGTGGGTAGGGGGGGGGGGAAATGAATGCATCTCCTGACAACCCCACCCCACCCCCCTCACATCAACACCCCACACAACCTGTGGACCCCCGAGATGTCTTCTAAGAACCTCCACAGGAGGCGCAGAGGGTTAGCACCCGAAACAAAGGGAATATTCTCTCTCTTACAAATCAACACAGCCATCTTTAAATGCGTACACACAGCCAGCCACACATGTCTGCATAAACACAAACAATTCTCATCCCCCCCCCCAAAAAAAAGGCTTTAATTTGTTTTACCACAAAACATTAAAGACTTGCTAATGATGGTCGGTTTGATTCGAAAGGTTCTTTACAGTGAGGGTTGGCTGAACGCTGCGGGAGGGTAAGAGTATGGATGTGGTGGTGGGAATGAAGGGAGGGGTGGGTACTGATCCTGCAAGTTCTCCTGATTAGCCATCAATCACAGAGAAAAATGCCGAACTGGTGAGTAAACACATTCTTGTTGGGCTTACCTGCCGATCCGTCTGCAGAGAGCTCGCCGAACGACAAGCAGAACACCGGGGGACAAAGACACGGGACGCAGCGTTCCGGCATCAGTCCGCTGTGATGTGACAAAGAAGATAAAAAAAAAAAAAAAAAAAACAACAACAAAACATTCCCATTCCTGTCACAAAGGATGGTTCTCCTTGCTCTTACCAACCACAAACCCAACACTAATCTAGCAGCGTCCAGGCTAGCAGGTCCATAAGAGCTGGGGTTGTGATTTTAGTCAAGCCGACTACTGTATCCGAAATCGTACAGCGACTATAAAAAGATCTGGGGATGGAGACGATTTGTTGGTACGAGCGGTAAAGAAAAAACAAAAAGAAATTTTTTAAACTTTTTTTCTCTCCATTTTTAGATAAAACTACAATAGAATAATCAAAAGACTTTGTGATCTTTTGTTTTTGTTTTTTTTTTGTGTGTTTTTTTTGTTGTTTTTTTAAAGACAAAAAGTTATGTACATCAACATTTACAGTACAGGTATCTGTGTGGAGGAAATAAGGGAGAAAGACATAACATCAGCTCTCTCTCCAGCAGAGTGAATAAGAGCCTATTTTTTTAAAACGTCTGAAAAAAAGAAGAAGGATGAAATAAAGAACAGCTCATCTCCCATTACTATGTTTCTTAAACACAGATGGAAAAGGAAGAAGAGGAGGAGGAGTAAAAAAACTGCTGCTGTAGTTCTCGTGTCATGTCTCTGTGACTGAGTGGGACAGCGCTGACCACGGGAAGAAAATCTGTAATCTCTGAAAGATCCGAGCCGAGTTTTCTGTCCTGCTGCGTCACGGCTCACACAGACCGACCTGAAAACGCTCCCCTCCCCTGCTCCCCTCCCCGTGTGGAGTCGTCTCGCTCTCTGCGTTTGGCGCTCGCCGTCTAAGGCCCACTGCTGCGCGGGTATGAAAAACCAGTCCGTTTCAGGCTATGTGAATCCGGGCCTTCTCCGTTTCCTTCAGCCTCTTGGCCTGCTCCTCCACAGACGGAGAGTGGGCTCTCTTCGAGGGCGCTCCGTTCAGGGGGTCAACCACTCGGCTGACTAGAGTGGGGATGGAGCTGCCAACAGGGGGCGCCGTGTGTTTGGGTGCCGCATGTTCTGCGGAGGTAAAAGATAATTAAAGAAATTTAATCTAATTTCAGTGTTGAAATACAGCCTGCACCAAGCTACCCTGAACCTTTATTCCCCAGAACGTATTTACCCCAAACCCCCTTTAAGGATTCAGGGTAATACTAGGGACAATAAGGTTCTCTGGAAAAACCACAAAATCCACTCCAGATAGTTTAACAGCGGTTTAAGTAAAAAATCACAGCAAACTTTGTAAAAATGTTGAACTGTAACAGATTTTAATTGAGCTAAAGTGAGTTTTAAGCACATCTACAACCAGGGATTTTGATGATGTCCTCAAGCTGTCATCAATGCTGATGTTCAGGGTTTGACTTTACACTACATATTGCAAGTTTAAAATTTGTTGTTTTCCATTTAACCGGGGTAAAAAAAACCTGTTGAACTTGAAGCAATTTTAATTCAAATATTTGCAGGTTTATTTTTGTGCGATAATAAATTTATAAATAAGTAACCAGGAAAGCGGACAATCTTGAACGTTGCGTTTTTTTAATAAAATTTAGCTTTTTATTTTTTTAAAATAGCTTAATCTTTATGTTGTGAGAACTTTTGTAAAATTTTTTGAAAAAAAGATTTGAATATTTTTTTCATGCATTTTTCACAATACATGTACTTTAAATGGCCTTCTAAAGTTTTCTCGAAGTTGTTGTTCTGCTGCAATGTATCTGGAAAGTGAGAATGTCCTTTGACATGTATAAACAAAAGAAAAAACTGCAATAGATATCGTTACTGCACATGCCTTTAGAGATTATATCGCAACCTGAAAACAGCTGTAATTAAACCCCTGCTGAAAAGAGACAATCTGGACAAGACACAAATGAACAACTACAGGCCCATCTCCAATCTTCCATTTTTAAGTAAGATCATTGAAAAGGCTGTTTTTCATCAGCTAAATGACTTAACACAAAGCAACTGCTACGATGTCTTTCAGTCAGGTTTTAGACGGCACCACAGCACTGAGACTGCTCTGACCAAAGTCATCAATGACATCCGTTTGAATACTGACAGTGGAAAAATCTCAGTGCTGCATTTGATACTGTTGACCACATTATTTTACTCAAGCGACTGGAGAACTGGGTGGGTCTCTCTGGCACTGTACTAAACTGGTTCAAAACGTACTTAGAGAACAGGAAGTACTTTGTGTCAATAGGTAACTTTACATCTGAGCAGACGGGAATTACATTAGGAGTTCCCCAGGGTTCCATCCTGGGACCTCTTCTGTTTAACATCTATATGCTCCCACTGGCACAGGTAATAAATAACAACAATATAAGTTACCATAGCTATGCAGATGACACACAGATATATATATTACAATGTCACCAGAAGACCAAGGGCCTGTTGAGGCTCTTGGCAAATGCATAGAGGAAATTAATGACTGGATGTGCCACAATTTTCTGCAGATGAACAAAAACAAAACGGAGGTAATTGTCTTTGGAGCTAAAGAGAAAAGATTGAAGGTCACCACAGGGCTTCAGTCCATACACCTAAAAACCACCAACCACGTCAGAAATCTGGGTATAGTGATGGACTCAGACCTAAACTTTGAAAAAAACATTAAGGCAATCATAAAATCAGCCTACTATCACCTTTAGAATATCTCAAGGATAAAAGATCTGATGTCTCAGCAGGACCTGGAAAAACTAGTCCATGCATTCATCTTTAGTCGGCTTGATTATTGTAACAGCGTCTTTACAGGTCTACCTAAAAAATCAATTAGGAAACTGCAGCTCATCCAGAACTCTGCTGCTCGAGTTCTCATTAAAACCAAAAAAATGGACCACATCAGTCCAGCTGAGGTCTTTACACTGGCTGCCTGTCTGTCAGAGGATAGACTTCAAGGTTGTGCTGCTGGTCTATGAAGCTCTAAATGGTTTAGGACCAAAATACATCGGTGATCTCCTGACCCAGTATGAACCTACTCGACTACTCAGGTCATCTGGATCCCAGTTCCCAGAGTCAGAACCAGACATGGAGAAGCTGCGTTTAGCTTCTATGCTCCACATGTCTGGTACAAACTCCCAGAAAGCCTGAGATCAGCTGAAACACTCAGTTTATTTAAATCCAGGTTAGAGACCCACCTGTTCTCAGCTGCTTTTGATTAGATTTTTATTCTAAGTTTTAAATCTGCACAGCTTCAAGATTTTTTTTTCTCTCATTTTAAATAATGGTTTTTATTCCTGTACTTTTGCTTTTTCTGCACCCTGCTGCAATGCTTTTGATGTTTTATGTAAAGCACTTTGAATTGTCTTGTAACATGAATTGTGCTATACAAACAAACTTGCCTTGCAATATAGATATGAGGCCATGTCGCCCAGTGCTAGTTGGGATCATAATCAGGAGTTTTACTTAACTTCTCATGTTAACAGCGGTTACACTTTAAAACATAGGTAAAATTATTCGATAGACGTGGAAAAAAAGGGAGAATTCAATCTTTTTTTATTATTAAAGTAGAGGTAATCTGCCCCAAACAGCACTATTAAGTCTTTTATATATAAAATATAATAACGATTTGTTGGCTTTAGCTTCTTCATTTCCTTTTAAATGCTTATAAAATTCACCTAAAAGGGTCTGGATGGTGAAGAAGTGGGGACTCACTTGAGCCGATGACAGGAATGGACATGCCCTTCTCTTCGCTGGCAGCAGGAGAATCTGAGGCGAGGGTGCCCTCGAACACCGGGGGCTTGGGAGGTGTGATGCTGCTCCAACATTGACAACAGAATCTCAATAATATCCCTGCATTTTACCCAGCTAACCAGCAAGAGCAGAAAAATTTTGTGAAGAAATAAATTTTAAACGTACTTGTGACGGTTCAGGGCCAGTTTGATGGAATTTTTTACAACGCGACAGCTGTTGCTGGTGGGGAGAGGTGATGAGGCGTCAGGCAGCTCCATGCTGGGAAGTCTCTGAGGTGGAAAACAGCAACGTCAAAGTATTAAAAAGTGATAACCAAAACGTTAAGCACAGAGTAAGAAATTAAACGTAACTACTACCTGTGTTCTTGAGGTATCGATTGTTGGAATGGGCTTCGTCTTTGATCCAGAGAGAGGGGGCTAGCAGAGAGAAGAAACATCCTGTTAATCAACTCGACTAAAATGATTCAAAGTTTCTGCAGGTTCTTCAAAGGCCAAGGAAGGAAGGAAATGGTTTTAGGAAAGAAGGAAATGGTTTTAGGAAAGAAGGAAATGGTTTTAGGAAAGAAGGAAGGATCTTTGGATGGAAGGAAGATAGGAAGGGTCTTTGGATGGAAGGGAGGAAGATAGGAAGGGTCTTTGGAAGGGAGGAAGGAAGATAGGAAGGGTCTTTGGATGGAAGGAAGGAAGATAGGAAGGGTCTTTGGATGGAAGATAGGAAGGGTCTTTGGATGGAAGATAGGAAGGGTCTTTGGATGGAAGGAAGGAAGGGTCCTTGGATGGATGGAAGGAAGGAAGGGTCCTTGGATGGATGGAAGGAAGGAAGGGTCCTTGGATGGATGGAAGGAAGGAAGGGTCCTTGGATGGATGGAAGGAAGGAAGGGTCCTTGGATGGGAGGAAGGGTCCTTGGACAGGAGGAAGGGTCCTTGGACGGGAGGAAGGGTCCTTGGATGGGAGGAAGGGTCCTTGGATGGGAGGAAGGGTCCTTGGATGGGAGGAAGGGTCCTTGGATGGGAGGATCTTTGGATGGAAGGAAGGATGAAGGAAGGGTCTGGTTTTAGGAAAGAAGGGTCTGGTTTTAGGAAAGAAGGGTCTGGTTTTAGGAAAGAAGGGTCTTTGGATGGAAGGAAGGAAGGATCTTTGGATGGAAGGAAGGAAGGGTCTTTGGATGGAAGGAAGGAAGGGTCTTTGGATGGAAGGAAGGAAGGGTCTTTGGATGGAAGGAAGGAAGGGTCTTTGGATGGAAGGAAGGAAGGGTCTTTGGATGGAAGGAAGGAAGGGTCTTTGGATGGAAGGAAGGAAGGGTCTTTGGATGGAAGGAAGGAAGGGTCTTTGGATGGAAGGAAGGAAGGGTCTTTGGATGGAAGGATTGCTGGCATGCGTAGACGGACAGCGTTTTGATATGGTTGAAGTCTGGTGCTCTGACTGTCCCAGACCATCGGAGCCGTAATCAGAACAGAAGATGGAGGACCACTCACAGTGCTGGGTGCTTCTCCGTGTGGACTGCAGTCAGAGGATGGCGGGTACGGCTCTTTGAAAGTCGAGTCGTCACTGGACACCACCTGCAGCAAAACACGGAGCCCGTTGTGCTTTGTTTCTAACTCCACTAACAGACCGAAACCGCTCGGAGCTACTTGCTTACGTCTGCGTCTTTGTGCCTCTTGGCCAGGTCCTCCTGCGTCGGAGAGTGCGGTCTCTTGGCCGGAGCTGCATTGGTGGGCTCCTCGAGGCCGTTTGGCTCCTCTTTCGGGCTGCTGGCGGCACTGGGCTGTACGCTCCCACTCAGAACTGTGCTGATGGAGGCGCCGGGTGGTGGAGAGGGAGACTTTGCCTTAACTGAAGCCTCTGTGGAATGTGAGGAGAGGGCGTGATGCATTTCAAGTTTGCGTGGAAAAACTTCCATCGTCATTTGGAACACGATAAACTGACTGTACTTATGCAGATGCCAAATCCGTGGCATCAATTCACTTAAAACAACAAGAGGGAAGAACTTGCCTTCTTCTGTAGCAGCAGGTGGTGCACCCGGCTGCACGGCTGCGCTCGTCTGTGGCACGTCCGCGGCTGCGCTCGGTGCTGGGGAGGTCTCCACGAAAAGCTGCTTTGGGGGGCTCGCGCTGCAAAACGGGGAGGGAAAGGCACTCAGCACCACATTGTGAATTAGAGTTGAGAACCAAGAAAGACTCTGGAAAGTAAATCCCACCCTTCCTCTGTGTCCGACGCTGGTTTCGAGGGTTTGCCGGTCGGGGAGCTGAAGGGAGTCCCTGAGTCGGTGTCTCTGGAGCTGTCTAGGTGGCTGCTGTCCAGGGAAATCCGTTTCGAACTTCCGCCGTTTGAGCTTCGGTTCAGCTCTGCTATGCTCTGTGGAGGAGGAGGAAGTGAGCATTAAAAAGAAAAGAAACAGACACTTCAAAACAAACTTAATGAAAGACAACAGACCCTTTTCTTCTTCTGCACCAGTTCGGGGGGGAGATACTGATGGAGTTGTTTCTTCTTCACGTGCGTCGCTTCGATTTTCATCCCATCTTTCAGCATGTTGATATTATTAGCCTGTCTGTACACTATAGGGAAAGTATGAGTAATTAGTACTAAAAAAAATAAACGTACTTTCGACTGAGAAGATCTATATTTAAGATGTTTCCTTCTACTCATCGCAGGCATGAATTAAAAAAATGTGATGCTTTCATTTACTTGCAGCAGGGATAAATCATGCACACAAAAAACATCCACATATAAACACACAGACTAAAATATATTCTACTTCCACCACTAACATCTGGCTAAATTTCTCTTAGCACACTGCACTTTGACATGGGTTAGGGGTTAACCTAACCCAAACCAAACTCTAACCCAAAGGAAGAGATTTTGACTATACCAGCCTACAGTGATTGCGCATTTTGATGTCATCAAGCTGTGCCTACGTACTCCGTACCAGGTACGCAAGGAGGGTAAATATTCATGTTCAGTGCTTGCATTTACACTAAACATTGCAAGTTTAAAATGTTTCGTTTTCCACTTAACGGAAAAGAAATCTGTTGAAATTCATGCGTTTTTATGAGCAGGTTTATTTTTGTTCGATATTACATTTAAAATAAATAACCAGGAAAGCAAAAAATTTTGAACTTTGTGTTTTCATAACATTTTGCTTTTATTTTATTTAAATTACCTTCATCTTTCTTCATGTGAGAATTTCTGTGTTGCATTTTCTGGATAAATGCTTGAATAATTTTTAAATACATTTTGCACAATCAATGTTCTTTAAATGGCAGTCTAGACTTTTTTTTTTAAAGTTGTGCTGCTGCAATGTATCTGGAAAGTGAGTTTTCATAAAAAGTAATTTTGACACATATATAGAAAATATTACAGTAGACAGGACACGCAGGAGGGACTATGTTTCTCGGCTGACCTGGGTACGCCTTGGGATTACCTAAAGAGGAGCTGACCCAAGAGGCTGGGGAGAGGGATATTTGGGCTTCTCTGCTGCCTCCATGATCCGATCTCGGATTAAGGGGAAGATGATTGATTGATGAATGGATGGATAAATAAAAGAGCTTTCTTTACCTTCATTCAATTACCCCTCACTCTCAATGAGCATCGGTATCTCAGCCACTAAATAAATTCATCCTGTGTGAACATTAAGGGAAGGTAGAGCCCATCAAACCTGCCTAAAATATAACTGATACACAGCCCAGGGATCGCGTTACCCAAATATTTTCCTTATTAGACGGTTATAAGTTTGGAAAATGGTGACAGGAAAATCTGAAGGCCCTCTGTCATTTTGACAGATTAGTATTCACACCTCTGACCACTTGGAGCAAATGTGCAGACATTTTCAACTTTACACACTGAGCACAGGTAACTAAAAATAAAAAGATTCTAATGAGAGCACCTGAGCATCATCTCAGACCTGGACACCGTACCCAATGCATCTCGCTAATTGCGCGTTGAAGAATTACTGAGGCTTTGGAGCGCGCTGTCGTGCTAACCACCGGTGCATGCTGCTGGGTTTCCTCCCACTGAAGCGATAGCTTGCGGGTCAGGAAAGGGCTGGTTCAGAAAGTCTTTCCCAATTCTGATCACTTTAACTGGAGGAATGTTCCCTCATTTCAAAACTTAGGATGAAGTGGCCAAAGTTGTCAAATACCCAGACATAATTATGCCAGAACGTCATGGATGGCTACAAAAAACGCATTGAATGAGAAGGATCTTCCTAAGGGACATTTAACCAAATGTTAGGGATTGAATATGGATACATTTCTGACTTTTATAATATACTCTAGCTTGGATTAGAAAAAAACCTTTACAAATTCTGATTTTTGCACCCAATTCCTGTTTCTTAAAATGCACTGTAGTTGTCTGATGTATAATAAACAGTTCAAATAAATCAATAAAATCCCACAATCAGCATGACATTGATAATCATGATTAGTGGATGTAAACCACTGTTGCATGCATGATTAAAAGCCTCATTCCTCTATGTTAGCGCCTTGAGGACAATGTGCGGCGATGTGAGAGGACCTACCAGTGTCTGTGAAGGACTGGATGTCAAACGTAAGGTCAATGTTCACACTCTCTGCGTTCTCCACCTTCTTGAAGATGATTCCAATAAACCACATGGAAACAAAGTAGTTTCTGTCGCAGAAAAACAAACTTCAGCTCTTTGCAGGACATAAACCTGTACTCTTAAAGCCTTTCTATTAGCGCAGGGGAAGCTGGGACTCACTCGTTGCGGTTCTCTTTGGACCCGGGGAACGACTGAGGGTTGACGTGAGCCAGCGTGATGTACTCGTTCCTCTCGAGGTTTCCCACGAGAACGCGGATCTTTGACTCTACGAGGCCGATCCTGGGGAGAAGCGTTGACGCAAAGTTATTCTTATTGTATCTCCACCCCCTTTTCTCTGCTTCACGTTTTAGTAAGTGCAAAGTCCAATCTATAGAAACTTCGTGCTTTCACATCTGCAAATCTACAAGATATGCTAAATAATATTTTATAACATTATATTAATAACTGAATATATATTTAGCTGAGGTGCTGCAATGGCCTAGTCAAAGCCCAGATGGATGCATATCACAATCAGCTGCACTTTAAACAAAAGCCTAAGCTTTTTATTGCTCTGTTCGAGTTCATATGAACCAAAGACCAATTATTTTTCGTTCCTTGAAGAAATACTTCGTCCTTTCTTGTCAGATTGAAATGAAGTTGAGTTATAAATGTCAGAATGGCAAGTTCTACAACTTAGATAATATTCTAACTGTTGTTTCTTATGGTTTCCCACGAGGCATTATCGAATGATTTGTTGTTAAATCCTTAGCTAGGAACTCTGATACCTTGCTTATATTTCTTTAAGAGGCATGTGTGGAGAATGGTTTAGTTAAACTAGCTAGTCATACAGAAATCCGTCACTACGCATTTACTCAGACATTATTGTTACTAAACTGCACATCTTTGTCAGTGGCAAGTATACATTTTTTAATTTGTTTTAATTACTTAAAATATTGTCTAGCTTGTTTAAACAGTAAATTAAAGAGACCTTTAACAATGTTTATAGCAGCTTTCGTGTCTTAGAAAAACGTCAATTTGATTTTGCTTTTCAGTAAGTGTGACAGAATACAATATTTGTCTCCCTCCTTGTTAGGTTCAAGGATTTTTCTCATTTTCTTTAGAGCAATTAAAAAGCATGTTTGAAAACATGAATTCTTAAAAATTAGAAAACAATTTTGCTTCAGTTTTTTATTGGAAACTTGTAAAATATTTATGAAACACTTTCTGATTCGAATTAAACTAGTCTAGTGTGTCCTATTAGGGCTCACTGTTGTAACAATTTGTAATAAAAGAATGAACATTTTAAACTTCATGACTTCATTACCTTAGAAATACGAGTTAAAAACGGAGAATTTAATTTTTAATCAACCGACTGAACATTTGTCAAAACTCATCTAACCCTGTCACTGCTATTATAAAAACATGTAAAATTTGTTATGACATAAAATGTTAAGTGGACTTGATGTAATGATGTAAATATTTGATAAAATAAGTTATGGCTAAGTTTTTTAATTTCATTTTTAAATTTCTCTTCACTTTTCATTCCAATAAAATTGCTGACAAAAGTTAAGTCAACTTAAAGTTGTATCAACAGCTTTCAATTAGGGTTTTAAACTCAACAGTTAGTTAATACAACTTAACTGAGTCAAAACACAGAGTAAAGTTTAGTCAGCATATACATTTTTAAAGTGTAAGAATTATGCCGCTGGTATCTGGATGGATTGGGGGAAAGGTAGCCTCATATCTGGGTAAACTGAGCTCAGAATAGAGCTTAGAGTTAACCTCAAACCATTAAAACTTACCATTCTAGGTGGTTTTCTTCTGTGGATGCACTGGCAGTAAGAACAATATAATGCCTGTAGGGACAAAACAAGTTCAAACATCAACCTTATTGACACGTTAAAAACATTTTAAATACTCAAGGGATTTGCAGACCTTTCCTGATATTTTTCGAACTCTCTTCACTATATTTGATCCCCTATATAGGTCGTCTTTATTTAACATTGAGGCAATCCTGTGTGGATGTAACGTTCTTTTTCAAAGAAACATTTTCCGTATACCTCACCCTCAAGAGTGGGGGGCAGTTGTGGTTGTGTGCGATACGTTTGATCTAAAAATAAAAATAAATAGTGAACACCTACTTGTACTTTTGGAAGAAGTTGGGCGGTTCGAAGAGCTTAGGCCATTCCGCTTTGCCTTGCAGAATCTCATCTGTGACGCTGAGACCTGTTCATGACGAGCCACAAAAAGATAAGTAACTAAAAGTCGCATAAGAGCCGGGGTCTCCAAGTCGAGTCCTCGAGAACCACTTTTGGATGCATCCCTGCCGCAACGCAGCTGAATCAAGCTGTTTAATTACTGCCTCAGCATGAAGTCAAGTTTGGCAGAGGCCTAGCAACGAGCCGTTCCATTTGATTCAGGTGGGTTAGAGCGGGGATCCATCTAAAAGCTACAGGGCAGTGGCTCTCGAGGACTGGATTTGTGCAACACAATTCAACAGGCGCCCCTCTCTGAGTAAATCAGTGTTACCGTGTTTGAACTCCTCCGTCATGATGGTGCGTGTTGACGTGGAGACGTTGTACGTGGAGTTCTGCTGGGGGTAGGCAGGTGTGATGATGGGCATCAGGTGGTATCTGTCAGAAGGGTTAACCTTGAACAAAAAGAGAAAAAACATAGAAAAGAGGAACAAGAAGTTAGTTTCTCTTCACAGATGAGAACTTATTCAAACACTAACACACGAGCCACACTCAAGACCAACAATCGTAACTTCCCCATTTCTTTTTGGTGTGTCTTTAATGTGAGGCAGCAAGAATTACAAAAAAACCTTATAAACAGAGACTTCCAAGCGTGAAAGGGCTTCTATGGAACAAAGCAAGTATCCAGCATCCAGCAATGAACTACGTTTTGTTTAGCTCTCCAGTAATCTTAAAAATGTCTTTAAAAATGTCTTACATTTATAAAAGGACATTTAAATATAGGAGTGATCTACAAGAAACGAACACAAAAGTAGTTAACGGGAAAAAAATCCCATAATAAACCAGGAGTAAATAGTCGTCACTTGGATGTGACCAATACGCATAAAGAAGTTAACAATAATCTTAATTACAGTCATTTACAGATCAAGCCAGAACTACATTTGGATGTATATTGTTTATTTTGTTAACAGTACAAGCATTACAGAATTTAAAAGAGACCAACAGAGCATCACAATTTTGTTGCTTCCAATTATTTTCAAGGCAGCTTTATTGATTTCTCCAATAATTCACAGCCCAAAGAAGCTCTCACACATTTTTGCAAATGTAGGCTGGACTTTTTCGTGACTTCACATTTATTTTCACCGAACTAAAATAAAATAAACCACAGACAGATTATGCAAATGAGTTTATTGCTAAGGGAAGACAAAACATTACACAACAGCTCCAAATGTTTGAAAAAGTTCATTTATTTAATTTCAAACATTTATTTTACAGAGATTGTAACAGCTTGCACCCTGCTGATGAGATAAAATATTCCTGCAGCACCCCCTGGTGTGCAAATGTAACCGTGTTTTGCCCACAAAGCAAAGCTAAAAATTAATTACCTTTAATTGATTAAAGGTAATTTATAAAAGTTTTGGTATGTTGCACCATAGAAAGTCTGAATAATGAAGCTGCTTTATTAAAATGATTCAATTCAAAAATAAAAACGTGTATAAATTACACAGTGATATATTTCAAGCTTTAATTTCTGTTAATTTTGATGATTTTGGATTACAGCTGATAAACACCTAAAATCCAATTTCCCCAAAAAATAAGATTACTACGCAGGAGCAATAATAACAGATTTTTTTTTAACTTAATTGTCAGCCTACTGAAATCTATGTTTATGCACTATTCAGTAAATGCAGCCATTAGTTGGTAGGGGCTCCTTTTACATGAATCACTGCATCAATGCGGCCATGGTTCTGCAGAGGTATTCAGGAAGCCCAGGTTGCATTAATAGCAACCTTCAGCTCATCTGTAGTGTCGGTTCTACAGATTCTCTACAGGGTTCTGGTCAGACCAGCTTGCCGGCCGATCACTGACGGTTCTTTAAAGCAGGTATTGGTAACTTTAGCAGGTGGGCTCAGTACCAAGTCCAGCTGTAATAGAAAACCAGTGTCTCCATAAAGCTTGGAAGGAAGCATCAAGTGCTCTAAAGCGTCGTGGTAGATGGCTGCGTTGACACAGCGGAACCAGAACCAGCAGATGGTGTGGCAGCGTAAATCATCACCGACGAAACTTCACACTGGACCCCAATCAAAAGGGATTCTTTGCCTCTCCACTCTTTCTCCAGAGACTCTGGGACCTTGATTTCCAAATAAAAATGTCAACTTAACTGGCATCTGAACAGAGGATTTTGGACCACTGAGTAAAAGTCCAGTCCTTTGTCACCTTAGCCTAGGCGAGATGCATTTGATATTATCTTTGGTTAAGGACTGGCTTAACACAAGGAACAGCTGCAACTTAACCCACATACTGTGTTGTGGCTCCGTCTCTAGCTGCAGTCCACGCCTTTAGAATCGCAAAACTTATGAACACAACTTTGCTTCTCAGTACTCTCAAACCTGTGGCTATATCCATCGGTTGTGCACCCTTTATCTTCCACAGCTTTTCCTTCCACTCAACCTTCAATGTGTCAATGACTCTCTACTGGACTGCTCTCATGTGAACACACCTCCCACATGATTGTTTACACCACATCATTATATTTATGTATTAATCTTTTTGTTATTATAATGGGCTTACATATTCTATTATCCAGAGAATGTGAAGGTTTTCTTTAGCTGTAAGTAGTACGGTGTTAAAAAAAATATATTAATCAAAAAAATCGATTCGGACGTCCACAAATCGATTCAATCATTTAACATCGTTTGCCCCTTTTTACAGCTAGTCCAGACAGGCGTTTTAAAGACCCCATGGCACGAAGCTGACTTCATGTAAATGCATTATGACATAATGCACCTTGTCAAAGTATGTGGTTGTGTGTTGTGTTGTAAATTTATGAGCCGAACAGACTTGATTTTACGCGATATTTAGAGTTTGTAAAATATCTGCTTAACCGCGGCTTCAAAACTACACATCCATTATTTGACGTCGGCGACAGAACCACTCAGGCTGTACAGACCGAAAAACCCCGCTGTCAGGCATGATTGAGGTGCTCATATTTGAAGGCTCGGAAGATTCTTTCTCCAGTTCTAGCCTTGAGATGGTTCTTTAGGTGGAAAATGCAGCCGGTTCTGGTGCTTCTAGAGGTGGTGGTGGCATCAAACCGTACAGGTACGAGCCGTACACAACGACAGAGATGGATAGAACGAAAGCGGGTCAGAGAATGATGAAGCTAACATAGCAGGGGGAGAAGTGACGTAAGGGAAACACCGATTGGTAAGGATTAGAAATACCTTTTAATCGTGGCTTCTTTTCTTTTCAAATAATTAACAAAATGATATAAATGAGCATGATAATATTAATGTGTAGTGATTTTAGTAGTGACCTGAAAAATAAACATTACATAATGTAAATATGGTAAATCAGTTTGAAAACTAAAAATAATAAACTAATCCAGACGTACTTATTTATAAGGTCTGAGACTGATATCGGAAAAATTAAATCATATTGTAGGCAGACATTCAAGGCAAACAACAAAGTAAGACTTACTTCATTACAATTTTTCTTTATGATTATCGTAGCAATTTATTAGTTTCAGGTAAAACACGTTTGTTATTTAATTTCTTTGTCAGACTCACTAAATAGAGTTTGAATTATTGATAATTATAGCAATACTGCTTTGAATATGTACCTGTCTCTTCTGGACACAAGATCTAACTGGGGTGTCAGTGGAAGTCGAGCTTGTAGAAGTAGCGATGCTGACGCTGTCAGTGTCGCGCAGTCCATGAGCGCCACCACGGGTAGGGGTGCACCGATCCGATATTAGGATCGGATATCAGCCGCGATACTGACAAAAACAGCTGGATCGAGGATCGGAAAAATGAACAGATCCACTAGCCGATCCAGGTTTTTTTGTTGTTTTTTTTGTCGCAGCAGAACGTATTTCATGCATCAGCTTCACGTGTGTCGCATGCTAGAAGCAACATGGAGCGAGCCAGAGGGTCGGCTGCGTGGAGATATTTCACGCTTGCCACTCCAACTAGTTCGTCGGCTGTTTGCAATGTCTGCAAAGTAAATGTTTCGAAGGGAGGTGATATTACTGCTAAGTACAAAACTACAACTTTAATCAAGGTCATCCAGAAACACTATGCTAAGGAGCACGCTGAATTACTGCACCTCAGCAAAACAAAAGGAGCGGGGACAAAAAGGAAAAAAGAAATCTTAGTTATGTTTAGTTAGTAAAGTCTGGCATTTTTTGTCTCTTCAAGTAAGGTATAAGGTGGAGTGTATACAGTTGATTATTAATCAACAATAGTATCGGATCGGTATTGGGAATCGACAGATACACAAAGCCCAGGCATCGGTATCGGGACTGAAAAAGTGGGATTGGTGCACCCCTAACCACGGGTACAGCCGCCACACGCTGTCACACTCCTGCTAAACACTGTAGGTACAGCTGCTGGCAGCAACACACGCTTGTGTTGAACTAAACAACCCAGTGATTCCTTTATCATCGTAACGGAATCAAAACAATTCAGCTCAAAATGTTCCGAACAGAGAAGAGAGGAGGGAGCCCACTTCTCACGGGTGTGTCTAACCTGTTTCACCCACTTCGAAAGTAACTGGGTCTTTGGGAAACTTAAATAAACTGACACCAAGCAAAATCCCGCAACACAACGCGAAGGAATTGCGATCACTTTTTTGTCAAAAACAGAAAATAGCGGTCCCAGTCACAGCTGAAAAGCCGCTGTCAAATGTGTCAACAAACGTAGAATGTGTTCTCTCGCCAACGTCACTCCCGGCTTTATGCTCGTTCAGTGCGCGGCGATACGAGTTTTTCCACAGCGGTTTTTTTGCTCTCAGTAGGATTATGCAATGCGTGTTTATAACTTTGAAATAGTTCATCGGGTTCGGGTTTCTGTATTATGTTATGTTTACAAATGTCATCTTCGTGTCATGAGCTCTTTAAAGTGTAGGTCTGATTCCCCCGGTGAACAGTAACCCCACCCAGTGTTGCGTCATTGAATTACAGGCATATAATTAAGGTAACAGCTCAAAAAAAAAGAAAAAAGTTTTTAATAGCACTGACCCATATCAATATCGAGTTCGAACAGATTGGATTGGATGGTGACAATCGATTCTTAGTCTTGAGTATCGAATCGATACCCAGCTCTAGCTGTAAGGCTTGAAATATATCACTCTGAATGTAATGAAACTTTATAGTGTGTTCCACTATTATAACTGAAATAAATCAGCTTTTTGATTCTTTTTTTTTGTAAAGCAGATCAGATATGATCTTGATGTCTTCAACCAGGAGGAGGAAACCACTGGTGTTAAATCAGAAAATGACTTATAAAGTGGTTCTGGAGTCTTTCTGCAGTCCCTGTACAATTGAAGGGCTAAAGTTGCCAAGCAGATTAAGACTCTCAAACCACTGTTCATACTCACTCTAGGATCCCAAACAGGTAAATTGAGATTACTGTCCTCAGGTTGTTTCAGTAGCACAGGATTCGGCCACTCCCTGCAGGGGAGAACATTTTTTTAAAATCACAAACTCAGTAAATAAATGCTGGCATACTGAAATGAACACGAGGTACTATCACCACTGCTCAGGGGAACTGTTGAGACTCACCATTTGGAGAAAACCAAGAAAAACTTATGGACAAGTGTAGCAGCTACGGCGTTGGGGTAGAGCTGGCAGGTCCTGGCCACCAACATGGCCCATGAAACTCCACCCAGAAAGCCCAGTATGTTGGAATAGATTCCTCGACCTGCCGTCACAAAACAAGACACAGCAAAGTGGGTAAATATTTGCTTTATTCGCACAGCTTTGGGAGGTAAATATGCCCCGCATCTTTTATCGCGTGGGACCCCTTGTTGGGATTTAAGCAGCACTTACGTTTCGCCCACAGTTTGATGGCTCTCAACGTTAACCTGAAGTTCTCTTTGTTTGGCACCAAGTATAAAATTTCATCCGTTACTCGACAACCTGTGACAGGAAAGTCCCATTAGCCAACAGCCTCGGAGGAACAGCAGCCCGGTTAACCGGACTAAAAGCTGTGTTGCGTACCGTTGAGGCTTCGGATGCACCGGATGTCCAAGTTTTTCAGGATGGAGTCCCCCCTCAGGTCCAGGTTGTCTGGAATGGACTGTAAGGCCAATCTGGCAAAGAGCAGGTCGATCTGCCCAAAAGGAGACGAGTGAGGAAGGCAAGGATTAAACATCACCATCAACACGTTATAACTGCTGGAAAGATGTAATATTTAGGACAAAACAAAATACGTTTAGGAGATTTATGATCAACTGAATGGATAGAGAGTGCGCTTAATTATTCACAAACACTGATAAAGGTTGGCGAGAGAGATAAATATGATCAGGGTCACTTGAAGCTACAGTGATTGGTAAGTTTGAAGTCAAACCATAAAGAGAAGAATATTGAGGAGCTTTAATGCCTCGTTTCCACTGAGCGGCATGGTTCAGGTTGGTACGCTACTTTGTCCATGTCCACCGTAAAAGCTGTAGCTCCATAGGACGACGATACGGTTAGGATGGCGCTTCTGGCGTCAAACAACACAGTCCATTGGGGACAGAAAAACGTTGCTGCTCGCGACGAGCACGAAACATACCAGCGGGTTAGCCGTTCGGGTTTAACCCCGCCAGCCCAGTGAGCGTCCAACCGGTGGTGGAAACGCTCTCCTGAACAAAAATAGTGAGCCGCACCGTTCGGTGGGAACGAGGCGTATGTTCCCTCTGATTGGTGTCCCTCTGTACCTTCAGCCATAAAAACTACACAGAGTTAAATTGCACAAACTCAGGATTACACTACACTTTTCCAGACCAAAACTCCCAGTCATTTTTAAGTATAAACACAAAAGTTTATTAAGAATCTATGACAGATATTTCTACAGCAGTCAGGCTTTACATATGAAGCCTAAAAAAACAAACAAAAACAAGACTGCTAGGGGGCGCAAATGGAAGGATGGATGAATAGAAAGATGCATAGAGATGGATGGACGAAGAAACATTTAAACAGAGGACAGACGGATGGACAGATAGATGGTTTGACGCAAAAATAGAGGAATAGACTGATGGCCAGACAAACGGAAAAACAAAAAGGATAGATATAAACTGGACAGACAAGAGGATGAATAGAAAACGAGGGGAAGACGGACAGATAGCAAATAAAGAGGTGAGTGAACAAATTAAGCAGACATAAAGAGGAACAGCCGGAAAAACTAATAGTTGGACAAATTGACATATACTAGTGTAGCGCTGTGTTGAAAAAAATACATTCTGAATAGATTCTTTAAAAATTCTAAGAATTGAATCGAATTGATTCACAAATCCAAGAAATCGGTTTAATTGTTTAACATTGTTGGCCCGTTTTTTTACAGCTAAAATAGGAAGGAAAAGTCTAGACAGCCATTTTAAGGCTTAGGTTTTTCCCAGTGAACCGTTACTCATTGCATTACAAGGCAAGGCCATTTTATTTGTATAGCACACTTTCGACAACAAGGTGATTCAAGGTTCTTTGCACGATTAAGGGGTAAAATAAAATAGCAGTAAAACACAGACAAAGCATATAAAGTAAAAACAGCATTAAAGCAAGAAGCACACACAGATACATCAAGGCATTACAAAATATATAATGTAAAAACAGCAAGAAGCCATATAATTAAGGTAGCAGTTAAAAAAATAAAGTTTTTAATAGCACTGACCCGTATTAATATTGTATAGGAACAGATCGGATCGTGATAATTAATTCTAACGCTTGAGAATCGGATCAATTATTGACATTTGAATCGATACCCAGCTCTATACTAGTGGATACATGAACGGGCGGAAAGAAACCGATGGATGGGAAAAAAATTGATGGATCCAACTTTTAGGCAATTAAATAAAGTGATAAAGTTTGACAATACAAATAAAAAACCTTAAATCAAATCCCATTTTTGCCATGACAGCATGGGAACCCCCGTTTTTAGGACGCAGAGAGTCAGCTGCTTCTTTAGAAATCTGAATTCGTTGGGACTGAACTGTGTTGACCGCCATGCTGCATGCACGTTTGAGGTCCTCCTTTTAACAGCCAGGATACACTAAAACTAACCGAGCCTCTCTCCTTCAAAACGGTCAAAATCATAAAACAAAGAAAGTCAAAGTGCATCAAAGGTGTCATCACAAACTGAATCCAATGGTCTTGATTTAACTACGGTTAGTTGTGTCATCTGCTTTATCTGCTCCCGGTCCAGGGTGTCTATAAATACAGGACTCATCTTTCAGCTCCTTCTACGAATGTGTCTTTAGATAAAAACAGGTTAGTTGCAGGCGTTTATTTGGTTATTCGACCACCTGCAAACACCCTTCTCCACATGCAGCTCGCTCAGTGTTAACGTTAGTCTGTATAAACACATTTGTGGCTCACCTCAATCCCGTCAAATTTGAACTTTATCACCGGTACAAAAGCGTCCTCGACAGCCTTGAAGGGAAGAGAAAGAAAGACAAAAATCACAATATAAAAACTGCTAAAGGGCTTTGGGGTTTTTAGTTAAAAAGGCGAAGCTTCTTACCCTGAGGTCTTTGATCTCTTCATGCTGTTTCAATTTCTCAAAGAAAGACAGGAAAAAGTCGGTTCTCTCTACATGCCGTGGAGCCACACACAAGGCGTCAATATCAGCTCCTAAAACAAGCGCATATTACAGTCAGTGTACTCTATATGGGTCATTAAGTTCGACAGTAAACTACTTAAAACGTTTAAGGCTTAGACACTGAAGGAACAGTGGCGACATTTAGCTCAGAGCACGTCTACAGGACACATCCTCGTCTCAAAAGTGTAAACATTTCTTAGTAAAAGTTTATTATCGTCACAACAATGAAAGTGAACCAGATGACTATTTTATGAAACGGAAACAGGAAGATATTTTGGCCACAGGTTTGAGACGGAAAAACTCATCCTTGGATAAAAACGCTGGCACAAAAATTGAAA
This sequence comes from Valencia hispanica, assembly GCA_963556495.2. Classification (NCBI taxonomy): domain Eukaryota; kingdom Metazoa; phylum Chordata; class Actinopteri; order Cyprinodontiformes; family Valenciidae; genus Valencia; species Valencia hispanica. The sequence continues at coordinate 12,114,030 of OY747711.1, read as the reverse complement.
ACAACGGCTTTGAGGAAAAGAAAAGAAAAACAATGTATTGCTCTTCTCATTTTCTCCCCTCATCCGCTCTGTATCTGACCAGCGATGCCAACTCACCTCTGACAGAAGTACATATAAACGAATATCTGACCACGGCCAATCAGAGGTGGGGGGGGTTCCTGCCCTTCCCCATCTCTCTGGTTTAGACCCCCAGTGTAGGCCTTACATGTCTCAGTTGTTGAACCACAGGCCCACTTTGTTTCCCCCCTTAAAACCGCCGGTTGCACCTCCGCTGGCCAAACGTGAGGCCAACGCGGAAGTGACAAAAACCGCAAGTTCCCATTTGCCTTGTTTTCACTTAGCGGTCCGGTCCAGCTTTGTCCGGTCCGCCTTTTTTTCTATTTCCATTGTAAAAGCGGCCCATACAGCAGGCCCGTACTGGTCCATTAATGGTCCCCCTTCAGGTGTAGGTCCACAGGACAATGGTCCGATATGTTTAAGGCGGAGCTACTGGCATCACATAACAGTCCTTTGATTGGGTGAATTCATGAACACTGCAGTAAGTTTAAACGTCACCCCCCTGCGACAACTTTCCACACCGGTCCTCTGTTCTGCACACAGCCTTTTATTAAACACAGCGTTCGTATTTGTGTAAAGAAAAAAACAAAAAGCAAGAGAGACAACCACGAGCTGAAGGATGGACTCCATTGTTGTTGTTTCTTCCTTCTCTTCTTTTTTTTTGCGCGTCACTCACTTCCTCGTCCCTCTAGTATGACGCCACGCAAGCGTTCAGGGTAAACCCCGCCTGCTCAAGGAGAGTTCAGTAGGCAGCAGAAACGCTCCCATGAAAAGTCCGAATTACGCAATAGCGCACCGTTCCGCTCATTTAAAATGAGGCCAATGACTCCCATGTTAAAAACGGCAACTTCACAGCAGAAATAAACATGGTTCAAAATACCATTTTAGGTTTAATAGTTCAAGTTTATCGTCATGACAACTCTGAGGGGGGGGGTTATATCTCATCCATTTAGATTATGAATAATAAGGGGCGTGTCCTTTTGATTGACAGGTCCCAGATAAGCCGTCAGCGCTGGTGGCTAAAAGCGCCCGCTAACCTCCGTTAGCTAAGGTTAAGCTCAGTTAGCTTGTAGCTACATCGGCTCAGAGTTTGATGGGTGTCAATCATCCGCCTCTAACCTCACAGCCCCACTCTCTGCTCCGCCTCTTTGCCCATTTTTTTGTATTTTCCGGAAGTGACGAAATGTGTGGCCCAGACAAGATGGCGGTGCTGGAAACAGCCCAGTTGGCTTTAATTCAGCTCCTCAGAAATGTACAGGTGACGTCACGGAGGCGCCGTCCATCTTACATATACAGTCTATGGTTCAACCTCATATTTTTTAGGTGTGCTAGAGAGAAATTTGGGTTGCATTTGCGACTAAATTAGTCGCACTCTAGAGCCCTGCTTTATACGTTTTTGAATGTGCATTGATTTACAGCTCCCTCCTCTTTACAAAAAACGGGAGTATTTTGTTCTGTTAAATAAGATATTGCACATTTATTTTATTGATGAGTAGATAAAATAACAAAAGGCACAAGTTAAAAAATAAAAAAGTCCTTTGAACCTAATTTTGACCCCCATGGCAGAAAGTTTGGACACAATTGCTACAGATATCTTGTGGTACTCTGTAAAACAGCCCCCCACCCAGTACTGTTTATATGATTTATTTCTACCAAGAATAGTATAAAGTAAACATGTTTCATCCATATTGTAGTTTTGTGTGAGTATATTTGACCTTCTGTCTTTGCTTGTGTTGTTTTTCTGAGCAGATGTACACTAAACCCCACAGTCAACACGGTTTAGTCCTCGCTCTGACCACAAAAAACACACAAGGACAAAAGAAGATAACAATGCAAGCCAGAGTCTCCAGTGAGCCGACAAACTAAGCTTTTTAAAAAAAAACAAAAAAAACAATGACGACAGACACCTGCTTATGACTGTGGCTGAATGCTCAGTACCAAAAAAAAAAACGATAACACTTTCACCCGTGGAAGTCAACCCCTGCTGTAGGACTTTCTAGCCAAAACAACGGATTAGACTGCGAGAAAACCTTACAGCAGGACATTCAACTCTAGTCCTCATGTTTCAGATGCTTTTTGCTCCAACACAGCTGATCGGAAAGGCTTAACTACTTCCACATGTTCTGCAGCAACTAAAGTGATCTGAATCAGGGAACCATCTAAACCATGCAGCACACCAGGCCTTGAAGGGGAACCGTTTTACAGTAATGATACATACCTTTCGTGTGCACTCCAAGTCTGTATGAACCAAATGTAAATATCTTGCCTCCAACACAACTAATAGCCGACGGGGGAAGGTTCTGTGGGACAGAGATGGTCATCAATGACAAAACCGTGGCGGAGAGCATGTTATCGACTTGCAAGAAACAACAAACATACCTTTAATTCACTGATCTCTGCAATCCATTCTTTAACCAAGTTATTCAGCTTCCCAAGAACAGCAAGTCTGAAAGGAGACGACAGTTTAGCGAACGCATATCTACAAAGCCAGTTCTTTTACCAAAAACGTAAGCGGAAAAAATAAGCCTTTTAAGTGAGTTCAACAAGGCTTCCAGATTGAGAATAGTGCAAATTGTTACAACTCCAAATAGCAAAACAGAGGTAAATCACTGTGTAGATCAAGGAAGAGCAGGAAAAGAGAAAGAGTAAGTTTATATAAAAGAAAAATAATCTTTCAGGATGGGGAGGAAATCTTATCAACCTGCAATAGGGGTGTGCCAATTCACCATAAATCCGATTAATTGGGATGTGAAACTTAAAAAATAAATAATTATTCAAAAAGTGTTCAAAAATCGATTATTTTTCAAAATAATTGATGGAGAAACCCCTAAAAGTCCGGCGTGCTGCACGGACATTTTTAAGGGACGGACCGACGAAACATAATGTCTGGATTTATGAATGTTTCAGCCATCCAGCGCGAAATTTACAAAATACAGCAAATGTTTTGCGCTTTAGTTGTGAAAGAAGCGTCTTTGTTGTTGTGTATCATGTTAGCAGCAACATATCCCCTTTTTCTGTGCTGCCCGGGGCGTCCTCCCCGAGCTGCAGCTCATGTTCACCAGACGTCAGCTCAAGTCTAGCTTAAAGTATGAAACACGAAAATTCCTTCATTCGATCCCGGTGGCGACTAATGTGTGGCGGAGAGCAGCGTACTCATAGCTGGCAGATTAGTTTCTGTGTATGACAGGTGGCAAACATCCGATTGGTCAAACTGATGTGAAAACTATGAAAAAGCTGCAAAGTTAAAGTTCATTAATTAAATTTAAGGCGACATTTTATTTTATTTTTTTAAATTATCGTGTTAATTCTACAAATTAAATCGGCCTGCGTTAACGAGTTATTGTAAAAGCCACAAGTTAAACGATAACTAGCATCTGCAAGAATTTTTTTATCTTGTAGCAAACCAGAAAAGGAGGCTGGGGTCATTCTGATGTGGCTTCAGTGAACAGGTTGGTTTTTCCACCTTTACTTATTGGTTAATCTGATTACCTTTTCTTTTCTTTTTTAAAAGAAGAGAATATTCAAAACTTTCTGCCCAAGTTCAACACCTAATTTCATGGAAACTCAACTCAGGCAAGAAACTAACAAGCGAACTTATGAAAATTGTATCTCAGTTTGTTTTTCCGACACTCAAGCAAGCAGAAAGACATTCTCTCTCTCTCTCTCAATAATATTCTCAGAGACAAATGCCTGTCGGCTCAGTTTTAAAATAAATACAGCAGCTCCTGAGCAAGTTAATAATAGGACCCATGAGACAAAAAATATCGACTCATTAAGTCCCAAAACCCAGCTCCACTAAGTCAGAGTCCTCCACAGAAAAAAAAAAAAAAGGTGGAGTTCTCTCTCCAGGTCAGGGGTCAAGCATAGTTCAAGTGTCTTTAGAGTCTTGTGATGGTGATGGTAGGATGGAGCCAGAGATGGACAGGCTGAGGCCTCTTCGGGAGCAGCACTAGTCTAATATAGTCGAAGAAACCCCCGGACCTCTCGCTTTCCCAGCCTGTTAATATTCGGACTCTCACCAAGTCATGAGATATAAATCAGGACCGAAAGACTGAATCCCGGATATCGGTAGCAGAAATAAGCTTTCATTTATGGAGGTGCCTGGGCAGAATGAGGAGCCCATCATGAGCAGGGAGCTCAGAGTAAAGAGTACAGCCACTCCTGGGAGTCTCCCTTTGGAGGGTTTCCAAGCCGGTCACACAGTGAGGAAACCCCGGGGTAGATCCAGAACTCACTGGAGGGACTTTATATTTCTACTGGCCTGAAAACTCCATTGAATCCCTCCGGGATGAGCAGCAAAGTGTCGCTGGAGAGACAGAGAGACATGTCTGGGTTCCCCTCATGGAAGCCGTGAACGTCTGGCTTTTTACGATATCTGAAGTATTCCCAAACATCCGCTTAGAGATGGTGGAAAAAGTTTAGTCATCACACAGCCTGCAGCACTGGCCGTTTGTCACTCACAACAAACGCAGGTGTGCGGGGTTGGGGGTGGTTGGGAGTGGCGATTTACGCTGCAGCTTCATGAGGATCTTTACTTTTTCCTTCTTTTTTTTAATGGCGAGTGGCTACCAACTTTGGTGCATTTCCGCCACCTACTATGCTTTTACTTTCTCCCTGACGAGACGTCACATAAAAAAAAACCTAAAAAAAAACAAAACACGCTTTTACCGCAGGGACGGTATGACGGAAAATTTGAGTGGTTTTGAAACCTTGACTTTTTCACACCGCGGTATATCTTGAAACCGGCCCATGCCTATCAAGGAGAATAAATGCTGATGTTTAAGTGTTCATCTTTACACTACATATTGCAAGTTTAAAATCTGTTGTTTTCGATTTCAATTTAACGGGAGAAAAAAAAAAACTTGAACTTGAATCATTTTTAATTCAAATATTTGTAGGTTTATTTTTGTGCAATATTACATTTATAAAAAAGTAAACAGGAAAGCGGACAATTTTGAACTTTGCGTTTCTTTTATAACATTTAGCTTTTAATTTATTTAAAATATCTTCATCTATATGTTGTGAGAAGTTTTGAGTTGCGTTTTTTGGGGAAAAAGATTTGAATATTTTTTAAACAATGAATGTTGTTTAAATGGCATTCTAAACTTTTTTTTTAAGTTGTTCTGCTGCAATGTATCTGGAAAGTGAGAATTTTCATAAACTGTCATTTTGACATATATAAAGAAAAGAATATATAGCAATAGATATCGTTGCCGCACACGCTTTAGATTATATCGCAATACAGATTTAAGGCCATGCCGCCCAGTGCTAGCTAAAAGAAACTCAAAGGATGCATTGATGGGACCTTCACATCTTCTCTACTTGATTGGGGCTCCTGGAGGCTTTCCCAGCGCCCTTGATAGGTTCATCATAGGACCAACACACAGAAATAAACAACAATGTGTGCACAAGCGCAGTTAAGGGCAATTAATAGAGACCGTTTCACCCAAACTGCAGGTTTTTAAGTCTGTGAGAGAAACCGCACACAGTATAGATCTCACCTGTGGTTCAGCTCCTCTTCGTCCTCGAAGACACCAAAGGGGTTCATGGCGTCACAGAGCTTCTTGGTGTACAAGTGGTCTATCTCTCGAGGGGGAGCCAGGCTGATGGCTGAGGTGATGCCATAGTGTTTCTGAGGCTGCTGCCCACCAGGCATGGTGCTGCATGGGAAACAACACACGAAACGACTGTCATTACAGTTATTACTTGGCTCTTCTCCGTGATGACGTTGCCACAGCTTGAGCAAAGTGAAGTGCCGCTTATGCTGACACGCTTAACTTAGCGGAGCGACCAAATTTCACCTATTAGAAGAGACGCCTGTGAGAAATTTGGTCAACGTTGATCACTAGTTTGATACATTAAGCTGTGTTTGGTCTTTTTTACTTTAAATAGGTATGTTAAGATAATTACAAAGTTGTCTTCTATCACCTGAAGAACATTTCCAGGATAAAAGGACTGTTTTCCCAGCAAGAACTTGAAAAACTCCTCCATGCGTTTATCTTTAGTCGGACTGATTACTGCAACAGCGTCTTTACAGGTCTGCCTAAAAAGTAAATCAGACAGCTGCAGCTGATCCAGAATGCTGCTGCTCGTGTTCCTCACTAGAACCAGGAAAGTAGAGCACATCACCCCAGTTCTAAAGTCCTTCCACCGGCCCTCTGTAGCTCAGAGAATAGACTACAAAATAATTTTACTAGTTTATAAATCAGAGAATGGCTGCACCAAAGTATATTGAAGCTCTGTTGTCACTATACCAACACCCTCAGACCCCTCAGGTCATCCGGATTAAGTCTACTCTGCATCACCGGAGCCAGAACCAAACATAAAGAAGCAGTTTTCAGTTTTTATGCTCCTCTCATCTGGTACAAACATGAAGAAAACTGGAAAACTGCTGAAACACTAAATTCCTTTAAATCAAAGCTAAAAACAAAAACATGACTAGTTGACAGCTGCCTTGGATCAATGATTACTGGAACATCAAAAACTGTAGTCAGATTTTCAACTTTTCAACATTTTCTTTTATTTTCCCACTTCAATGTAATGTTTCTTGCTTGCCGTTTGGTTTTCTTGTAATCATGTAAAGGACTTTAAATTTGCCCGGATGTTAAAATGTGCTGTCCATTTCCATTTAATGAAAAGAAAAAAAACCTGTTGAACATTTAATTTGAATTAAAAATTCAAATGCGTGTAGGTTTACTTTTGTGCGATATTAAATTCATACATAAGTAACCAGGAAAGCAAACAATTTTGTACTTTGCATTTAAAAAAAATAACCTTTAGTTTTTAATTCATTTAAAATATCTTTATCTTTATGCTGCGAGAATTTTTGTGTTGCATTTTGTGGAAAAAAAGATTAAATTTTTTTTCACAATAAATGCTGTAAAAATGGCATAAACTTTTTTGAAGTCGTTGTTCTGCTGCAATGTTTCTGGAAAGTGAGAATTTTCATAAATTGTCATTTCGACATATATAACGAAAAGAAAACATATTGCAATAGATATCGTTACCGCAAATGCTTTAGATTTTATCGCAATATAGATTTGAGGTCAGTTTAAACTGAGTGACATTAACCATCCCAGAAGCTGAAATTGTTTGATAATCCACCAGCTGTAGTAATTTCTACCCAACATAGATCCTCCTGGTAATCAACTGAGAGACATTTTAATGCTTATAATGATTCGTTTTGATAGACAACTACAAGATTTTGCCATTCACCAGAGCTACACAGTTTGTTTTTTAAATCTTGCGATGGTGATAATATTGGTGATGACATTACTTGCAATATACACGCTTGTTTCCTTACTTTCTCATCTGCGATTTTATCACTCTGGGGACCTTTAGCGTTTTGTTAGACAGCTGCCGTTTTAAAGATGAAATTATCATAATCCGACTAGCCTTTCACTCATTTATTTTAGTCCGTGAAAAGGTATAATGTATAATCTGTATGAAACATTATATATTAGGGATGTAAGAATACATAAATATGCCGATAAATCGCAATATTTTATGTCTCTATATTGTATCAATATTCAGAAGCAATGCATCGATTATTTTTACTTTAGAATTTGAATGGAACAATTAATGATGACAGTCATTTTTGAAGTAAAATTAAAAGTATGACTAGTAGTTTGTGGCCTTTCTTCACCTTCTTCGTTACAGTGGATCAACTGGATCTAGTAATAAAACTGGATGTGTTAAAATATGAAACAGGTTGGAGCGTTTAGAATGATGGGACAGTTTTACTACAGTTGAATTCAGTTTTAAAAATCAGAATATACAGTCTTATACTTATAGTATCGCACTATATCGTATCGTCTCCCCCGTATAGAGATACATATCGTATTGCCAGATTCTTACCAATACACATCCCTTTTATATATAAAGCCAATTTCAATTTAATTTCAAGAACATTAAGTCACAATCTTATGTTTTAAAAATGCAGCTGTTTCAATATGTAAACTACATAAATGATCTCGACATCGTTTAAAATGCCCCTTGTAATAGAATAATTTGTTTTGATACAATACTCCACTAGTTAACGTAGCCACAGATTTAAACAAATTTAACAATTGGTAGCATTACTTTTTTATTTATTTATTCAGAAGTTGCTGAATGTCTCTCGTTTGGAAGCTAATAGCCTTTTGAGTTGGTTAATTTTTTTTTTTTTTTTTTACAGGGAAAACTCCCCAATGACAGCAATGACGGTAATTAGCTTTACTTTACCAACAAGCTTAAACTGTTACATTTTGTACATTTCAAAAGTTTGACAGCGGCTGCAACAAAACTATGGTAGGAAATAGAAAAAAAAAAGTTTGAATCTGAACCTCAGCCAGGCTGCTAGCAAAGAGGCTACAAACAGGTTAGAAGAGCTAACAGCTAATTTAGCAGGTAGGCAAGTTTTTGGTGGCCGATACGGAAGCGATGGTTTGACTAATTACCCCCTTTCTGGTTAAAGAAAATAATAATTACAATTTCCATAAACAAAAACGAATAACGTGTAAATATTCATTTTCTTTTGCAAAAGTTTAGAAACAACAAATGAGCTAACTAGCAAACGGCGGCTGTAGGCCTTGTTGTGACAGCTGGCTAACATTAGCTTGTAGCCTATTCTTCATGAACGCGAGCAGAAAACCCGCTCTGAAAGTACAAAACGACTTACCTTGACATTTCTTTCATGACACTCTAAAAAGCTTGCACTGTTTTTTTTGTTTTAAATCCGTAAAAAAAAAAAAAAAAAAAAAAAAGAAAGAAACAAAGAAAGCCAGCAACTGGGGGATGACAACAACCTCGACCTGATTTCAACAATGGTCACTTTCCAGAGAACAGTTCAAACCTTCCCACTGAACCGGAATCACTACTTGGGAGCTAACGAATCCGCTCGTAATCCCGCAGGAACATTCATATCTAATTCATCCTCCAAACCCAAGCGGATCTACTGGAGATGGTAGTGAGCCACGCACACGTTCAAGTGCTGTTGTGGGTTAATTTTTTTTTAGATCCCCAAACTACAAATGTAACGGTGTTTGTTGCCCGACGCCTGCGCGCACCACGCCGAACAACCACCGTCAAGAGGCACCGCCCCGCTGAGGGCCACCGGTCACGTGGTCACGGCAGCTCGACGCTGTTATGCAACGAGCATGTTTTCTGGAAAACGCTCGATTTTAGCCCTCCTAACCTTCATTTTTACAATAATGGTGTTATTGTATGTAGAAAAATATATATATATCAATATACTTTTTACAGAGAAAGGAGTTTGTTCCATTGTTTCCAGTGCAATAAGTTTCCACTTTTCATTTCACTGGATTTAATATAGAATAAATATAGTCTCACTAGAATCAGACTTTTTTAGACATTGAACTTATAACACCGAATTTGTATGCTGTGCAATTATGTATATGATTTTTTTTACTTTAAATTCACTGGCAAAAATGTCACCCGCAAATATATTAAACGTCAGAAATTTGCCTGCGAAGATTCGCCTGCAATAATAACAATAATAAATAACAACAACAACAAAAAAATCACCTGCAGATATTCACCTTCAGAATTTGATCTGCAAAACTTGGCTTGTAAAAAAATTCGCTTGGAAAAATTAAACTGCAGAAATGTGCCTGCGAAAATCCGCCAGTAAAATATTTGCAGGCAACGCACGTTTGTCATCTAATCAAAGGAGCGTAATTTGATTTACTAAAGGGCGCTCAACTTTGCTTTGGCTTGGGTCACCAGAAGGTCACCACATTTGCAGGAAAAGGTATGCGAGTGAGTTTTTGCAGTTAATATTTTTGCAGGAAAATTTAATTATAAATGATCATATACATAATTGCACGGAATGAAAATGCAATATTACATATTCAATTTCTAAAATCACATGGACACACAGGACAAACAACCATGCACACACACACGCACACACCCATGTCTAAGGGCAATTTAGGGAGACAAATTAACCTCACAGTCACGCATTTGGAATGTGGGAGGAAGCCGGAGTACCCGGAGGGAACCCATGTGTGCACAGGGAGGAGAACATGCAAAGTTCATGCAGAAAGACCCCAGGCCGGGATTTGAACCCGGGCTTTCTTGCTGCAAGGCATCAGTGCAGCCAATGGTTAAATCAAATAATTGAACAGTAATAAATAGATTAATAGTCAACAAACACGTTTTCTTTTAATGGTGAAAATATTACCCCCATTTAACATTATGTCAAATTCAAAACCTTAGAAGAAAATTTTAATTGAAACGACAGAAATTCAGTTAAAATTAGTTGACGGGTTTGCATTTACTCTGTTTGGAGATCAGCAGGTGTTTTAAGAAAAAAGAACTATTGTCTGCAGCATCCATCCAAGCTGTTCGCAAAAGCCTCTGATGTAACATATACCATTCAAAACAGCCCCATCTTGTGGAGACAGTGGAGAGATTATTCAATCTGGTTTCAAAGCCAGCCGTTTCACTAATCTTTACCAACCTGGTACGATGTGCAAAATATTGTTGAACGCTACCACATATTTTTCAAAGACACTTTTTAGATAACTAGATAAATACACATTTTATATATTCATCTGGACCTTTAACTGCCTTAGCTCAATCTACAGTATTGTCCACAATATTTAGTTTTAGACCCAATGTGAGATCTGCGAGACAATTAAGACATCCTCAAATATGCTGTCAGATCTCTTCCCATAATATAATATAGAAAATAATGCTCACAACTGGTTTTAATATTTTGAGGAAGGGAAAAGTTGTATTTGCACATCTTCTCAATGCAGATCTCCTCCGGTGTAAGCCAGTTCATTCTCAAAGTTTAATATCAATAGGCCATCGAAAAGTTGCATATATTTAATGCCTAAAGACAGGAAAAAAGGTTAGATTTGATTGAAAATAATTGGATGTTTTGTTTTGCTACATTGTAGTTAGAAAGTATTTCTGTATGTCTCCTACATTACTGCAGGACAGAGCCCTGTTACTTATTGTGAAAGTGCAGGCGAACTTTCCCCTGTGTCCAAAAAAAAACAACCTCCAGCTCCTCCCTCACTGACTAACCCACTTGTCCCACTTCTGCATTTTGTACTGTCCATGTTGCCACATTGAAACGTCTGAAAGAAAAGGCAGTCAAAGAGTTTCCTGCTGCAAATCCGAGGCCTGTCATTTAGCAGAAATGAGCAGCCGACCTCCTCTGGTCAAAGTGGATAACTGGATCGCTGAAAACCAAAATGCATTTCTGCCACCAGTGTGCAACAAACTCATGTGAGTGACATGTTTTGCTTGTTAGCTGTTTTTTTTTGTTTTTTGTATGAAAAATCTGTCCCACTGTGAGTGATTTCTTTGGGAAGTTAACACCAGATATGTTAGACACTGTGTGTGACGATGCAGTAACCACATGACTGCTTTTAATTCCTGTTTTTCTCAGGCACTTTTCACAGCTGCTCATCATGTTTGTTGGAGGTCCTAACACCAGGAAGGATTATCACATAGAGGAAGGCGAGGAGGTAAAAAACAACAACTATATGAATAAGGGCTTAGCTGTCTTCACAGAGACTGATTTCGCTTCTCCTTCCCACTTATTCCCTTTATCATTACCTTATCTTCCATGAACCTGGGCAAATTCCACCTCGCAGCTGTAATGCTGAGAGATAGTATTTATTTTGGCCTGGTGCCCCAAATAATTTTAACTGGGTTCTACTTGTTGCTTGCATCCTTTGGTGTCTAGACTTGCAAAGTCAGGAGTAGCAAAGTACAGACTGTGTCATCTGATCACCACATGCAAGAAGCTCTTAATCAACAGCGATCCATGACACTTTATAAAAACAAAACAGAGCACGCTATGGAAAATTCCAGCAATCCTTACTTCCTAGTTGTATTCAATAAATGTATGATTTGTAACATGAACATGCTATTTTTAACTAAATTAATGTTCACAATGTCTCATGAGATATCAAAAAAAACAGTCTGAATGATGAACACTCTCTGTTTTATTGAATGATTACGACACATTTAAAGAGGCAGGAAGATTTCCTTATAGGTTATGTTTCATGTTAAGATCTATTTATCCAGTGTGTGAATGTGCGCATGGGTGAATGAAAATGTAGTGTAAAGCACTTTGGGGGGAGACCAACCTTCTCACTCTGTCTCTCAGGCAGAGCCCAGACACCCGTCGGAGGAAACTCATTTGGGCTGCTTGTATCCATGATCTCGTTCTTTCATTCACTACCCAGAGCTCGTAACGATAGACGAGGGTAGGAATGTAGATTGGTGAATGAAGACGCCACACCAATCAACCAATTGCATATCGACCTCCAGCTCAATTTTTTCCTCATTCATGAGCAAAACCCCAAGATGCTTAAACTCCTCCACTCAGCAGGACCTCTTCCCTGACCCAGAGAGGGCACTCTATGCTTTTCTGTCTCAAGAGCACGGTCTCGGATGTGGAGGTGCTGAGTCCCATTCCGAGCTCCAGTGAAAGCTGGAGATCAAGGTCAGATGGAATCGCAGCCTTAAAAGAACGACATTTAACCCAGTATTTTGTCTTTTCTTGTTTGAAAAAAGCTGTTCTTCCAGCTGAAGGGAGACATGTGTCTTAAAGTGATTGAAAATGGCAAACACAAGGACGTACACATCAAAGAAGGCGAGGTAAGCTCTGATGTATCTCAGACTTCTGGAATAGGAATCAGTCTTTAACAGTTTTGTTCAGCCTTTACTCTTTGCAAAACATCAAAACCCTCTGGAATCTGGAAATTTTCTGTTATTGTTTTTTTCCCCTTATCTTGTAGATGTTTCTGCTTCCAGCTAGAATCCCCCACTCCCCCCAGAGACAGGCCAACACTATTGGACTGGTGGTGGAGAGAAGGCGACTGCTGACTGAAACTGACTGCCTGAGGTTCACCTCTCTTCCTTCACACAACCCTTCCCCCATTTCAACTCCTACTTTTCTGGTTGAGTTTCTTTAAAACACAGAGGGTTACAATTATACAGACTCGAATATATGCATGTATTCCTCTACACATATTGTAGTGCTGTGTTCTACAATGTGACCAGGATTTACTACAACTGCACCATAAAAAGTATTATCTTGACAATCTGGACTGGATTGACTGATTCATTCTTGGAACAATGACAGTATACATAGTGCAGCAGTAAGAAGGATAATTATAGATTTAAACAAAGCAATTTCCAAATACCTGTAGATTAAAGGATCAGCTACTACAAAGATACATGTTTACCAGGTATTTAGATGTGTCACTACTTTCAAAATCTCGGAAAAGATCCAAACTGCCCCTCTCAGAAGAAAGGAAAGTGGTTAGGATATTTGAGACAGACCCAGAAACCATACGGTTTCATGCCTGCCATGAACTTGTTAAGTTTTAGAACAATATAAAAGCCCCTGCTCCAAAATGGACTCCTTCTAACTTGAGTGAAATGTGCTACAGCCTTTAGTTTTCAGTCGGAGGCTTCTTCAGTTTCGTTGCAATACAGACCGCTACAGGAAATCCTTCCTGCCCACAGCTATCATCATCTACAACAACTCCTTAAATAATTAATTATATGAGCTATACCAACACTTAATTTCCTACTGGGATCAATAAAATATTTTTGAATTGAATTGAATTGAATGGACAAGCTAAATGCATTCTTAAGAAAAGAATAAGCTATTAGTTCTCAATTACCAGTTGAATGTGTATAGGCAGACCCACGAACAGGCTTTCAAACCACAGAACACCATACCAAAGGTCATGCAAAGTGGTGGTTGCATCATTCTGTGGGCCTGTTTTGCTGCCAGTTCATGGAATAATGAGTTAGGACTACAAGGGATTTCAATTCTGCTGCTGTTTGTTGAAAGGTTTAAAAAAAACCATTCAAATTCCCAAATAATTATGACAAAGAGAGGCTTTTTTCAACTGTGCGTCATCTCACTGCGGTGATGTTAGTCGTGGGCAATGCACCCTGTCATAGAGACCGTTTTTCACACACTGTTGGAGGTTTTTCGGGGGCTCAGTAGTAATTCTACCATCAGTCTCTTTTGCTTTCTCTAGGTACTACGTGGACAACACCACAGACATCCTATTCGAGAGATGGTTCTACTGCGAGGATCTTGGAACACAACTGGTTCCAATAATTAAAGAGTGAGACATTTGTACTTTTGTTTTTCAATTGCATGAAGCTTTTGGGATTTATTAAAGTGTATTGCATTGGTTTATCTTTTACTCACAGATTCATGGCTTCAAAGCAGGCCAAGACAGGAAAACCTGATCCAAGTGAGCTTTCTGCTTTCACATAACATGAACACTTTTCCCTTTAAAGCAAAATTAACTGCTGCCATGTTTGTTTTCGATTAACCAGATGAAGTCTTCAGAGAACCTCCATTCCAGCTGAACACCATGAATGTGATGACACCTTTTTCCTTCAAGGACTGGCTTGACAAACAGAGGCCAGCCCTGGCTAACGGCAGGTCTATCGACATCTTTGGAGCTCAATTCGAGACAGAGGTAGGAGGTTTCACATTTATATAAGGAAAGTATTGGTTTCTATAAAGACATCTCACTAATGGACTGTTTAATTAAAGTGCATCTGAAGTGTATTGAAGGTATCATTGGCTGTCTAAAATTACACAAGCCCATGTTACAGACCAGTGCACACAATCTAGATGAATCAAAGCCAACAGAGAATTTCCCAAAAGAGCTTTTGTGTCTGTGTCTCTTTATAGGTTACAGGCAGCACATGAACACCAACCCATATTTGGCGTTGGTGTATTTAACCATCATCTACGTACGTTGAATCTTCAAGTATTGGTCTTTCCCAGCAGCCACCTCCTTGTATGGCAGCCAGAACCTCTCACTTTCTGTGACCAGATTCAGTATCCATACCTTTCCTTCTCTTAGCTTAGATATGTTACTAAGACATTGAATATCATCTGCTTTCAGATACTACACAACAGACACAAAATAAGAATCGAGTACGCAAAGTTTTAATTTATTGTCTTCACTTGTGCAAACAGGGTCAGAGTTATACATACAAACTCAAATAGTTCCATATAACCTCGCTAATATTTGGGTACATGTCTCTCAGCAAGCTGCAGCCTAGTTAAGGGTTAGGCATAACTTTAGCTTAAAAAAATGACAACACCTCTTTGCAGAATTGGTAGAATAATTAAAATGGGTTAAATTTAAAGCACAAGCCTGGCTTTTAATCACAGTTAGGAGCAACTTTTCCATAGGTTGAGGTCTGAGCATTGAGAAGGCTGCTCCAGAAGCTTAATGTAAACCTATTTTATCCCTTCCAAAAACAGTTTGGATGTTTGGGCTCATTGTTCCATTGGGGAACCCACTCCTGTTCAAGTTTTAGCTATGGATTCAAGGTGAAGTAGAAGGACATGAGTCTATTCCCGTTCTGCTATGCACAAGTTCTTGTTACTGTGACCAAATAACTCAACTCTTTCCCTTGTCTGACCATGAAGTTTGCTCTAAAGGGTGTTTTTCAGCTTAAAGGTGCTGATTTTGGAGCAGGGGTTTGTTTCTTAGTCAACAGGCTTTGATTTTAAGTTTAATGTCAGACTGGCTTTACTGTGGATGGCTCCACTGGTGGTTCAGCAGTTTCCAGCAGCTTTGGGCCTGGGCGGTCCCTGAACATCCTAACCAATTTCCCTTTTTTTCTAAAGGGTTTGGACCTTCTTCTAGAACTTCCTAAAGTGGTGACGCATTTCAATATCTTGTACTTCTGTACATCTAAAGTGATATAGAAATCTTAGCCAACATATTCAAATCTCACTAACTTCTGTGTGATTTATTGGGATTACTGTAGTCTGTATTGGTCAATTCAGTGAGTGCTGTGAAACAATCATTTTTATGGTGGCAAAGAGAAACTACTAATTGTAATCAATCAAAACCACTTAGACTAAGAAAATGTATTTTAGAATCTTCCCCTTTTCTGTTGTATCTGCAACATGCTAAATAAACATGTTCTATTAATCTTGCAAAAAAAATCTGTAGAGACTGCAAGCCATGTATTATCTTGTAAAAGGCAGTTTCCATTGTAAAGAATAACTTCTGTCAGAAATTTAAAACACAAATTGTCTAGTTACAGACAATTTATAGGGTTAGTGCTTCCTCTGAGATGTTTCAGAAGGTGCTAGAAGTTCCTGCAGATCAGAATATTGTATTCACCAAAACAAGCCTGCGGAAATTTAATTGATTGAAGTTTAATGTCTTGCTTTTTTGTTTTATGTACAATGCGCTTTGGTTGCTTGTACTGGCCCAAATCTAAATTGATTGGAAAAGGAGCCTATCTCAGCTAACGTTGCCGTCATGATTTGATGTTTGGACGTAGTCGCAGAGAGGAGTCTTGAGGTTAAAAAACAAATTTTAATGAAGATCAGTGTTGATTTACAGCCAAACCGAAGTTCAGAAACATGGCTACTATCACGACAGCGAGGACAATGACGAGACAACACGACGATCCGACAAAGACATGGAAACACAGAGGCGTATATATACACAGGGAAGGCAATCACAGAGACAATCAGGGAAACTTAGGTTAGCTGGGGACAATCAAGGACGCAGGGACTGACAGAGAGGGAAAGACACCACACTGTGGCTGTTGTGCGTGGGAAGTAAGAGACTCTCTGAACAGGTCACCCAGACGGATGACAAAAAGTTAGATTTTCTGTTTTCTAGTTAAACTAAGATGTTTGGACTGTTAAAACCAGTGTTGGTAACACTGTGGAAAGTTGGAAAGCCGTTCCTAATGCTACATACAAATAACTCTCTTCTCGTATCTATTGTTTGGTTGTGATGTAATTGTTGTAAAGTGAAATTTATTTTTAAAAAAATTGACCCAAACTTTCGTCTAAGTTAAAGTTTTACAACGTTCCGTATGTTCTTCTGTACAAACAGAAAAAAACCAAACCCAGTATTCTCTCTTTTTTTGGCTTTGACAGGCAATGGTGTTTGGACCTGGACTGACAGAGACGTCAATCCAGCAAACTGATGTGTGGATTTGGCAACTGGCAAGTACACGCTTCATGTTCCAACACCTCTAATAAACCACCACAGCTTCTAACAGCTAATCCTACCTCTACATCTTCTCTCTGTCTTTCCCAGGAGGGATCTTCAAGAGTAACCGTTGCAGAGCAGTCGTTTAAGTTAACTTCAGGAGACAGTTTGCTCATCCCCGAGCAGACCCAGTGAGTCCTTTTTAACAACCTATGACAGCACATGATGTAATACTATTAAAAATCAAAATCTTCTGGTCCGTTTAATGAAAAGAAAATGTATTTATTTAACCTCTATTTAACCAGGAAAGTCCCATTGAGATTAAAAACCTCTTTTTCAAGGGAGTCCTGGCCAAGAGGCATTAAAGGAGTTACAAATTTCATACAATTACATACACATCATGAAAAACAGCTACAATGTAAAAAGGTCGACTCAAGTGCTCCCAATCTGGACTTGAAAGCGTTCAATGAGATAAGTTCAGTTAATTTCCAGTCTTTTTGCAACATGTTCCATATAGAAGCAGAGTGAACAAAAGCCCTTTTTCCCAGTTCTGTTGCGCAAATGGAACAGCAAGCAACAAATGATCGTTTGAACGCAAACAGTAAGAGCCAACAGTCCTCCGTGTGATTAAATTACAGATGTAGGAGGGCAGTAGACCAAGCATGGCCTTATAAATAAAAGTATATCAATGACCCAGCCTCCGTGAGGACAAAGGTCTTAAAATTAAATGAATACAAGCTAAAATGGATATTGATGCTGATTTTGACCCCATGTGTTTTAGCAAAGTAAGTCTATATCAAAACAAAATACAGAAACAGTTTTCAATTCAGATTTTCAATTTAATTAATTCATATAAAAGTTATCTATCACGGACTTTCCACCAATCCCATAAAGCATGTGTCGACAGTGGGAAGAAATGTCTAACTTTTAACAGGAAGAGGCCATCAGAAGGACCAGACTCAGTATGAGCATGTTTAACATCAGAATTGGGAAGAGAGGAAGAGAAATTTGGGTGACTATGAATATGGCATGGTGTCAAGCAGGCTGGTCTGAGGGTTTCAGTAACTAAAGATCTGCTGGGATTTTGTCGTGCAACCATCCCTCAGTTTTAAGCAGAATGGTCAGAAAAAGAGAAAGTCTCCAGTGAGCAGCAGGAGCCCACTGGATATTATAGCGGTACTAGCAAGGTGCAGACACATACTCACAGGGGCCGGTGTATTATCAATACTGAAAGAACATTAATGCCTCATTTCCAGTGAGTTGTACGGCATGGGTTGATGAGGTTAAGTACTCTGATTTTATCTGTTTCCGTTGTAAAAGCAGCCCACACAAGCGCCCCATACTGCACCCTTCCTGGGCTCTCTTCAGTTGTAGATCCATAGGACAATGTTACGGTACGGTTAGGAAGGAGCTATACTGGTGTCACACAACACAGTCCATTGAGTGGGGGACTGGGTTTACCCTTGCCTGCCCAGTGAGAGTCCAACTGGTGGTGAAAACGCTCTCATGAACACAGCGGACCATAAAGTAGTGTAGTCAACCGCATCGACCCGTGCCGTACATACTGCTCAGTGGAAATGAGGCAGAAAAGTGGCTGGCGGAAAGGGCTCTTCTGATGGTTGTTTCAGGAAGGAGGAACAGTTTGTAAAAAAAAAAATACCCATAAAGAAGTCAAAGTAATGGCTGCAATGACTGCAGATATTACAGTGTAACTACAGAAATCATTCAGACACTCTAACTATAAGCTTTATCAAAAAGGAAAGTTTAAAATCTCGTCTCACGACTAGACAGGGTGTCTGAATCCCAGCATGCTGGTGCCACAGGAGATGAGCCTGATAACTGAATTATCTTTTTCTAATCTTGTTTTCAGAAACTGGTAGAAACATCAGAAAACAATGTATATTTATGCCATGCTGTAATATCTCTACCATCCATGCCTGTTAAAAAGAACTGACTCAAGTAACTCTGTATTTAAGAGTTATGTTCAACGTAGACGAAGTGGAAACTCTCAGACAAATATGAATTAAAGCAGCGCTTTTCACTCGACTGCTACAGCATGTTAGAGTCTCTGCAAGAAAACAGATCCTGTGATGAAAAAACTGAGTTTCAGACAAGCATGAGATGTTGGAAATATCAAAAGATCCTTAAATTTGACTGTATTATAATCATACATTAAAACAAGTATATGCTGAACTTGATATCTTTGGAATGCAACACACGACCAAGTCACTTTCCCTCCATCACTATGCTTGACGGTTGGTGAAGGTGTTTTTACACAATTGCTGTTTCCCAAGTATTTTACCTTCCATTACGTTGAAATGTTTTTAAATTGGTCTTTTTTTTTCCCTCATAGTTTTCTTGAGATGTTATCTAAGCCAGGCTGGCATTTTTCCAGAAGGAACAAACGCTGTTCCAGAAACCTTTCAAAATGGCACAGATTTTTTTTTTAGACAGTGGTGTGATTGACATTGACATTGACCGCGTTTCCCAAATGAGTTAAGAAGCTCTTAGCGCTAAGATCTTCTTTGGAGCGCTCTTAAGAACGCGAAGAACGCGTTTCCCAGAGTCGCTCTCAACTTAAGATCTTTCACTAAGAAGGAAACGTAAGATCGATCTGACCCACTCTTAACAGCCTTCTTAACGATCAAATGATGTGATCATAACCTGCCACCAGGGAAGTCTAGATTTCTAGGCTACAGTGATCAAGCTGCGTCAGGGAAATTTATATCCTCCACTTTTTGAAATAATAAAACAATGTTTAATGTTGAAATGCACTCATAGCTTTGGAGCACTGGCGCAAGAAACATAGGCTAATGGTAGAGAAGGAAAATATATATATTATTGAAGTACACGTTTAAGTTTTCCACACATCTGCATGGGTTTACACATAAAAAACATCAACCACCCTGTGGCATTTCACAGTTATCAAGGAAACAGATGTAATTGACCCTAATCCAGAGAGGCTTCACCTGCTACTCTATATAAAGGCGTTGCCAAAGTCCGCGTGAGGGAGAAACCATGGCTGCAATTACCGGCAAAACATGCTGTGCTGTAGTGAGTAGTAGTGAGAAGCACGTGCGTCAGGGCGCACATTACGCACACGTCATGAACCTACGCTTAGAAAAATTACTTAAAATGACAAATTGCCTCGGACTTTTTGTTGCTAGGTTTAATACTCATTTCAATGCAAAAATGATACACACAATACATGGTTAAAAAGGAAACCAAAGTTTATTGAAAGCATAATGGCGGAGGAGGGGTGGCGTCTCCGGCTTCACTGGGCCGTCTGGGCGTCTACATCACCTGCAATGAAGGGGGATTGATTAATGAAATTGAATGGGATGCATTGCGTAATGCCAATAAAACAAAGTAGAACTGTCCCGTACCTGAATCCTGGGGAAGGATGATTGGAACGGAGATGGAGGGACGGTTGAACTGTGCCTCGGACAGCGGCAGCTGTCTCCAGTGCAGCTCCAACCTCTCCTGCTTCATCCGGACCATCTCTTCCTGGAGAGCAGTTTGTCTCAGGAGCTGGTCTTCTATCCCCCCCAGCAGCACCAGCTTCTCCCTCTCCAGGCGCACCAGCATCTCGCTGCAGGTGCAGGTGGTTATTGCAGGCCGCCTGGTTAAGCCTCCCCGCATGCGGACACTGGGCCGTGCTGGTTGGCGCACGGGGACAGGGCACGGCTGTGTGGGGTCGTCCTCTCCTGTGGGCGTGCACGCCCCTACTCCGCTCCCGGATGGCTCCTCTTCCTCACTTTCCGAGAAGCCCTCGTCCCCCTCAACGTCGATGCCCCCTGTGATGCCTTCAGAGGCCGTCTTCCCTATGATGGAGAGGACTTTCTCTTCATCGGGAGTGAGGGTCGTCCCACCCGGTGCTCCACCACCCGTGCCCATGGCTTCCCTTCTCACCTTGGCCTTCTTCTTTTTGGTCAGGCTCTGAAACTCCTGCCACTTCTTTCTGACAGCACCCCAGTCACGCAGGCCACATGGGCTGGAGGGGGACATCCAGGGCTGTTTCTAGCATTGTGGGGGCCCTATGCAAGATTTTGTTCCAGGGCCCCCTACTTTGCCAAACTGCAATTTAACGATAGCCTACCTTAGATGATCTATAAACACGCCATAAATTGTCACAAATTGCAAGTAAAACAGGGTACAGTCATGATAACCTCTCATACCAGTATTGAAATTAAACACTCACTCAAGAAAGATAACTAACTAATAAAAACTAGAAAGCATTCAGAGTGCATACCTCCAACCTGGGAGGGGTGTTCACATCACTCATACCATAATAAAGGGGCTAAGTGCATGCGGACAAGTAGGACAACAATTGATTAAAGATTCCTGTATCAAGACAGTGGTCAAAATCACCTCCGAATTTGAATCACCTGTTGCTGTATCAAATTCAGCAAGTCATTCTTTTTTAGTTATATTGTTTATCGCTATGATAAAACGGAGGGACAAACAAACTCTTGTGCAAGCAATCTGCTGGGATTCCTTAAATAGGAAACTTTTTAACTGATTGGAATGTTTGTATAAATGTATTGAAATGACTTCTTGTTAAGTGCCTTGAGATGAGATCTGTTGTGAATTGGCGCTATATGAATAAACTGAATTGAATTAAATGTATTAAGTAATAGAGTAATCAATACAAATTGACACAGAGTAATTCCATAAATTTATATAAAAAACGAAAGATTACATTTTCCCCTGGAGCCAAGGTATGGCAGCTACCAGGTAACCCATTGGCCTACAGCAGCTTTGGGGGCCCCCTAGTGGCCTTGGGGCCCTGTGCAACCGCATTGCTTGCACATAGGAAGAAACGGCTATGGGGACATCTTCTCCTCTATAGCCTGCCATACACGGTTCTTCACCGTGATGTTTTTTTCCCCCTATTGTTCCACACACTTAAAAATTAATTTAATGCTATATCCACGTGCAAACACTTTGTTTGAGCAGGAGAAACACGCGTAGGCGCGCAACTAGGCTACTTGTTGTTTTCTTTTTATTATTTTTTCTTTTCTTTTTCTTTTATCTATATATGGTTATCAGCACACAATGTGAAGCTAATTCACTAACTCTGTACTCATCATGAATATCGCAAGTTCTTATAAACAACGCTGTGTGTGATTGCGCGCTGCGCTCAGCGCTGATAAAGGAGTGGGTGATCGATTAGCCTGGCATCGATTGATTCAGTTTCAGCGCCACCGCGGTTGACAGCTCCCGTTAAGAGCTTCTTAAGAAGCTTCTTAGGCTTGATCTTAAGGTTCTCCTAAGAAGGCAGTTAAGAACGCTTCTGGGAAACACCCTTATCTTAGCGCTCCTTCTTAGCCGAACCCTTCTTAGGAGCCTTCTTAAGTCCTTAAGAACGATCGCATTTCGGAAACGCGGCCATTGACATTTAGCATGCAAACTGACAGCAGCTGTGGCCTACAATTTTTATCATAAAAATAAACAACAAATTGCATTAGATCAGCAGCTTCCAGCTGGTGCCAACCCTTTAACAAGGGTTGCATCAAGAAAAAGAACACATTTGTTGGGGATGATGGAGTATTGGAGAATATTTTGTTTCATTCACCCAGCTCATCCTGTTTTTAGTCATTAGAATATGACCCTCCCATGTGACTCTGTGCTGAACTTTTTCATTGGAAAAAGGGAGGGACAAATGTTGGTGACATTATATATGTGCTGTCATTCCTGTGAATTAATCAGTAATTTAGCGTTGTTGTTGAAATTAGATAAAAAATTGGATGAGAGCAGATTCCTTCAGTCTTTTGAGCATTTAATACAACTTGGTGATCAACAAGGAGGAACAGCATTTTTGCATGGACTGTCCCGCTCAACCCAGCAAGACACAAACGATATATAGTATCAAACTACCACAGCTTATCTCACAAGCACTGGTTTACACTGGTCAGATAGATACCAGGCGCCTGCTCTTCAGGGTCAGTCCGTTTTGTGTAGATAGATGATGTGCAGACGTCCGTCATCTGCAATCTGAAATATATCTATATAGTCAATCGCAGGCACATTAAGTTTTGTTTATTTGTTTTAATTTCGTAGTTGAGAGTGAAAAATGCTTCTTCCTTCACTAAAAAAATTACTAAATCTTAGGAATTGTAGTACGGTCTCCGACACTGAAGATTAGGAACAAGTACTAATCTGAGCACTTGTGATATTTCCGTGGTATCGTGTTACCACACACCTGTATGCTCCAGGCCAGCAAAGTGCATAAACTAAAGATGAGGCATTCATTGAATCATTAAATGCATTAGATTGCCAGCTCCCACAGCTTCTTGGGCGACTTCTCACACACAGCTTTTTGTATTACAGGTTACTTTAAGAGAATCAAGTAATTATAACGTTTTGTTCTTTTAAAATTACAGACTTGAAAGGAATCTGATTTTTCTATTACAAATATAAAAGTTTTTTGTTTTTTTAACAGAGTGATTCTGATAGAAATTATGAACAATGTTGTGTTTTAGGTTTTCTTTATATGCTTTTTAAACCACAAAACAAACATGCCATTTTCTTTATATTTTTAGATACCAGTGGCTAAGAAATGAGGGGACCGTTGCCTTGTTTGTCGTCCAAAATCCGGAGCGGAAGAGAACCTGATTGTCAACTGCACACCTGCACAGTTCAGTTCAATACATAGAGTGGGGAAAATAAGTATTAAATGTGTCAATTAAACAAGTGTTTTTCTTTGCTCTTTTGACTTAAAAGTCACATCAGAGGTTAGCAGCAACCCAAGTAATCTACACATAAAAATAAAATCAAAACAAATTATTCCATAAAATGAACTATGATGATATAGGAAATAAGTAATCACATACTTACTGAACTTTATTAACATTTAACATCTAGTAGACAAGCCTGTTCTGCTAATGCAACTTCAAGACGATTCCATTATCTCAGCTTTATGCAGTGTCATTCCTCCTACAAACATCATGGTCTCTGTTGACCAGACTACTGTATGTTTATTCTCTGAGTATTTCCTTGGCTTGTCCAAATACTCTGCAGCAATCTTTAAATGATCTTTAGCATGTCTTTTCTTCAGTAGTGGAGTCTTGCGCAGTGAATGATACCATTGCAATTGAGTGCGTAACTTTTTTTTTGTTTGTAAGTCAACCTTTTCTGATCTTCTCTGCAATTGCTCTGTGGGTTCTTCCAATTATTACTCCAGAATAATGCATAGATAATATATACATTCGTATAATGTATTTTAGCCCCAGCAATTGCTGGAAGATTAAAATGTTTAGAAAGACTTTTGTAACCTGTGCCATCAGTACGTTTTGCAACATTACGGATGTAAAGGTCTTGAGAGCCTTTTGCTTTGCCCTGTCATTCTTCTTGTCCGATACCTTGGTTATGAGAAACCTTCTGAGTGTTAAGTTTGCAAAGTTGCATCAGAATTAACTGCAAGACTTGGTGGTTGAACGATGGTGGCGCCTGAAGCCTGTACGATGTTATGTCGAGAAATGCATGCCTGCCGAAAATTGCATCCCCTGTTGCGGGAACGTGCATCGTTCAAAACTCCCTGATAACAAAAACGGATTAAAATATTAGCGACGCGGCAACTTTTAAATATATTTGTTATATTACCATGTTTCCTATTCTTGTACGTCCTGAAAATGTACTGTTTTATGGCAGATAAATGTAGAAAAAGACGGCTTTGACACCTTTTATCATACCTGGAAATGTTGTTGTTATGAAGTTCATTATTTTAATTATCAATAAAGTACAAAAAAACTCCTCCCTGGTTGTTTGTTTGTGTATACCGCTTTCAAAAACTGTCAAATATTCAACTTTCCCAATAGTATACCATCTCCTTTAACCCTAAAATACATGGGACAGGTTTGAAAATATCACCAGCAGCCCAAGGATCATGCATTGTTCTATAAAAAAATATTTATGCTACACATTAATCTCTGAAATAGCAGGGCATCTTTTGGAAATGGAGATTTGAAGGTTGCCACAACATGCACCTCCTCTCTTTTTAACCCAAAAATTATCCTATAGAGCTGGAATTCACACCAGTAGCTCATAAAGCATGTGGAATTTTATAGAAAATGTTACATCGTTCATAACTTGCTAATTATTTGATATAGCAGGGGATGCATTTCTCGGCAACCTCATAATTTGCCCTGCCGAGAAATGCATCCCCTGCTATATCAAAGAATAAGACTGCTATGAACGATGTAACATTTTCTATGTAATTCCACATGCTTTATGAGCTTCTGGTGTGAATTCCAGCTCCATAGGATAATTTTTGGGTTCAAAAGAGGGGGGATGGATTTCTCGGCAACCTCATAATTTGCCCTGCAAAGAAATGCATCCCCTGCTATATCAATTAATAAGGCTGCTATGAATGATTTACCATTTTCTATATAATTCAACTTTCTATATGAGTATCTGGTGTGAATTCCAGCTCTGTAGGGTAATTTCTGGGTTCAAAAGAGGGGGGAGGCAGTTTTCGGCAACCTCAGAGTTTGCCCTGTCGAGAAATGCATCCCCTGCTATATCAAATAATTAGCAAGTTATGAATGATGTAACATTTTCTATGTAATTCCACATGCTTTATGAGCTACTGGTGTGAATTCCAGCTCTATTGGATAATTTTTGGGTCCAAAAGAAGGGGGATGCATTTTTTGGCAACCTCATAATTTGCCCTGCCGAGAAATGCACCTGCTATATCAAAGAATTAGCAAGTTATAATAATAATAAGACTGCTATGAATGATGTAAGATTTTCTATAAAATTCCACTTTCTTTATGAGCCACTGGTGTGAATTCCAGCTCTATAGGACAATTGTTGGGTTAAAAAGAGAGGAGGTGCATACTGTGGCAACCTTCAAATCTCCATTTCCAAAAGATGCTCTGCTATTTTAGAGATTTAAATGTGACATAAATATTTTTTAATAGAACAATGCATGATCTTTAGGCTGCTGGTGTGATTTTCAAACCTGTGCCATGTATTTTAGGGCTAAAGGAGATGGTACACAATAGGGAAAGTTGAATATTTGGGTTCAATATATAGTTTTTGAAAGGGGTATACACAAACAAACAACCAGGGAGGAGTTTTTTTTAATACTTTATTGATAATTAAAATAATGAACTTCATATCAACAAAATGTCCAGGTACTGACTCCCCCCCAGAACAAAACACGATTTTCTTTTCTTCCATAACATACATTTAGGGCGCATATGGTGTATTTTACATAATTATATGGGCTATTAATTAAGAGTTTTTAGACCAACCGGTAACAAAATTGCGTACTCTGCCATTAACAGCAGATAAAACGCTTTCTTAAGTAGCCTACTTTGTGTCCTGTTTGCACCCATATCAGCCTTTAATCGCTGATTTAAAAAGTTTAGATGTTATACAATGTTTTAACTATCACGCTGTTGGTAGAAAAAGCGCAGAATGTGACCCATAAACACCGAAAGATACTCCTGAGACACTGTGACATTAAAACAGTAAAGTTAAACGTATTCAGATAAAAGGTGTCAAAGCCGTCCTTTTCTACATTTATCTGCCATAAAACAGCACATTTTCAGGACGTACATGCATGGGAAACATGGTAATATTACGAATATATTTAAAATCTGCGCGTCGCTGATATTTTAAACCGTTTTCGTTATCAGGGAGTTTTGAACGATGCGCTCCACGACAGGGGATGCAATTTTCGGCAGGCATGCATTTCTCGGCGTAACAACTGCGACACATCCTTCAGTCTCTCATCCTTTTTTAATTTTGCGTATATTATTTTTACATTTTTTATTGTTTTGGAATATCTCAAGTCTCCTCGTCTATGATCGCCAGTCACCTTTTAGGATCAAGGCGTCTTATGAACTGTTTTGGAATAGACATGCAACGGGAGGACAGTCCTTTCAATTCTGCATCGGCACCTGTGCTATGCGGTGTACCCCAGGGCTCCATTTTGGGTTCTGTATTATTCTCCCTATACTTGCTCCCATTAGGTTCTATTTTTAGGAGCACAATATTACCTATCACTGCTTTGACTATGATCTTCAGGTTTATTTACCACTTTCATCTGGCCCAGGTGCTAGATCCACTGAGGCATTATCTGCCTGTCTAAACGACATCAAGCAATGGATGTCCATCAACTTTCTTAAATTAAATTATTTAAAAACTGAGATCCTTGCTCTTGGTAACTCTGACTTAGTGAACGGCGTCGTAAGCCCCCTTGGTTCTTGCTCCTTGTTTTTAAAACCCTGTGTAAAAGATCTCGGAGTTTTTTTAGACAGTTCCTTTAAGCTTAACAAACAGGTTAGTGCAGTTGTTCAGTCCGGCTTCTACCATTTTAGGCTACTAGCTAAGGTTAAACCATATCTCCCTGCTGGAGTCTTTGAGCATGTTATTCATTTGTTTGTGTCCTGCCGGTTGGATTACTGCAACTCTCTTTATGTTGGTCTGGATCAGTCTTCCCTGCATCGTCTGCAATTGGTTCAGAATGCAGCAGCCCGCCTGCTGACTGGCACCAGCAGGCAGGAACATATAACCCCTGTTCTGGCCTCCCTTCATTGGCTTCCGGTTACTTACAGGATCCATTTTAAAATATTACTTTTTGTTTTTAAATCTTTGTGTGGTCTTGCTCCCTCTTACATCTCTGAACTGCTGACAGTTTACTCTCCTGCCAGACGGTTGAGGTCTAGCTCTGAAGTGCTTCTGGTTGTCCCAAAAACCCGCTTAAAGACTCGGGGCGATAGAGCGTTTTCGGTGGCTGGCCCGAGAATGTGGAACAGTCTACCTCCTAATTAAAAAACTTACCAGAGCTTAGATCACTTCAAGTCAAATCAAATCGACTCAAACTTTATTTATAAAGCGCTTTTCATACAAGAAGTTGCATCACAAAGTGCTTTACCGATCAAAATGACCCCACATAAAACCACATTCCCATCCCTCCCCCACAGATTTAAAAGCATGGTCACAGTTATACCCCCCTCCTCCCAATCCAACTCCCATGCACACACACAGTTAAAAGCAACAGTAAAAAAGGATGTTGGGCCGAGTGTAGATGAACCATGCAAGGAAACGCCATCAGAGGAGCCATCTGCCCCGGCAGCGATAGATTAACAGCAGCAGCCGAGGCACCGACACAGGGCACCCAGTGGAGGCAAGGCCAAGACCCCCACCCCCACCCAAGCTCCACCTGGAGAGCACCCAGGGAGCCACAGCCGACCACGGCTCCCGGGGCAGAGGGCTCAAGTCTCAACTAAAAACATATCTCTTTGACTTGGCGTTTAAGACAGGATGACTGAGAACCCAGTTGGTTAGAGGTTGTTTTTATGGCCTAATTTTTATTTATTTTTTACTTTGTGTGTTGTCTGTCTATTTGTATCTGCAGTATCCTGTTATAATTGTGATATGTTGTTCAGCACTTTGGGGCAGCATTGACTGCTATAAATGTGCTATACAAATAAATTTGACCTTGACCTTTTTATAGACCATATGTAAGGAGTGAATTACTAATTATTAATTTGTACTTATAAGAAGTGATTAGCAGCATTTTTATTGGCTTTCTATGCTGTTCTTGCAGTTTGACACATCTCGATTGTGGTTTTTCACTTTATTACACTTAAATAATGTGTGTACCGGGGTGGATAATGAAATCTGGGGTGGCTTTCATGTCAACGGCCTCATTAGAAATATATTTACTGAGAAAAACGTCAACTTTTGCAATCTGCTCTGTATAATGAAGGATCACATACAGTGAATAAAGCAAATTCATTTTTGTTTTATTTTTTAGTAAAGTTAAACGTTGCCAAAAAAAGAAGTATTTGATTCTGAAGTTACTGTCAGTTCTTAAGCAAACAGAAATAAAAATGATGTTACATAATTTGTCTCGCCTGTTCTTGTTCTGTTTTTTTTGGTAGCTAATAGAAGTGTGTTAAAAGTCTGCTCCATAATCAAACCTCTGGGAGACACAGTCCTAACAGAAAATTTTATGAAGCTAAAAGATCCAAAAACACAAGTTTTGACATGCACCAGGAACAAATCATCTGCTGTGAGATAACACTGATGGGTGCCAGGTTTTTCTTTCCTCAACATTGTGCGAACCCTCCTGCTTTTTCTGATGAAATATTGCAGTTAAATAAGCATAAAAAGGCGGTATTTTTGCCCAAGAGGGATGCTGAGACATATTCCAACCCTGAACAAAATCCAAACCAAATAAGTGGTTTGTGTAACCCACGAAATAAGTCATAGAGAAGCAGGAGAATCCCCAACTTTTTAATAATGAAAACGTTAAAAACATACAGTAGCATTGTGTTGTTCCTGCAGAAAACGACATCAAATATCATGTGGGTGATTTTGGAAGCCCAACGTTTTGGATAATCATGAAATCAGTTGTTTTTCAATTTTATCCTTAGCATATTCTTGATTATGTGTTGCTCTGCTATGAATGCAGCAACAGCCCAGGCCAGTGCGTATTCCAGAGTCACTAGTCCTCCCAGATTGTACCGATGGGCTGAGTAATCCCAAGGACAGGCCCCCAGCAGCCTCAGCCCCACCCCCCAGCTGAACTCCCATATGTAAATGAATAAAGTATAAACTGTCAGTCGCATAGGGAGGGAGCGGTTCTGGGCCAGCATCTGGGCCCTCAGGGCCTCCATGAAGAAGATTGCAGTGCCGTACATGGGCAGTGCCCACAGGCTGCTGTGTCCTGTCAGTCTCCTGTCTCGGTTGCTGCACCAGTCATACGCAGCAGTGAAGGCCACCTCGCAGAGGCAGCCGTGCAGAGCGTACACATAGATACGAAGCAGTGCTGAGAGAGGGCGAAAGGAGCTGTTGTCATCAGGCTCTGCTGGGGATTCATCTCCAACAACAGTCCCTGCAACACACACACACACGAAAAAAACCCCTAAAATTTATTTGTAATTAAGTTCTATTTGGAAAGTTTTCATAAGCTTAAACTTTTAACCTGTAGAGTCTTAGACTCAGTTTTTTCCCCCCAATCTTTCTAAGTATTGCAGAATCTGGCCTTGCAACATCCACTCTTGAGTAGATAGGCAGCAACAGTTCCTTCTCAAAGATCACAGCTGGTGTCTTTCCGCTCTGGCATTGCGCTTGCTCCAGATAGAAAATGTCTGTGTTTATAGTGGTTATCAAAGTGATGATAAGTTAATCAACTGACCTAAATCAAAATGGAGCAGAATCCATTCCAATCTGTGTTAAAAAAATAATGACTATGTGAAATATCTTTAGCGCTTTTGTACAGCTGAGGTTAGATTTAAAGCATTTTAGAATTTTTTACGACCAGATCATTGTGTCCTGATACATTACAAAACTAGAACTCTTTCCACCATCACTGTATTTGCACAATCTTAAAACATGTCACCCACGTTGACTTTAACCAGATTTTATAATGAAACTAATTGTTCAGAAATGACTCAAAGAATGCGTAATTTCTCAGTTCCAATCCAGCAAATTGTATGAAAAATGTATCTGCTGCAGGTTGAATCTTTGGAGGCAACGCTCAGCAAATTAATTTAATCACTCAGAGGCCTTCAAAGGAGCCATACAAAGGCCAGTGGGCGAGCCCTGATGGGTCATAGCTTATTACACAGTGATCAAGAAAAACAAGTTGGTGAATGTAAGTCGAGAACACATAATTGTTTATTATTTAGTTGTAAATACCATAAGCAAATAAATACTCAAAAAAGGCACTCAGCAGTAAGTAGAAGTGTAATACAAATAAAGCTGTACCTAGACAGGATTGATAGGTTTTGAGATAGCCTGAGGGGATTAAATAATTTTGCTTGTTTGTTCTGCCGAGGGGAACGATTAAGAACGTTATCTCTATCACTGGTCTGGGTGTTGGTTTGTTGGCAAACGTTTCTTTAACAGAAGAAAAAAAAAACATTTGATGAAACTAGCATGACAGGAAAGCAAATAATTACTTGTCACAAATAAATACTTAAAAAAAATCTTACCTAAATGTTCAAAGTATGTTCCTTAATGCTTTACAAGTTATATTACAAGCAAAAAATGTTCACATTTCAAAGCATGAGAGTTAATTTTCATACACGATGATGGACTGATTGAAATAGCATTAGCCAGGGTTAGCTAGTTAGCTAATTAGCTAGTTACGTATGAGCTTGTTAGCTAATTAGCTAGTTACTTATCAGCTAGTTAGCTAATTAGCTAGTTACTTATCAGCTAGTTAGCTAATTAGCTAGTTACTTATCAGCTAGTTAGCTAATTAGCTAGTTACTAACAGAGCTGCAGTGCACACTAACCTTGTCAGCTTTTCTGAAAGAAGAAAAATAAACCAAACTTATATTAACCTTATCACATCCTAACTTGAACCGGGAGGAGGCCCAGGGGAAGGCCCAGGACACACTGGAGGGACTATGTTTCTCGGCTGGCCTGGGAGCGCCTTGGGGTTCCTCCCGAGGAGCTGGAACAAGTGGCTGGGGAGAGGGAAGTCTGGGCCTCTTTGCTTAGGCTGATGCCCCCGCGACCCGACCCCGGATAAGCGGAAGAAAATGGATGGATGGATGAATGGATGGACATCCTAACTTTTTTTCAGTTTTGTAAGATTTTGCTTATTTTGTCATGACAGAATTACTGAACATTAGAGTTAGCAATGTATTAGCATGAAGAGTAGTCAAACACCCCAATGTCATCAGCAAACAATTAATTTCTCTCTTCTTTTTTTTGCAACTTAAAATGCAAATTTAAAACACTTCACCTCATCCATACTACTTGAAACATCTTCAGATTTTGGGAAAAAGGGCCAAGTTTAATCGCTCCAGCCTGACAGCTGAAACGTATTCGTGAACAAACCGAGCTCAAACAGAAGGATTAAACTCATTGCAACAGATTGTATCTATGGTAACATAGCAATCAAACTATAAAGATCATTCTTTGCACTTTTACAAAGTAAACTGGCAAATTCCTTTACATTTAATTTTAATTGTTAAACAACTTAAAATCTTTTAATTCACTCTCAATAAACAAATGTTAAAATTCTAGATCTATGGTCTGTGTTAAAATTCAAGCATTTATGGGAGGCACTTATGGTCTGGGGGCCCTAAGCAGCTGCTTAGTTCCCTTCACCCTTTGGATTTACTCTGGTTGGGATTTTTTTTATAGACCAGCCCATACCTTTACGTAATGCATTTGATATAACAAATCCTTAAAGATCAGAGTGTCCTATTAGTGTACTCCTCACCTGCGATGTGAAAAAGCGGTTAATGAATGAATGCATGTCTTGTCTTCTGGCTATATCTCTGTGACTCTGTTAATAACTACAAGCTTTTTTTTTGTAGCAGGAAGCATTTTTGGCAAGTTTTGTCCACACAGGATTAAGTGAGTTGCAAACAAACTCCTCCCTCAGCAGAGCGAGATGCACGTTTACTGAGTTTTTTTGTAGCTGTATATCCCGAGTCAGGCTGCTATTTAGAAATTATGGCGGCTCAGTATGTAGGACAGATCCCACCAAAATGGGTAATTAATATGGAAATAATAATAATAATTATAATAATAAATAATAATAATAATTAATTTAATCAAAAAATTATTTCCTGTCACATTTAATGGAACAATTTTTTTTCATTTTATTTCATATTCCTTATTTATTTGTTTATTTTTACCATCACTTTTTTCTATCCTACTCTGATTTATTTTCCCCTCTAATATTTCCTCTTTGCATTTTCACCCCTCATGTTTTCTCTTGTCTCGTTTATTTACAGATTTCTATTTTCTTTTCCTCATGTTCTCTTTTCTTTTTTCCTTCTGACTCTTTGTAAGACGTAAAGTGAAAAAAGGGGATGGAGAGGGGAGGGTGGATATTTATTTATATCTATATTTTATACCAAGTTTGACAGGATCCGACCTCCATAGATCTCAGAAAGTTAAACTGAATACAAAAGCCACAACACAAGAACGAAAATCTACAGGTATGAGTGACGAGTTGTTTGAACATTGCAGCAGCTTTGTAAAACCAAGTTAACCTTGTGTTGGAGCAAAGAACACTGTCCAAAAGCTCAGAATGCACATTTACAAAATTAATATAGGTCATGTTACACTAAAAGTGTTAAATGTTGGTTCATTTGTGAGGAGCGTTTAATGAAAAAAACATTTTTTAACTTTCATATGAAACACCTGTGCTACTATGAAATACTTAGAAACAATGAACAATTGTTTCTTTTTATGGAGATTTACATGAAAATCAAATTTTGACAACTTATTTTTCTGTTGAACTGCTGAAATTGATTACATTACCCATATGATTAGATACTTTTTAATGTTAAATGATCTATTTGCTCTAATATGGGATGATGAAAAATTGAGGTTTAGGCAGCTCACTGAAGTCTGATTTTACGCACTAATTTATTTCTTCGTATTTGCAAGTTTTACCTGGGGTAAGTTTGAGAATATTGTTTGAGATATTCTTTCTCTGCTTTGAACTTCCCCAAAGCTTCATGCCTGCTGTGTTCTCTGGTCTACAGGGAGCTGTCTGTTCTCTAATGTACAACAAACCTCAGAGGCCTTCAAAACTGGATTTTTACTGAGATTAAAGGTGGACTCAATCTACTAATAGGAGACTTCTGAATGCAGTTGGTTATACTGGATTTTTCTTCGCGGAATCAGAGTAAACGGAGCTAAACATGAATGTATGCAAAGTTTTTCAGATTTGTATCTGTTAACAATTTTGAAAGCCATCCACCAGATTCCTCTCACGTCACAATTATGCACAACTTCGTGTTGATCTATCATTCAAATCCCAATGAAACACATGGAAGTGTTTAGATTTGCAAAGAGAAAATGTAATAAAAATATAATAGCTCAAGGACTAAGTTGTAAAAGACAACATTAGTCTCGTTCAAATATGGTCTGCTAAGCACTGTCGTTTGTTTTATTCTGCCACTGAAGCATAAAAGGATTTTATCAGGAAGACTTTTATTTTAGCCTGAAGCAGTGACCTCCTCCAGTTTCCACTGACTGAATTTATGAGAATAGACAAAGCCTAAAAGACTTAATCAGACTTAATCTGAAGATTTTCAGATGAATTGAGACAATTATCAAATACAGTGGCATGTACGCTGAATGAACGAGTTGCCCGAGGCAGACAGACTGTTGCTTTTCAGTGTCGTACATACATGCTCTCCTGATGGGTGTTGGTAAGAGGTGCAGTGTCACGCACCACCCTGCTCTGCTGAGTCATATTTTTTAATATGAAGTCGTGGTTAAAAGAAAGTACCACTTTTTCAGTTCTTTTGGTTTTTTTCATCTCATGGAATGATGCAAATGTTCTTGTTTTACAAACTGACATTATCTATCTGAGCTAAGTACAGCCTGGCTGAAGCCATGTGCCACCAATCAGCCAACCGAGAAGAAAGTAAGGGCTCCTTCTTTGGTTAGCACTGTGAACAGTGACAATGATGTTCCAGCAGCTTCCTTTTCCAACACAAACTTGAGCCTTGGTGTTTCCTAGGTTGTTCTTAAACAGCCTAACAAATTTCTTTTCATCTGATGGTGACCTTGGGTCTTTTTCTGGACCTTGACACATCCAAACAGCTTGCAATAACACCCAACTGCTGTTAGGATATGTGGTTGCCAGGAAATGGCTTCAAAAGACTTTTCCACCTTCTAGAACTCTAAAATTCTCAATCTTAGATCTTCACTGACTTCCTTGAACTTTCCTTTTGTTTTGAGTATTGGTCAATCCCACGAGTTCTATTTAACAATTGCTTTTTATGCAGCAAAGTAAAACTATCTGGTGCTCTTAGTAATAATCCCTAAGCAGGAGTTAATTACTCCTTTGCGTTGATTAGTTAAATGCATTCAAGCCTGAATGAATCATTTGGACTCCTTTCAAGTACACTCTTCAAATTATCAACAGGGTTGTGGTTGGGCTTAATTTTGGTCGGCTTTATTCATTCCAAAACCAGTCTTGGTGTGTGTTTGGGATCATTGCCCCGCTGGAACAATCAGTTTCAACCATCGTACCCAAACTGGCAACCTCTGATAAATGCAAATCTATCAGGGTGTTCAAGAACAACCAATTAACCACAAGCTTAAAGATTACCCCAACGTGGAAAATGATGGGACAGCAGGTGTCACTGTCAACAGCAAACATAGTTTTATAGTTTCATGAATGGATAAGGGGACCAATCCTGAAACTAACAACTGCATGGCTGCCCAGATGGACAAGTCCATTCCTTTCTTGAGCATTTCAAGGTCTGGAAAAAGAAAGGAAAATGATTAGGATGTTTGTGAACATCCCAGAAACCACAAATTTCCTGCCTTGAAGGCCTCTGAGGTTTGTTGGGGCCTCTGAGGCCTGAACTTGTCAAATGTTGGAACAAGAGAGAAAACCCTTGTCCAAAATGGACACCTTCCAGCTTGATTAAAATGTGCATGTTCATTGACAGGACAAAACCCTTGTTAAGAAAAGTCGGCACACAGAGGCAAATAACTCAACAGTTATTCACAATTATAAGTTAAATGATCGGAGGAGGAGTCATGATAAGGCTGTCAAACCAAAGAACAATCCCAGCTGTCATGCAAAGTGGTGGCAGCATCATTCCTTGGTTTTTTTTTTGCTACTAGTGGATGGTATAGTGAATAAAGACTACCTAAAATTTCAATCTGAGCTCAAATTGACAGGTAGATGGTTGAAACTCAAACTCATTTGGGTTTTCCAACTGAAGAATGAACACACGTCCTTGCTGGTTTTGGAATAGATGAAGGAGGCTAACATTCAGCCTCTGAATTCTTGAAGCCTTGACCTCAGAATTGTGGTAAAATTTGGTTAAAAGCTGGGTCTGTGTCATGAAACCAAGCAACTTGATCAAACTTTAACCAAGTGCACCCAGAAGAATTGCAACTTGCTAAGAGAGCTTAAACTGACTATTTATTGAGGCGTGTGTGTATATATTTCTGAACTTGTTTGGTTTAGAGAAAATCCACAATGAATGCAAACCAAATGTTTTCCTTAAAAAAAGAAGCATTTTTGTTGAAAAATAGCTCCATCCTGGAAAAACAATGACTCAACAACCTTCACGCCTATGATGAGTGTATGCAGGCCGTTCTGTAGTAATAAATATCACACTCCTCTTAATGCAGCATTAAGCTTTAGCAATTATCATGAGGAAAATTAAGGTGTTGTAACAAATTGCATCCTGAAAGACTTAGTTAGTTGCACTTTGCTCCGTGCATAATACTCCTCCTTCGTCCTCTGCTTACAGGACACACACCTCTAATGTGGATTAACAAGCTAATAGTCCTGCTTAACAAAAATAAAGACACAGCTAATCTTCAGCAAGCTTTCATACTGTTCCAACAAACTGTTTAAATTACCAGCACAATGACAACCACTGTGTAATATGTTTCTGACAAATTAAAACATTAGTAATGAAGC
Source organism: Valencia hispanica (assembly GCA_963556495.2). NCBI lineage: Eukaryota > Metazoa > Chordata > Actinopteri > Cyprinodontiformes > Valenciidae > Valencia > Valencia hispanica. Next base: position 12,077,598 of record OY747711.1, on the reverse strand, counting down.
CGTCTGTTGAGTTGAAGCTCAATGCAAGTTATAATAAAGTGAGAAATGTTATTTGATCCCCAAATTTTTCAGAATTTTAGATTATTAGTAAAAGAAATAATTCTCACCATGATCACTTCTCCCTCCCACTGCTATTTTTCCGCCCTTCATCCCTGGCCGGTGTATAGATCTCTGCGCCTTTATAATCTCTCTGCTTCCCCTTGTGTGTGCACGTGCGTGTGAGTGTGGATTCTCGGCTAAACATTAAGCCGCTCCATGTTATCAGACACTGATGTCTCTGTTGCCGGGTCGAGTTGTGACCAGAGGAGGAGACCTGGGAGGCAAACCTGGACCAACCTCAGGTTAAAAGTGTGTATGGAGAGCACATAAACGTCAGTATTGATCCCCTTGACGGCTGCATGAATGCTCGCTTTTAATCATAGAGCAAACAAGTTTATTGATGTGCTTTCAAAGGCAAACTTGGCGGAGGTAATATCCGGAAAAAGTTCTGTTTAACACAGCATTGCTCTCATATTAGGGGGGTTATCAGTGAGCTGCAGCACAGGGGAGTGTCAGAGAAACTGGTGTAATAAATAGATCTGTTTGACATTTAAATATAACAGTAGCTGTTGTTTTAGATTTTGAATAAGGTGCCATTGCTTTTCTGCCACATCTTCAGTCTGTCCGGTCATCTTGACATTAGATGCACTTATCTGAAGCAATAGAAAACATGTTTGTCAATGTATCTTATTTGGAGAACATGCAGTCATAATGTAAGGTTGAAGCTTTTGTAAACATGGTCTAAAACCTTTCTTATTTTCCTTAATGCATTTTTATTAAAATTGTTAAAGTCCGATATTCTGTCCTGCTACATTGCATAATTTAATAAAATGGCAAAGGCTGATGAGAAGTGTTATTTATACCAAACAACAGTCAATTACAATCATGGTCCTTTAAGCTGTTTAAAACACATAGATAATTATTGAAATCTCACCTAAAGTATAGGCTACAAAAACACCCCAAATATTCCACACTGTAAGTATCTATTACACAAAAAATCAAGTTAAAATGTTGAAGCAATGTGTGAAAACGTAAGTACACCCCATCATCCAACTATGGGCTATTTCCCACCAAGGCGGTTCCAGTGCTAGTTTGGTGCCAGAGCTTGACTTGAAACCGGTTCTCTGGAAAGGCAAGGCAACTCTATTTGTATTGCACACTTTCACCAACAAGGCAAGTCAAGGTCTGCAATGGACTGGCGACCTGTCCAGGGTGTACCCCACCTCTCGCCCCGTGACTGCTGGAGATAGGCACCAGATGATAATGGAAAGAATTCTTCATAAAATAACAAAACATTATGGACAACCCTGAGCATCCTCTTCATGAGACAGTCACACAACAACAGAGCGTCTTCAGTCGGAGGCTTCTTCAGTTTCGCTGCAATACAGACCGCTACAGGAAATCCTTCCTGCCCACAGCCATCATCATCTACAACAACTCCTTAAATAATTAATTATTTAATGGGCTATACCAACACTTAATTTCCCTCTGGGATCAATAAAGTATTTTTGAATTGAATTGAATTGAATTGAATACTTTACATCATTAGGGGATAAAAAAATAAATAAAAGCAGCAATAAAAGCATAAAACACAACATTCGAGACACATAACATATGACACATCAAAACATATGACATTCCAGCTGTTATTAATCGCTTACTCAAAGGCAGCTCTAAGCAGATGGGTTTTTAGCCTTGATTTAAAGGAACTCAGTGTTTCAGCAGCTTTGCAGTTGTCTGGAAGATTGTTCCAGATAAGGGGAGCATAGAAACTGAAAGCTGCTTCTCCATGTTTGGTTGTTATTCTAGGGATGATTAGTAGACTAGAGTTGGAAGACCTGAGTGGTATGAGGGGTTGGTATAGTGACCACAAGTCTTCAACATATGTTGGGACTAAGCCATGCAATGATCTATAAACTAATAAAATTATTTTGAAGTCCATTCTCTGAGCTACAGGGAGCCAGTGTAAGGACTTTAGAACTGGGGTGACCCGCTTTACTTTCCTGGTTCTAGTGAGGACACAAGCAGCAGCGTTCTAGACAAGCTGCAGCTGTCTAATCGACTTTTTAGGCAGACCTGTGAAGATGCTGTTGCAGTAATCAATCCGACTAAATATAAACGCATGGATGAGTTTTTCAAGGTCCTGTTGCAACATTAGTCCTTCAATCCTAGAAATGTTCTTCAGGTAATAGAAGGCTGACCTTGTTATTGCCTTTATGTGACCCTGGAGGTTCAGGTCTGAGTCTATAACTACACCTAGATTTCGCGTCTGATCAGTAGTTTCTAGCTGCATTAACTGAAGCTGTGTGCTGACTCTTGATCGTTCCTCTTGATACAGAAATAATTACCTCAGTTTTGTTTCTATTCAGCTGGAGAAATGTATGACACATCCATCCATTGATTCGCTTAGTGCATTCACTTAGGGTTTGGATGGGTTCAAAGTTATTTGGTGACATCATGATGTAGAGCTGAGTATCATCTGCATAGATCTGGTAACTAATCTTATTGGCTGTTACAATCTGGGTAAGGGAGCATGTAGATATTAAAAAGAAGTGGCCCCAGGATGGAGCCCTGGGGCACCCCACATGTAATTTCTGCCACATGTTTTCCACCACCCAAGCACCCTTTTCTTGGTTTCAAACCGGTTCTTAACCAAGAACCAACTCCTTGCCGGACCAGAGTTGGTGCTTGCTAAGAACTGCTTTCTCCCCCCGCCTACATGGTGATGCAGCCATGGTGTGGGGGGAGGATTACAAAAGCTTAGCGTAGTGAGCTGAAACACACAAGCACACATTTTCATTTATAACAATGGAAGCTAGAAATAAGCAGAGTTAGTCCGACAAGGAAACCCAGTGTTTTCTGGTCACGTGGTCTTTTTTGTGAGCTCCTCTCCTCCATTGTTATAATGTCTCTTGCCATTCGTGCACTTCCTGTTTTCTTCTCCCCATGCAGTGGCGTTGCAACGCTTTAGATGAAGAAGGACCGACTACGACCTGCGTCAATGGAAATGCAACCGGTTCTTTGAAAGAACCGGCTACAATAACCGGCTAAGAACCGACCAAGCACTGTCTCTGGCACAAACAACGAACTAGCACCGGTTGTTTTTTGATGGAAAAGCGCTATGGAAAAGATCCAATTTTAGCTGCAATATGTAATAATCTTTTATCTGAGGAGCAATTTTTGGTCACTCAAACTTTTCCCTAAATCACGCTTCAGCTCTTGAACAAATGGACCTTGCTTTGGTTTGTAGGGAGTTCATGGTTGACCAAATGACAGCAAGATTCCTGGGTCCATTGGCTTCAAAACCAATGCTCACCCCTCAACCCCAGTGCTAGGCAGTTGGCCAGAGATCTCTACTTTGGTCATGGGTAGGTCAAATTAATCCATCCAGTGGTGGTAAGATATTTACTACTCATAACCTCTTCACAGAACTCTAACCAATTAAAGCATAAATGAAAATATCATCACAGTTTTCTGTTGTTTTGGTAAAGTTCTGAAATGTTTCTATAAAAGACTGGTAGCACTGCTGCAGCAGGAATCCCGGCCTATGGTCTTTCTGCATGAAGTTTGCATATTCTCCCTGTACATATGTGGGTTCTTTCCGGGTACTCAGGCTTCCTCCCACAGTCCAAAGACATAAATGTTAACTGATTCATCTACATTTCCCTTAGGTGTCTGTGTATGCATGCATGGTTTCCCTCTGATGGACTGGAGACCTGGACAGACCCAGTGTCTCTCCCCTCACTGTAGATGGGCCCCAGCTCCCTTTGGACCCTGCAAAGACAAGTGAGTATTGACAATGGATGGATGTTTCTATAAAACAACAGACATAAACTTGTTCTTTCGCTCTATAATGATAACCTCCATGTCTAAATATAGGAATAGGGAAGTTGAGTGTTCTCTACGAAAGCAGCCAATAGACAAATACACGCACCATAAAAGTGGCTGTATGGCTCTGCTAGCACAGTTCAGCTCTTATACTGCACAGAAAGTGACCATAAATTACCTGAGAGCAGATGTTACTCCCAGTGGTGTCTGTGTTGGGTCTCGTGTGTTTATTTTGAGAGTAAAGCCATAAAACAGGCTGTCAAGTTGCAGACCTGTGGATCAGAGTCCAGTGATTCTAGCAAACACACCTCTAGGCCCAGGCAGGGTCTGAACCGCTGTCAGGAAGTCAGTGACCATAAAGTTATTGAGCCGACAGCAGAGGTTCTGTGCAACATGCTCTGTTGTGTTTAGTCAGGGAAATTCAAGACTTATTGTCATTGTGTTTCACAGAGGCCTTAGAAGAGTTGTTTGGTTCTGCAGCAACAAATGCATGCAAGAGTTGGTGATAAATATTGGTGAGATAAGAGTTTGTTTCGTGCAGACCTTTTCTTTGCAGCTCATGTTTGAATGCCAGATGTTATTTTCAGCACCACTATTAGGCTTCATTGCTCTGTTGCCATAAAAAGTACAAATTAAAGGTGATTAGATAAAATAATACAGAAGGGAACTGATTCCGTGAAGTGGAAAAAAGAGGAAGTAATGTTTTCTTTGAATTGCAGTAACATAGGCCCACAATGTCAACTTTGTTGAAACAATGGTCTAGTTCTTACCAGGTTGTAGAAATATATAAATCTAACCTCAAATGTTCAAAAAAGGAATCGGATCCCACATTTATCAAACAAAGATGAAATCCAAATGACAAAGCAGTAAATCAAGGGTCTGCAACTCCAGTCCTCAAGTGCCAACATCCTGCAGCTTTTAGATGCATCGCTGCTCCAACACACCTGAGTCATATGAATTGTTAATGAGCAGGCTTTTGCAAAAGCTCCTGAAATTCCAAGGAGGTAATTCAGTCCTTTGATTCAGGTGTGTTGGAGCAAGGATGCATCCAGAGGTTGCAGGATTGTAGCTCTCGAGGACTGCCGTTGCTGATCCCTGCTGTAACTAAAGGACAGTTTTGGTTCCATGGGATTTAGGAGGAAAGGATTATTTGATCCGCGTGACCGCCTCTATTAAAACAAAGCTTGCTGCTCTGGAGCATTCACGTATGTGTCAATACAATGCCAAGATGAAAAGACAACAACATGGACCCTAGATAAGCAGTTGTTGATGCTATCAACCTGGGAAGGGTTTTCCAAAGTATGTTAAGCCCATTAAACTACAGAAAGAAAGATTATTCACAAGTGGAAAACATTTAGGACTCCTGGTAGTCTTCGCAGGAATGGACATCCAACCAAATCAATGCCAAGGTCAGACACCAATGTTCAGAGAAGTTACAAAAAAGAGCTCCATCTCTGACTCTACAGGCCTCAGTTAGCTTGGTAAATGTTAACATTTATCACAGAACACTTAGCAAAGAACTAAATTAGTGTGGCCTGTTTGGAAAGGTTGGAAGCATGACTTTAGGATATTGGTTGGTGTCAGATGCATGACAAAAAAATACACCCCCATATTTTTATACTATAAAAAGAAGACACCAGCTATGTCTGGTTTGAGACCAGCGCTTCAAAAAGGGATGCCTCTCATTCCTTTTTAAATCAATTTTATTCAGAAACCTCTGGTAAAACCATGTACAGCCGAGGTCTAGTCGTTTGCTCTGTCTCTGTGCACCTCAGCAGGATGTGTCCAATGTGTTTTAAAGGTACCATTAGGTTTGCAAAATTGAATCTCAATTAACCACAACACTTCTGGAAAAGTGTCCTTTGGCTAGATGAGACCAAAGTAGACATGGTAGGGTATTGTGCATACCATGTTGCCAGGTTTTGTGGAGGAAAAAACCCCCACAGGCAATAAAAAAACCTCCTGCTTTTAATGAAATAATAAAATTCAGACTTGCAGAACTGAGAAGCAACAGGAATAAAAACACATGAGAGGAACTAGAAGCAACGGGGGAAGAGAAAAAACACATAAATAAACTAAACTATACAGAAACTAAACAACCAAAGAGACAGTCAAACATAACATGTCAGCCTAAACATCTCATACCAGCTGTCAAGCACGGTGGTGGAAGGGTGATGGTCTGAGTCACGAGAATTGGACTGCTTCCAGTCTCTGAGTCAACCATAAGTATACCAAACTAATCTAGAGTTAAATATGAGAGAATCTTTCTGTCAGATGAGGCGTGGCCTTATATCGGGTCATTAATAGGAAAATGATTCCAAACAGGCAGCGAGTCTACCGAATAATGGCTGAAAAATAAGGGAATCAATTTACTGCAGTGGTCCAGTCAAAGTCTAGACCTCTACCTGACTGAGAAGCTGTGGTAGGACTTCCAGAGAGCCCTGCAGAGACAAATGTCTGCAACCCCTAATGAAGTGAAAGAATGTTGTGAAGAACAATGAGCCCAAACTCCTGCACAATGATATGAGAGACTGATAGGGTCATGCAAAAAACACCAACAGTGAACAACTACAGCTAAAGACGGTCCTAAAAACAGCCACGGGGTGTACTTACTTTTTCACACATACACAGCTTTTTTAGAATAGTCACAATACAGAATCTGTTTTGCTTTTTTGAACTTAGATATGAATCATTTTAACACCGGGTGAAGAACTGTAGATTAAAAGAGGGTGTACTTTTTTTTCCCCCTTCCTGTTTTTCTTTATAAATATTTATTCATGTAAAAATCCCAGAAAGTCAATGTGTCAGAAGTCTTTCTGAAGCTAAAACGTAAGTGTGTAGTTGACTCTTTTCTCTGGAACCACCTTTGCCAACAACATGTAATGACAAGCCCTCACACAACCAGCTTTTTAAAAAAGAAATCTCACACCTTTTCACACCAGATCACTTTCACCCTCACCACGAGATCTACGCACATCATTGTCTATACCAACTGACCACATTACTTCCTTATAACTGCTGGTGAGTACTAAAACCTTGAGCTTTATGCATTTTCTATGGATGCACATGTGTTTTTTACTTTGGGTTGGATGGGTTACATTCATTAAAATATATATATAAAGGAAGGGAGGCTGAATTAAGGAGGACTCTGAGGGATAGGGGCAGACGATGGATGCTGGTGTTGATATGTGCAGAAAATGAAAATTTTACCCACATGATACATGTTTTATAATCTGTTTTGCAACTTTTAAAAGTACATTCCTTATAAAACAGGAATTATAAATGTGCAATATTAACATAAAAAGATGACTTTGGTTTTTACCTCCTTTGGTGTGCATGGAAATAGTTTTAGCTGTAAATTTAGCGTAATGGTGCCTTAAAACTTGCTTCTACAGCTCATTGGAATTCCTCTTGCAAGCACAGTAATCATCTTCCACTGGCACCAACACAGCTCTTCGATTTAAAATGTTTCATGGCATTTAAAGTTAACAAACCAAAGATTTGATTTATTGGGGGGTTGCTGAGAAAATCAGACAGATAAGAGTTTTATGCAAACAAAACTGGCAGCTCTGAACATGCCTCTGTGGTTCAGGTTTTCCCTTTTCAATCGGTGCAAATGTTTCCTCATACTTTTCCTGGTCTCTTCATAAGCCCAGTCCCTAACACACATATGGACACACTTCGATACAAATACATGTAGATGTATTTTATATGCATAGCTTACTATATATTTTTTCCCTTTAGATGCTCTTCTCCTTGCATAACATTTATCTGAACTGATGGATGTCATCTGTCCTCTGTCATATTAAAATTTTTGAGATCATCAAACAATTATTGATATCCCACAAGGATAACCTGAGTAGACAAGAAGAGCCGTTTTCAAACGAGTTGAAGAAAGCTATTTGACTCTACCTGGTGACAACATAGTTGGCTGCAGTTATGAATAAAATGTCATTAACCACATTGTTTTTTATTTAGCTCCAAAAGCCACACCCAGGCATCATTCCTGATTAATTTGTAGAATTTACTTAAACAGAACCTGAATCAGACAAGATGAAATAGGTTTATAGATATAAGAAAAAAACAAGTCACTGGCATCTATCAGTCTACAAAACGGTTAGAAACCCATTTCTAAGGATGTAGGACTCCAGTGAACCACCGTAAACCCCAATATCCACAAATACAGAATCAGTGGTGAACCTTAGGATACCAAACTTATTTCAAGATTGTCACAAAGAGACTTAAAGCAGGGTTCTGCAACTTGTGGCTGCGGAGCTACAAGTGGCTCTTTGAATTTTCCCCAACAATTCTTAATAACTTTGGCTACAAATGATAAAGAACTAACTAACGTTTTTAAATATAGGCATAATTACAAATTGAAGTTTTAGCTGTTTTTTTCGTTTTGTCAGGAAATAATTGCAACAAATTTCCACAAATGAATGACACTAATCGTACCAGTAATATATTTTAAGATATATTCTTCTTGTCATTATTTCATAATGCTCCACAAATATCAACATCCCATTGAAGAACATGTATCCACCTTATTTTTGCCAAAATGGTATGTTTTCCCTTACTTAAAACCTAAACATTGCAATAATAGGGGTGCTTTTAAAATAAAATTTTTCCTATAATAGACATTCATCTAAAATTATGGGTTTTAGTCAAAGGGTCATGTAACATTTGTGCGTTTAAATTAGATTTATTTAGTTGGACTTTGCGCAAAAATGACTCTTTGGATTTAAAACGTTGCAGACCCCTGACCAAGTGCAACATCTAAAGCAAAAGAAAGAGAGGATGGGGAAAATTGCCTCTATGGGAGAGTCCCATTGTTGAAACCACTAAAATCCAAGAGAACATAAAGACCAACCTGTGGACTGATGAGACAAATATGGAACTTTTTGGAACGTGTGCGTCCCGCTGTGTAAAACCAACGCACAATTAAAGAGAAATAACATCATACCCACAGTCAAACATGGTGGTGGTAGTGTGATGGTCAGGGGCTGCTTTGCTGCTTCACAATATGGAAGAATTCTGAAAATCCTGAAGGAGAATGTCCGTTTATAACCTTGTGACTTTAAACTCAAGCTCCCTTTGGTTATGCAGCAGGGCAATTATTTCAAAGCATACCAGCAAGTCCTTCTGTGAACAACTCAAACAACAAAAATCAAGCTTTGGGTGGTAGCCTTGTCAAAGTCTGGACTTTACCAGAGTCCCCCCCGAGTCATCATCTTCCTCCCCATCTGTGTTAAAAGGTGTACTTTTGTTCCTTGTCGGATCATCTTCCTCCTTTTCTGTGTGAGTGTTTATGGTCACGTCTGCTTTTTGGTAAACTGTTTTTTATTTTTATTTTATGGACTTTCGGCATCTGCAACCATTGGTTTTGTAATAAGCATTTATCTTATTTATTACATTTATTTCCTCTGCAGGGGAAACAATAAATATAGAAATATCATTACAACCACCAGGCTGGCACAGTTCATACTGTTGTGCAAATAATTACACAATGGCTGAAGCTGCAGTTCCAACTAATATAATACTCACATTCGATTCTAGAACACAGTGGCTATAAAATAAGCCCAAATCATTACTCCCCCACCGCCTTGCTTGAGAGTTCATTTATATTTAAGTTTATTTGAGCAGGGACCATGTACAATACTGAACAGAAATGTTGCCATTTGATGCATTGCACTAGATTTAGCTGTAAGCTAATTCACATCTACAGTCCCAGTTAAGGAGGTGTTGATATACCTATCCCAAAAGAACAGTGTCCCAGATGTCTTGTGATGCATTCAGAGCCTGCTGGTTTGTTCTCTTTTAAAATTCTTTCTTCTGGTAAAAACCGGCAAACAAGTTAAAGGTGGTCTTTTGCTAATTATTCTGTCATTAACTCCAATTTCTTTGAGCATTGGACAGTTTGACCTTAGAATGAATTTGCTTTGATGCCCACTGTTGGAAAAAATGGCAGCTGCCTAAAATGTTTTCTCCTAGTAAACAATCTTTCTCACTGTAGACTGATAGACTTCAAATTTTTGGGAAACGACCTTGTAATGCTTCTTAAATTAATGTCAGCATCAGCTGCTTTTCTCAAGCTCATTGTGTCAACATACACCTCTATGCTCCAGGACAGAAAACGGGCAAATATCCAGCTTTTACAGAGGTGGTCACAATGTTGATTGTGAAGTTTTGAAATTCAATTCAAAAGTACCTTATTAATCCCAAAAGAAAATTAAATGTTGTTGTAACTCCTCTTATCCAGGGTTCTTCGAAGAGTTGTTGTAGGTGCTGATGGCTGTGGGCAAGAAGGATCTTCTGTAGCGGTCAGTATTGCAGTGAATCCGACGAAGCCTCTGACTAAAGACCCTCTCTTGTTGGATTACAGTCTCATGAATGGAATGCTCAGGGTTGTCTGTAGTGTTCCTATTTTTATGAAGAATACTTCTTTGCATCATCATCTCCAGAGGTTTCACATTCGTACCCAAAACAGAACCACCTAGCTTGTTGAGCCTTTTTAGGTTCCTGGTTCTGATGCTGCTACCCTAGCAGATGATGGCAGAAGAGATTACACTTTCCACAGCAGACTTGTGAAATATTTGAAGCATCTTTCTGTAGTACAGTCTGCTCTGTCCCTTCTTCTAGACGGCTTTACTGTTGCGTCTCCAGTTCAGTTGGCTGTCCAGGTGAACACCATAGTAGTTATACTTCTCCACCATCTCCACTTCTTCTCCCATGATGGAAATAGGGTTTAACCTGACCCCGTTTCTCTTGAAGTCTAAAATCATCTCGTTTTGTTCACACTTAAGACAAGGTGATTGTTCCCACGCCATGACACAAACTGACTCCTAACATATCTATCTAGTGTGTCCTTGTCTAACTTATGGAAGCAGAAAGGATGTGCTTACTTTGTCAGACATAATTTTTCCATTTTAGCTTTATTTTTTTCTTAATAAGTAATAGTGCTGTGCATTTTAGGTAGTTGGGATTTCTTTTAAGTATTGTTTTCTGCTTGAAATAAAGGAACGAATCCAAGCTCCAATCTTTGTTTTAACTCATATATCCACCTAAAGGACGAAATCACCAGCAACATGACTTGATTTGGTGAGAAACTGGCCAGGCATTATGAGAAGAACATAAGCTTAGCACACATTTTATAAACAGTGCAACCACAAGTATGTCTGACTCTCCTGTCTGGCAGTTCTGTATGCCTCAGCTATGTCTAATGTAGGAATGAGGGCTTGAATTCAAACCGCATCTGAGCCACAGAGTAAAGCCGCTAGTTGTAACAGGGGGAGCTACACATGCAGAGGTCTTTTACCATCAGGATTTATGATGCTAAATTAACTTTTTCTCCATTAATTTATTTCTACAATAAGAACAGTAGATGCTGACAAACATTTAAGAAGCTTAATGTAAATTCAGCCAAGTTAGCCAAGAGGCATTTTTTCATGAGGCTTTACAGTAGAGCAGTTGCCTTGTAGCAAGAAGGTCCTGGGTTTGAATCCTGGCCTGGGGTCTTTCTGCATAGAGTTCTACCTCAGCATTTATAGATTATTTCTGGGTACTCTGGCTTCCTCCCACAGTCCAAAGAGCTAACTGTTCGGTTCATCGGACTTTCCAAATTGCCCTTCGGTGTGAGTGTTTGTCTGCATGGTTGTTTGTCCTGTGTGTCTCTATGTTGCCCTGTGATAAACTGGTGACTTGTCCAGAGCGTCTCATCTAATGACCACTCAAAGATAGGGGAGATAGACCAGCCCGTGATGGTTGGCTTTTAACTGACTTTTCTGTTCCTAATGTAAATATGCACCAGGCATGCCAAGATAACAATATCAGTGAAATAACCAAAAAAATAACGTTTTGCGGATATTCACACCTCTCAGGCCAATACGGAGACACTGATGCATGCTTTTATCTCCAGTAGAATTGATTACTGTAATGCCCTGCTTTCTGGTCTTCCCAAAAAGAGTATATCAGGTTTACAACTACTACAAAATTCAGCAGCACGTGTCCTGACGAAGACCAGGAGGCGGGAGCACATTACACCGGTCTTAAAATCATTGCATTGGCTCCCCGTACATTTCAGGATCGACTTTAAGGTTCTTTTAATGGTTTTTAAGTGTCTTAATGGTCTTGGGCCTTCTTATCTCTCTGAACTGCTTTTACCATATAAACCTTCGCGGTCTCTGCGCTCCTCTGGCAGCCGTCTCCTTGTCACCCCAAAAGTCAGGACACACAAGCATGGCGAGGCGTCTTTCCAGTTTTATGGCCCTCACCTCTGGAACAGGCTGCCAGAGGACCTCAGGGCTGCAGAGAATATTCATGTTTTTAAGAGCAGGCTCAAGACTCACCTTTTTAGCTTAGCTTTTAACTGATTATTATTTATCACTGTTTGTTTAATTGCTTTGGATGTTTTATATGATTATATTTTTATCAGTTTTACTTTTCAATCTTAGCACATTAATTTACCGTTTCTTTTTATACTTTAATTTATCTTAATCCCCGTTCCAGTGTTTCCTCTGTGGGAGCCCTCTGCCCCGGGAGCGGTGGTCGGCTGTAGCTGCCTGGGTGCTCTCCGGGTGGAGCTTGGGTGGAGGTGGGGGTCTTGGCCTTGCCTCCACTGGGTGCCCTGTGTCGGTGCCTCGGCTGCTGCTGTTAATCTACTGCTGCCGGGGCAGATGGCTCCTCTGATGGCGTTTCCTTGCATGGTTCATCTGCACTCGGCCCAATGTCCTTTTTTACCTTTTCTTTTAACTGTGTGTGTGCATGGGAGATGGGTTGGGGGGAGGGGGGTATAACTGTGACCATGCTTTTAAATCTGTGGGGGAGGGAAGGGAAGGTGGTTTTATGTGGGGTCATTTTAATCTGTAAAGCACTTTGTGATGCAACTTCTTGTATGAAAAGCGCTTCATAAATAAAGTTTGATTTGATTTGATTTGATTTATTCTGAAAATTGTGGTGTGCACACATATTTCTTTCCTGTTACTCTAGTTCTCTTAAATAAAATCAAGTGCAACCAATTGCATTGATGAGTAACTTAAGTCAACCGGTGTGTTATTCAATCTCAGTATAAGTTCAGTTGTTTGGTGAAGGCTTCAGGATTGTTAGGCAACATTAGGAAATTAACGGCATCATGAGGACTAAAGAACACAGCAGACAGGTCAGTGATAACGCTGTGGAGAAATTCAAATTAGGATTAGGTTACTGTAAAAGCAGAAAGCATATGGCACAGCAGCAAAATTACCAATAAAAAGCTGCCCACCTATGCTGACAGACTGAGAAAGGAAAGCATTAATCTAAGAAGCACCCAAGAGGCCCCTGGGAAGTCTGGTGGAGCCGCACAGATCCCTATCTCATGTGGTGAATCTGTTTTAGTCTTGGAATCAACAAATCTGACCTATCTGAGTGGTAAGAAGTAAGCCATTGCTCAGGGAAAGCTAGGCCTTATTGGAAATACAACAAACCAAAGAAGGAGTTTTGATCAGATGAGACCAAAGTGTAACTTTCTGGCTCATGTTGAAATTGTCTGTGAAGTGAGGAACACTAAATGCAAATGGACCTGAACACATGATTCCCTGCGTTGACACATAGTGATGGCAATAACATGCTGTGGAGAGGCTTTTTTTCATTGAGCCAGGGAAGATATAGTCGGAGTACTTCTTGCAAAGAAGAATGGGCTAAGATTTGAGTTATGTGTCAAGCAAAATGGATAAAGAGTTCCTTAAAAACAGTTGTAATTGCAATGAGCTATTTTTAAGCTTTACTAATTTAAGAGCTAGAGATGGCTGCTTGATATGAAGATGCACATGTCAAAAGTTTCAATTGTACTGGTTGAAATTTTCTACTTTCTCTTTTATCACATTAGTAGGCTTGATATTAATTTAATATTCATTGACAAAATCTTATATTTTAGCAAAAGACATCAATCAGAACTTAGTATATATTGATTGACTAAATAAGTAATTGGCTTATGAATTATGTCCGTATCTTTGTCTTTATTTTTACCTGTGTCATCCAGTGTACCAAGATTGCGCTACTCTGGTTTGGTCTTGGTCAATGTTTGTTTAATATGTTTTCACGCTTCGATCAACCTGTTGTAGCCTGTAAACCAACCAAGACAAAACTTGGTTGGTTTACAGTTTTTCTCTACTGCAAATTTTGTCAAAAGAAGTGGCTCGATTACCTCATCAGCAGGTTCCTCCTGAGTCTGGGTGTTTTGTTGGTAATTAAGTTATGGGTGTGTCTCCTGAGTGACTTCATAGGGCCACAAACTGTCACCAGTCAAAAACTAACGTCTATCCAATCACCCTGGGAATGTGCTTTATGTGGGGTCATTTTAATCTGTAAAGCTCTTTGAGTTGCAATGTTTGTTCGATTGATTGATTAATTTGGCAACTGCCAATTTATGATCAAAATGTCCCGTCCCATCACATCTTAAAGGTTCTCTGTTGGATTGAGATCTGGTGACCGGGGGGGGGGGGGGGGGGGGGCATTGGAGAACATTAAACTAACAGTGCAGTACAGTAGAGCGAACTTATCACTTCCAATAAATCAGTTTGAGATGACTTGAGCCTTCTGAGATGATGGATCAAGTATCAAGTTGCTATCAGAAGATGGGTCATAAAGGTAAACAATAGGTGGGATCAGTTAAATGCTGCTCAGTTGGTTTTAAAGGCCAAAAAATTAGTCAAGATAACAACACCACCAGCCTAACCTAAAAGGTTAAAAGTTGCATCTGACTCATTGGACCAGGCAACACTTTTCCAATCTGTTACTGTCCAACTTTGGTGAGTCTGTTTGAACTGTTGCTTCAGTTTACTGTTATAAGATAACAGAAGTGATGCCCAGCTTGGTCTTCTGCTGCTGTAGCACATCTGCTTCAAGGTTAATTGTTTAGTCCATTCAGAGATGGTGTTTTACATACATTCACTGTAACAAGGTATTACAGCTGCTGTTGCCTTTGTTTCTTCTTAAACATTTTTCAAACCATGCTCTGTAGACCCAAGATGTATCCAAAGAAGGATACTACTTTCCACTTAATGTCCCAAAATTAAAATCAGATGGAGAAAATAATAAAGCTTAAATGACAATGATACATTTTTTGTTGATTCAATGAATCAGCAAACAACCTCAAATAAAAGCAGGCAGAATATACATAGAGGGAACTGGAATAACAGCTGGTATTTATAAAAAAGGTACCAGGTCTCACAGGGCAGAAGTAAACAAAGAGTCAGGTTCTATAAAACAAACATGAACTAAAGATGAAAGTATACAAAACAATCTGGACAAAAGTTTAAATCAGACATCCTGGAGTAGGCAAGAAATCAAGAACTGAACCAAGCCTTGTTAGATCATCTCACTCTGGCTTCAGCAGTTTAACAAAGGCCAAGTTTAGGATGAGCAGATAAATCAAGCCATAAAGCAAGCAAGATTTAATTAATCCTGTCACAATAAGCCCTCATCCACCGCCTACTTCAATAGACTATGAAGTCGATCACAGATTTATTGATGATGGTGAGTGATTACGAGTTTCTTTCAATGAGGAACAGGTAACATTTAACCAAATGTATTGATTATTAGGTAAATAATTACAAAGAAATAAAATGTATAAAGTCTGTAATATTCAATCAGGTATTTTCATTTTTACTGACAACACACATAATGTGTATGTGTGTGTTCATGTTACTGAGGGTCCAGATTATGTTTAACAAATTTGATAAACATAATCTGTGGCTGCGTAATGGATCTATAGCTTTCAGATTACTGATATATGAAAATTTGCAATCAGAAGTTTACATAGACATCTTAAGGGCATACATTTTTCTTTTTTTTTCTTTTAACAATGTAATAAATAATAAACATTCAGTCAATAAAAAAATTAATGAACCGAACAAAAACTGTCATAATGTGTTAGTAGAGGACCCGGGTCCAGATAATTAATGGTGGAGAGTTAGCAGGTTATCGCTGTAAGCACGCGAAGATCAACCAGAACAACAAAGAATTAATAAACTAGGGGAACAAGCAGTAGCACACAGAGATCAAAGAAGAAGCTTAAATACCGAGGGAGAGGTGAAAGTGTCAAATAAACTCGAGTAGCTAATCAGATGAGTAGTGGAAACAGCTAAGGGAAAGTACAGGGAGAGGAGAGATGAGGAGATAGAAAACAGCTGTGCTAAGAGACAAGCTGAGGAAAGGAGGGACATAAGCAGAGTGGGAGGATGGAGAAAAATAGAACTAATCAAAAGGGAAACCCTGAAACTAACATAAACAGTAACATTAATCATAAGAACCTAAATCGAAATGCTCAACAAATTATGAACCAAGAAGTAAACACAGGAATGAACAAAGGTAAAATCTAAGAGAATGAACAACAAGAAAATGATCAAAATGGAAACAAAAACAATGGGACCATGGGACCACCATGGGATCATAGCAAAAATAAATAAATCCATCCATCAATCCATCCATTATCTCTACCCGTTCATCCTATGCAGGGTTGCGGGGGGGTACGCCCTGGACAGGTCGCCAGTCCATCGCAGAAAATGTATACAAATTGGGGTAAAATGTCACAAAGGTGTAAAATAAGGTTATACCATCAGAGTTATTTTACAAACATGAAATAAAAGTTAATTTTGAGGAAAACAGTTTCACAGTTCTGAAAAATTGCAA
This sequence comes from Valencia hispanica, assembly GCA_963556495.2. Taxonomy (NCBI): domain Eukaryota; kingdom Metazoa; phylum Chordata; class Actinopteri; order Cyprinodontiformes; family Valenciidae; genus Valencia; species Valencia hispanica. Next base: position 12,061,068 of record OY747711.1, on the reverse strand, counting down.
AATAAAAAGATTTCTCTCTGTTCCACTTTATAAATTGTAACACACTCAGCCATCCTTAGATCTAATGCCGTGTTCACACTGCACGCTTTGTCGGCTTCAAAAAACGCTCACAAAGCGACTAGTTTGAAGCCTGAAGCTTGCAAAGCCTGCCACTTGCTGAGCAAAAAAAGACAGCGTGGGCGAGGCTTCCTCTATTGACGGATGTTCTAAACAATGGTGGATCATATCGAGAGAGTGGCTTAGCTTTATTTGCTAAATAAACCTAGATAACGTCGACGTCGGGCGCATCAGAGCCGTTTGTTGTTTGGAGGGGATGTCGAAGAATTTGGATAAAGGCCTTGTTTATAATCCAATCCCCTTTGTGTAACACACCAGTACCTGTGGCAGCACAACAGGTCCAACAGCATGATGTTTGTAAGCCTAACCTTGCCTCTTCCATGCACATGTTACTATGGCCAAACTGCTCAATCTTTGTCTCATTTAACCACAACAGTTTCCCATAAGGCCTTTTGCTTCATTACCTGTGAGGTCTCATCACTTATTTTCAAATCCTTTCCTTTTATTTTGATTGTTTGAATGAAGCATTTTATCTATTGTCATGCAATACAAATGCAAACAAAATAAATATAAATAACAAACTACATTGATGTTTGCATTCACTTGCCTTTGCCAAGCCTTTCTATATGCTTTGGGGTTCTCAAGGACTAAATAAAGCACTACACAAGTACAGGCCATTTACTCAAAGCAGTTCTTGAGGACCCCAAAGCGCTTCACCCAACATTCAGGCACACATTCATACACTGGTGATCGCAAGCTGACAGAAGCTACTGACAAAAGCAAGGCTGCCGAACACTGGCGCCACCAGGCCCTCTGACCACCACCAGTAGGCAGAAGGGTGAAGCGTCTTACCCAAGGACACAACGACTGAGACGGACAGAGCTGGGGCTCGAACCGGCAACAAGACAAACTCCTAACGAGCCACAGTCGTACCAGATCAAATGTGAGGAAGTTTTTGTGTCAAGTTGTTTTTTTGCCACTTCATACACCAATTGACATATTTCTATTTTGTGAGTCATTTTAGACCCATCTACTTAACCGGTGCATTTCAGTTTATTTAATGCAACTATCTCTGAGCGACCTCCTACTCGTAAGTAATATTAATTTAACCCTATGATCTGTACACAATGTCTCATGGCAGTCCGGAAAAAGTTAGGCAAAACAGTCAGTACCCTAACATCAATTCTCAAAAACATTTGCTTTTATCTTATACCCAATATAATAACGGTCTTATCAGTTTGTTTTCTTTTTCTTTTCTTATCTTTGACAGTTTCAACAACATAAGAATCGCACCCAGGTGTTGACATACTTGAACAGCAAGTGGAAGGATCCAACAATACTCTCCCAGGATGAGTTCAGAGGGAAATTTCACCTGCCTGCTCAAGGAAAGTGAAGTTGGAAATGTGTTCCTAATGATTTTTCTGATGGTTGAGACAGTCATTGGCCTGCCAGGAAGCATCCTCGCGCTGTGGATTTTCTGTTGCCGTATGAAGTTCTGGAAATCCCACGTCACCTTCCTCTTTAACCTGTGTCTGGCTGACTTCCTGCTCTTTGTCAGCGTCCCCTTCCGCATTGACACCCACTGGCAAGGGGACAACTGGAGGTTTGGACAAGTTTGGTGCCGCATTAACCTGTACATGCTGTCTGTCAATCGATCCGCCAGTATTGCTTTCATGACAGCCGTGGCACTGGACCGCTACTTCAAGGTGGTTCATCCGCATCACACCATCAGTCGACTGAGTACGACTCAAGCACACAAGCTGTCAGCTCTGATATGGCTCGTGGTGATTTTATATCGCCTCCCATTGTTGACCACCAACCTCCTCCATAGGGATGAAACCAAAAGACAACTGTGTCGCAGCTTCCACTCTTACAAAATAATCCCTCTGCCATTGAAGTTTCACTACGTTGCTTACATTTTAGAGTTCTTCCTCCCATTTGGTTTGATGCTCTTCTGCTCAGTCAGGATCGCCTGCCAAGTACGAAGGGTGAGAATGGACAGAGAGAGCGTACGACACGCCACTCGAGCTGTAATGGTCATCAGTATGGTGTTTACCTTCTGCTTCATGCCAGGTGTCTTCACAGGGCTGGTGGGTCTGTACATAAAGACATACCACCCACAATCATGTGAATCCTACAGAGTATGGATTAATCTCTTTATGGTGTGCATTGGCTTCACCTACCTGAACAGTGCCTTGGACCCCGTCATCTATTTCTTCTCCAGCTCTGTGTTTCATAACACTCTGAAGAACTCCTTCAAATGCAGGAGGGACATCAGAGCAGACAGTAGCCTATAACTGTCGACAGGTAAAGATGATTAAATATTCAAGATTCTGGAGGGTTGAAAAGAGCTGAAACAGAGGTTTACATGCGATGGATGAAAAAGACGTGTAAACTTTTTTCTCACAATAAATCTGACTTAGCATTTCCTGTTATAGGTCAGTTAGGATTATCAAAATTGTTTAGCTGGCTATACTGTATGTTCGAATAATGATATATATATACATTTTTTTTAAACTTTCCCTTAAATTCAGAACTCTGACGTTTATGACTTAAATGTTTTAGGAATCCTTCCACAAGCTTCTTACCCATGCTTTCCATTAGACGACTGAACGCCGCAAACTCATTTTAAGAGTTCATGAACTCGCTATCCACTCCCAAAACATATTTCTGTAAATGCCTTTTTTCCTGTTGTCCTTGTAAAAAATTATCACTGGTATCATATAAACTGAGTGATTCTCCATTTCAAGGATTAAATTCTAGTCTTGCATGATAAAATTTTTTTTTTTTTCATAGTTAAGCAATCGGAAATCTGCACGTGTCTTTTATTTGGAAAATTCTCGCATGCATTATACTGCTCCCGTGTCGTATTTCCTGCCTGGTTTAGAATTGTAAAATGTAAAAAATTGACCCGCCATGATAATTTTGGAGAGGGCTGCGACACAATGCTTCTGATACGTCTCCGATTCACGCTGCTTCGCACCCGGTGGAAATGTTCCCATTGACCATAATGGTGGCTATTAGCTGCGTATTATGCTTCACAGACATTTTGCACCGCTTACGTGTCCGGTGGAAAGTAGGGGTTACAATAGTTTGCTGCTTATTTTGGATCATTCCTCTGCTTTACGTGAGTCAGGTTTGCAGGCTTGCATTGCTCCAAAACACCCTTTCAGGTTTGCCCCAAAATGTCCTATGGGATTGGTTTCAGGTCTATGTGGTAGGCTCTCCAAAACACTGATTTTGTTTTCATTAAGCCACTTTGGAACTAATGTGCCAGTATGTTTGAGACCATTATTTCAAGTTTTAACTTCCTAGGTTCAATCTTTACACATAATTTATGTATGATGCCATCTATTTTGTAAAGTGCACCAGTTCTTCCTGCAGGACTGTATACTGTCCCCACCATATTCAACATTGAGATGGTGTTCTCATGCTCGCAGGCTTTCTTCTTTTTGCTTTAAATAGCCTAGATAGGTCATTATGGACCAAATAAAATATATATTTCAGATACACCAAATCACAAAAAGGATCTCCAAAAAGTAGCGTCTTTGTCCCTGAGTGCATTTCTAAACTATAAGCGGGCTTTTATGTTGCTTTTGGACTAATGGCATCTTCCCTGCTGAGTGGTCTTTCAGCCTTGTTTTTTTGTTCTAGGGTTTGTACACACATCTTGCACCAAAACACAACCATCTCAGATACACAGAACCCCTTCCTTCCTGAATGATAAGATGAGAATCTTGGCACCTTCAGGTATCTGAAATTGTACCCAAGGATGAACCACACTTGTAGGCATCGTCCACTTTTCTCTTCCTGATAGAGTGGACTGATTTCTTTAGATTTTTCCATGACGTCATACAAAGAAATCGGCATGTTTGAGGTGTTGCCTTAAAATACATCCACAGGTGTACCTCCAATTTACTCATATGTTGTGAATTAACAAAGTAAAGCCTTACAAACAAATACATTAGCAGAGTTTTTACAAGTTGTACAGAGGCATAGTAATCCCACTGTTGCTTAACTTCTGATAATAAGTGTGTAGGAACTTTTCTTTAAAATTAATTTTACATGTCTTAACTCGCCCAAAGCAGGAAGGGTTTCGTTTGACTTAATGTCAGACAGCAAATGAAAAGTATTCAACTTCATGTTATGCTGGGTATGTAACGTTAAGTGTTTCCAAAGACAAGATCTTTATTTAATGATTTCCTCATTCCCCCCACCCCCACCCCCCCCCACCCCCCCACCCCCCCCAGCCAGATTCCACTGGAACAACAAATCTCTTCTCCATGGAACCTCAGGTCTACATACACCATGGATACTTAAAAGCTGCTTTTATATATAACTTACCCTTAAAAAAAAAAAACAATTCAAGCAGTAATACAAAAAAAACCCAAAAAAAAAAAAACCCAGAACAAACCAATGAAATCCAACACTACCAGGCCAGACTAGAAGGTTTTCTTGGGTGCTGCTCTTCAGAGACCTTTTACAGTGTTAGTAGACTGGAAGGTCAGATTGATTGGTGTGTATAGTAGTGAAGTATCTTCCAAGCATCTCCATGCAATCTGAAAATTGTTGTTTATTTAGTTCTTGGGAAGGATATGTTAACAGCAGTCCAGGCACTTCATCATGCTAAATCTATATCTTGTTTAGTACAACGCATAAAAGTAGCAATTATTCTTTTTTCTGTAGGTTATTTTCGTAAAGATATATCTTTACGAAAATAACCTACAGAAAAAAGAATAATGGTATTTTGAGGTAGGGTCTAGTAGTGGAATGATGAGTAGTTAGGATTTTATCTGAAGTAGATAACTACTTTAACCCGCGAAGCTGGATAAAGGGAGCTAGCTAGCTAGAGATTTTTCGGCTGCTTTTCCTTTTCCTTTTCTTTCTTTTTCTTATTCTGTTTGTTAACTAGTTTTATTATCATATTTGTGTCAAGATGTTAGGTGTTTTGAGTCTTAGTTAGGGCTTTTCCTTATTTCCTTATTTTCCCTTTAGTTCTGTTTAATTTCACTTTTATTAGGATGGTTTTCTTATTCTCCTCTCCTTTCAGTATTTATTTCCTTCTGACCTGTTCTCTTCCTCGTTCACCAGTGTCCTTATTTAGGATTTTGTCTTTCTTTCTTTGTTTCTCTCTGTTCCCTCCTTGCCATTCCTCTCTGCCCCAGTTGCTGATTGATTCCACCTTTGCTTTCCCTCTCACCTGCAACCGCTAATTAGTCCCTGATCTTCTCCCTGTCACTTTCCACTTCTCAGTATATTTAAGCCCTTCTCTGTCAGTCACTACTCGCTGGTTCGTCGTCAAACATCCCTTTTTGGTTCCTGTGTTCCCCGTCGCTTCATTTTCCTGATCCTCCTGTGTTTCTGTAAGTTCCATGTTCTTTTGTTTTATTAAAACATTGTTCTTTTACTCCGCTGCATTTGGGTCCTCATTCCACAAAAAACATGACAATTTAAGAGAGATTTTTTGGAAAAGGTTTAGTTTGAATGTTAAAAACCGTCCACATTCTCAAGTGAAGACAAATATGCATACTGGGAATTTCACATTAAAGAAACAGCTAAACACATCAGGTGAAAGCCATCACTACTATACTGATATTTTGTTTTATTTTGACTTGAAAAATATGTCCGTCCAGAATAAATGGCCTGTACTTGTATAGCGCTTTATCTAGTCCAAAGGACCCTAAAGAGCTTCACACTACATTCACGCAAGATATATTTTAGCCGCAGCTGCCGTGGGGCACACTGACTGGCACCACCAGTAAGCGAGACACAACGTCCAAGACAGACAAAGCAGGGGTTCAAACTGTCAACCCTCATATTACAGTACGAGCTCCTACCTCCTGAGCCACGGTAGAAAACAATAGTCCCAACAAATGCTAAAATTAGCATGTTGGGCCAGTAGGTGGCCCTACTAATGCCACATGACAATATTCTTTGCAAAAAGAAGTGTTTGTCCTAAAATAGGAGTAAATATAAGCGTGCATGAACAGAGAGAACATGCAAACTCCACAAGCAGGGAGGTAACAGTGGTAATCACTGGAGCCCTAGTGAAGAGCAAAATAGAGACTAAGAGCAATATAACTTTCAATTTTTAGAGGAATCAAACATATATTCAGAACTTGACACGGCTGGTGGAGATAGAAACCAATGCCCCTGCGACCCTGCAGGTATAGGCACGTGTGGGCAATCAACGGATGGATGGACCTTGACATTTTATCTATTTTATTATTATTATTTTTTTGGTGCTTGTTTGTATTTGTACGTGTTTGTTGTTTTTCTGCCTTGGCAATGCCAGATAAGATAATGATACCTTCAAACTGATCCTTATGGACATAAATCTAACATCCTACATCTTGCAGAAAAAAAACAGTCTTCATTCACACTTGCTTAGCTTTTAGTTACGTGTATAAACTGTTCATTATTTGCTTACTGCTGTGTTTGAATCTATTGTGTTTTATATTGTGTAGAGCTTTGAAAAACGATATATGAATGACAATGACATTGATTTTAAATGATTAAATACATAAAAAATATACCTCTGCATTTACTGTTAAAATGTTGACTCTCCTACCTTTATGAGCCATAAAAAATACAGCAAACACTGGAGTCGCCGTATTTATCCTTAAATGTAAATACTTTGATAATAAATCAAGACTATTAAGGATTAATTGCATTTATTTTTGCCAATAAAGATTGTCAGAATAGTTGTGTTTTATTCAACTATTTTCTGTTGATGTTTCTCAACCTGTCTTGCTGTGCAATATTATGTCTATTTGTTATACACCATATGTGCATGCCAACTTGGTAACAGATTTATTTCATTGATTAACACACACCGAAAATTGCTTTCTAAATCTAAATACTATTGGTTGCATGCAGAACATACAGTAGCAGGTAATCGTTGTGAGAATGGGAGCTGTTTTACAGGTAAATGATAGTAGGCTACCACCTCTGACCAAACCTTGGAAAACAAGTACACTAGTTTTTCACTAGAGGGTAAATGTGATTAATCTAAATACTCCTGATATTCTTGTTTTGGAATGTGTTCAATTCTTTTAAGGAGATACAAACCGGAGAAAGTGTGAAAGATCAGCTAACACAATGTAGTTAAACGTTTTCAGAAATAATATACACTAACTTCATTTATAAGGTATAATTTGAGCTTTTTAAACCATAGAATTAATGAGAATACTTAACTTCAAAGGAAGGTGAACTGATATGCAATGGTCTAAGTAGAGGGGCCGGAAACAGTGCGCTACAAGTACCACATGAAAGTAGGAATGGACAAAATTGTTTATGTGGAGTATTGTTTAGAGCAGTGGTGTCCAAACATTTTGCCATGAGGGCCAAAATGAACAAATTGAAAGAAACTGCAGGCCACATATGTTTTAGATATATCAACAAAAAAAAGATTGCTTCTGTATTTTTGTATTTTTTTTCTGTTCAAAATAAACTGAAATTCAAGATTATGTTGAAAGGAACAGAATAGGCAGATTTTTGCAGACATGGGAAATTCAAATTCAAAAATACTTTATTGATCCCACAGGGAAATTAAGTGTTGGTATAGCTCATATAAATTGTAAATTGTAGATCATGATGGCTGTGGGCAGGAAGGAATTCCTGTAGCGGTCTGTATTGCAGCGAAATTGAAGAAGCCTCCGACTGAAGACGCTCTGTTGTTGTGTGACAGTCTCATGAAGAAGATGCTCAGGGTTGTCCATAATTTTTTTTGATTTTATGAAGAATCCTTCTTTGCATCATCATCTCCAGAGGTACCACAGTCATCCCCAGAACAGAACCAGCCTTCTTTATCAGGGTGTTTAGCCTTTTTAAGTCCCTGGCTCTGATGCTGCTACCCCAACAGATGACGGCTGAAGAGATTACACTCTCCACAACAGACTTGTAGAAGATCTGCAGCATCTTGCTGCAAACCTTGAAGGACCTAAGCTTCCTCCAGAAGTACAGTCTGCTCTGTCCCTTCTTATAGACGGCTTCACTGTTCAGTCTCCAGTCCAGTCTGTTGTCCAGGTGAACTCAGAGGTATTTATACTCTGAAACCACCTCCACTTCTTCACCCATGATGGAAACAGGGTTTGACTTATCCCTGTTTCTTCTGAAATCTACAATTATCTCCTTTGTTTTATTCACATTCAAAGTAAGACGATTGTTTCCACACCATGTCACAAAGCGGTCCACCAGCTCTCTGTCTTCAGCTTCTTGTCCATCTCTGATACACCAGACAATTGCAGAATCACCAGAGTATTTCTGCAGATGACAGGTCTCTGATTTGTACTGGAAGTCTGAGGTGTAGCTACAGAGTGAAAAGGAATGGTGAGAGTATGGTCCCTTGTGGTGCTCCTGTGCTGCTGACCCCCTGGTTTGACACACAATTCTTCAGTTTTACAAACTGTGGTCTGTTTGTCAGGTAGTCATTGATCCAGGCGATTGTTGAGGTATGTAAATCATTGTAGATCCAAAACATAAAAGAGGTGCTTTCTGTATCAGTCATTGGGGGAGGGGGCTGTATCCAAGTTTGCTTTTGAGTAAAAGTTGCTGGAAGTTTGTATGCTGAAACCGGGTTAATAAATGAGAAAAAATGCAAACAATAAAAATGTTCAATCTTATTTGTGAAAAGTTATCCCCAGAGTCCTACTCTCAACAGTCCGCTGATTTGAACAGCTGTTTTTGGTTGAAGTCTGCTGATGGAATACCGGTCCAAGATGGCGGCCGCACTTCTCGCCTCAGAGCAGCCAATCCTCTGTTATACTCTTTATCATGTATATAGGCACAACAGACACCACTAACGAGCAGTCAGTTGACTTCCGCGTCGCTAGAGACGGTGGAGGTTACTCAAGAGCCACTGCAAGCTTTACTTGTTTAATATGACGCTTGATCAGGGCTCTGTTGGTATTAACAGTCGCTTTTGGGGATTTCAATGTCGTCTCGCGAACAGATCATGTAGGGATAAAATATAAATAAATGTCTCCGTTGAATCTCCAAACGCTTGTGTAATATGTCTATATATAACCAACAGAATAACAACCCAAAAAAAATAAAATCAATTTAACACAAAAAAGACAACTACATGGGTAACCGACATATATGCACAACTGCCCCACGGAGGCAGTGGGCTCCAGTGGCGCAATCGGTTAGCGCGCGGTACTTATATGTCAGTACATAGCAGAGCAATGCCGAGGTTGTGAGTTCGAGCCTCACCTGGAGCAGTCTTTTGGCGTCTCCTTCTGAAAATTTCTGCTCATAATCCTGTCGGTAAATATATTGTTTTTACATGTTTTGGAATGATATTCCGCGTCTGTGAAGAAGCTCTTAAATTGAATGGAGGTCTGTGGTGTAAAACACACTTCTGAGCTAAAGATTATTTTCTCTTCTTAACAAACTGGATGGGAGATTTTGACAATAAAAATAATACCGTTAGTTTAATTGTCTTCAGGTAGGAGGAAATGTGTAACTGTCTCTCCTGCGTTGCCCTTTGATAAACTGCTGACATGTCCAAGGTTTAGACAGCCTTTCACCTATTTGCCTTAGTTGTCCTCACCCTGTCTTCTCCAAGCCTTAGTTGTTTTGATGTTTGAATATTTTAACTACATGTTGGTATTTTATGACCCCCCCCCCCCCGTTAGTAGTATTTAGAATCTGATAATTGTCCCTATAGATGTTCTTTATTTATTTTTAAATCTGTTCATCTGTAGATGAATGGATGGATGTCCGCATATACATGTACGTGTCCGCTTGTATATATTATGGGGGGGGCTGTCTCTATCCTGCAGTGTGATTGTGGTTTCACCAACAGCAGGGGGCAGTAGTGCTCCATCTATGCAGAGTAGACTCACTGAATAGAAACAACAAAAAACAAATAAACAAAAAAAAAAACAACTTAGAATTTTGAAATATGCCTTCAATAAAAACAAAGCTGAGTTATTTAAATATTGGCCTCTTTTTTCAGACTTTAAACTAGAAAGCGGGTATTATTTGGATTTTACAGCTAAAACTCACAGCCAAACTTTTGTGGTTAGATAACTGGAATGGAAATATTGATACATGTTTTTTATTTTGTGAAAGGGATCAGAATAATGTGTAAGGGGCGAAAGGGAGAAAAAGTTCAAATCCAAAATATTGTAACTGACTTTGCAGTCACACATTTTACCGCCAGATGGTGCTGTGGTCCACTATTTCAACATGCATCTGCCCCCCCCCCCCCCCACCCATTCATACTTGGATCTAACTGGCTGGATTTCCTTTTTGAATGAAAACAGTATTCTCTTTAACAACTCCTGCATTCTGTCTCCTCATCTTTATGCTCATCTTACATGGCTGCAAGTAAACAAAGTTGGGAAAGTTTAATTTTTAAATAAATGTAGATAAAATGTCTTGTTCTATGCAGGGGTGAAAGTAGTTTTAAATTCTTGCCGGTACTATTACCAAAACCTTCATCTGTCTCTCACTTCATGCATTTTAAAATAGCAAATAGTCAAAACCCAAACAAAAACATTTCAATATTTTACTGTAGGCTACCTGTAGGCCTACGGTTAGAGGTTAGTTGACAAGAATTAAAAACAATTGACGATATTGTAAAATGATAAAATGATGGTTAGGTAGATATTTACCTTGGATTATGACCTTTTAATTCTGTGGATTTGAAGAAGTTTGACCAAGGATTAAAAAAGTTACCTGGGGGATACATATTCTGGCAGACAGAATTATCGTGCCTAAAGTAATTTGTACCCCCGCCCCCCCTAAAAGGGCTGTGAGTATCCCATCTTCAAGAAGTTTAATTTATTTCTAGCTTGGATCATGACTATTTAATTATATGGATTTGAAAAGGTTTGGCCAAGGAATTAAAAAGTTACAGTGGCTTGCAAAAGTATTCAGCCCCCTTAAACTTTTCCACATTTTGTCACATTACAGCCACAAACAGGAATCAATTTTATTGGTATTCCACGTGAAAGACCAATACAAAGTGGTGTACTCGTGAGCAGTGGAACGAAATCATACATGATTCCAAACATTTTTTACAAATAAATAACTGAAAAGTGGGGTGTACGTAATTATTTAGCCCCCTTTGGTCTGAGTGCAGTCAGTTGCCCATAGACATTGCCTGATGAGTGCTAATGACTAAATAGAGTGCACCTGTGTGTAGTCTAATGTCAGTACAAATACAGCTGCCCTGTGACGGCTTCAGAGGTTGTCTAAGAGAACGTTGGGAGCAACAACACCATGAAGTCCAAAGAACACACCAGACAGGCTACAAAAAGATTTCCCAAGCCTTGAACATCCCACGGAGCACTGTTCAAGCGATCATTCAGAAATGGCACAACTGTAAACCTACCAAGACAAGGCCGTCCACCTAAACTCACAGGCTGAACAAGGAGAGCGATGATCAGAAATGTAGCCAAGAGGCCCATGGTGAATCTGGACGAGCTGCAGAGATCTACAGCTCAGGTGGGGGAATCTGTCCATAGGACAACTATTAGTCATGCACTGCACAAAGTTGGCCTTGATTTTAACAGATTACAATTCACACGCCTGACAACTTGGTGCAGACACGCAGACATTTCAACTTTACACACAGAGTTTAGGTAACAGAATCAAAAAAAGAAAGATTCCTATGAGAGCACCTGACCATCGATCTCTGACCTGGACACTGTGCCCAAAACATCTCGCTATCTGAGAGCCCAGCTGAGTGCACCATGGAGAATTGCGAAAGGCCTGGATTGCACATGCGCCAGACACAGACCAGTGCGTTTGTGTCCCTGCATCACCCTGCAGGACTCTGCAGCCTCCACTGGCAGAACTGTCAAGTTAACTGTATTCTTTTACTGCAGTTGTTTTGCACTTAAAACACGGGTGAGAGAGACAAACTCGCCTTAAATTAAATATGCAAGGAGAAATTCTTGGGGAAACAAAATGTATTTTTATGCGGCGTTGAAGACGAACCGATCGCAGAAGTTGTCGCATGACTGGGATATGGGCTAAAAATCGCACAGTGTATGCCCACCTTGCCCCTTGGGGGATGCACATACAGCACATACAGGCCTGTGTCATCTGTGCATACATGCACGGAGCAGGTGATGCTGCATAATTAGAACATCTTGCATTAAAGAGTTACCCGTTGATGCTGCACCCACTTTTGATGCAAGTCTTTATTGAACATAGCCCAACTTCTGCAAAGAATGATGCACCATCTGCACAAAAAGAAACAATCCTTTATAAATATCACTGGGTCCATATCCTCGGTGTCCCCGGCTAAAATGACGCCTATGGGTGTCGCTATAGCTTTTCTATAGCTTTTCTCTCTTATGATTTCCACATGCAAAATTCTTGTTATGATTTCATTTAAAAATCAGACAAAACATCAGGTGGTACAGGGATAACACAAGATGATGAAAGTGTGATAAAGGAAAGTAAACAAACTGAATGAGCTTTATCTGGGAGTCTGTAGATGTTATGCTAAGACCTGTTCTCATATTTCTTCCCTGATCTAGCCTGCAGCAATAACTGTCTTGACAAACCAGCATGAAAGATTCAGATCTGTGTGGTCTATTCAGATTAAGCTATCATAATTACCACAAAGCATTTCATTTGACATTTAATTAAAATAAACTTGTCATGAGAGCAGTTTATTTACATGTTCAAGCTGTCAGCAGTAGAGGCCTTGCTACCCACTGGATCTCTCCCGTGGAACGACATACAGCGACCACCTAAATGTGGCATATTTTCAGTTTTTCTAATGAATCCTGGAACGGTGAGTGTTTGGATCTTTAGGTACAAGGCCACCCCAGGCTGTCGCTAACCATGTAGTTATGTGTCAATAATTCCCATCTGTGTTTGGTTAGTGTTGAGTGTACATGCACCATCTAGCTGTCTGACGGCTCCCAGGCCCAGCAGTTATGTATTGCAGCCCGTGGGCAATGCTGCTCATTACACGTGAGGCAGCAATTATTATAATTAGTACTTTTTTTTTTTCTTTTGTGTTTTTTTTTCTTTTAAGCCTAGAGCAACTACGCTGATGAATTATTGATCAAGTCGCTGCCAAAAGGAAGTGATGTAATTTTTCTCGACCACACACCGACAAACTGCCAGTTCAAATGTGTTTTCTTTTTTCATATGGTTTGGATGAAATCTCAGGACTTTGCTGGAAATTATTTATGTGGAGCATTGTTGCCTTGCAGCAAGAAGGTCCATGGTTTGAATCCCAACCTGGGGTACTTGGAGTGAACCTCCAAGTATCCCAGGTTGGGACTCCTCCCACAGTCCAAAAACATAACTGCAAGGTGAACAGAATACTCTAAACTTCCCCTTAGATGTGTGTGTGTATGTGTGTGTGTGTGTGCATGGCTGTGTCTCTCTGTGTGTTGCTCTATGATGGACTAGCAACCTGTCCAGAAGGTACCCGCCTCTCGCCCAATGACTGCTGGCGAAGCCAAGAAATTCTTTGCCAGGGCAGCAGGGGGTGCAGACCTTTTCTGGCGGGTCTGCTACTATTGCAGTGACGTCTCTGGTGAATGATACTTTATTTACTTCAGCTTGTAAACGCACATTCACTCAAGGAGCAATGGCCGACAGAGAGCGAGTGCAGCTCATTGAATACTCTAAAAATGCATGTAAACAAACAAACAAACAAACAAACAAACAGCGGTCTGTTTTGTTCTCTACACATCCTGGACTTCGAAATCGCCAAAAGACGATGATAGATGAACTGGCTTTGCAATAAAAAGCATCTAGCGCCCAAAAGCTGCATTGACTGCTATTACATTGACTATAGAGCACTGTTGTGGTAAAATGATCTTTGGCGGATGTTGGGTTGACCAATTACAGACGTGCGCTCTCCGTTGTGTTCGATGGACAGTTAAAAAATCTGGGTTCTACTCCGTCTGTTCTTGCCGGTCGGAGAGAAACCCACCTCAGCAGAAGAAGAAGCATAAACTAGGCTTTACTGTGTTTTTATTCTCAACATCATCTTCCACTTTATACCTCCCCCATTCATTTTTCCTGTAAACTTTAAATTACACTAACAACATTTAAACCTGGGCACCTATGAAGAATTATCACACTGTGTTACAGAGTTGGCATAAAAAACCCCAAAAAACTGTGTCATGGTTTTATCTAGCTGCCTGACTCACCTGCATAAAACTCTCAGGAGACAAGAAGGATTTAAAACGTTTATTTAAGATGATGGATGTTTCTAATATGCCAAGGAACCTCGCCTTGATGCCTTGGTCCCGCCTTGGTTGCCTAGGAGATACGTCATCAGGGACCGCCAAGGCGTGTTCCAATGTTTATGTGCTACCGAGGCGTCTGTCCTCCGTTTGTCTGCCGTTTAGCTAACTGACCAAGGATACATGGGAGGTGTCTTGATGCCTTCCCTCGGTCAAAAATTTCCCAGAATACATCGTGGTATTTTCGAAAAGATGGCAGATCAAGCCGGCAGCAGCTACTTCGGGAGCGAATATCCAATTTAAATGTAAGTCAAATAATTGTAGCTATCGGAAAATGTTTTTTTAGATCCAAAGCAGTAATCTGCTTGGGTGTTAGGGTTAGCTACTCTACGTAGCAGCAATGTTACAACGATGGGTGGGACGTAAACTGAGCGCGTAAGCAAAAGGCGGGGTCTGGGCAGCTGTGGTCACGTGAGCTAAGTCTGTTCCATTTAACCGTTTTCTTTGACCAAGGAAGGACAGTGTCCTCGTAAGCAAGGCAATGCCTTGGTAGGCGAGGTTCCTTGACATTAAGAAACACCCGATGTTATGAAGGGTGAGATCTGGAACCAGGAACTGCAGAACAAACAGGAGCTGCTGGAGACAGGGAGCAGGAACATTGGAACAGAAGGAGAATGTGAGAGGAGGTTTAGATGCAGGGATATAGACTAGGAATATTGAGCTTACTGAAGGTGATGGTTGAGAACACCAGGGAAGAAAAACCTACTTGGCATCTTCAACACGGACTCATATCGCCAAAACAAGCCATTTTACTGTAATGTCCTCTGTCTCTATCATAAGACTCATTGTTTTGCCAAAAAGATGTATAAAGAATTAAAAGCAGCGATGAAAACCAGTGTGGCACCGGTCATTTATTTTATAAATAAATGTACTCAAACGAACTCAGAATAAAAGGAGTTTTTCAATTTTCAATTGTGCAAAAAGAATTACATTTTTACACATCTTTACGAGGAATTTCAGTAAATGTGGGGTTTCTTTATTGTACACTTGCAAAGTGTTATACTTATTTCCCTTTCAATTCTCATATTTAATTATGGATAAGTAAAAGTTGTTCAACTTGGAGCACGAACCCTTGCGGAGAAGTCAAAGTTTTCCATAGATTGGACACTCAATCTAATGGAAAGCTAGATATATTTCCAAACAGTGGTTTGCGAGGATAAAGATTTATAAGGCAAGCTCCTTCTCTGCCTTAATGTGCCTTCCTAATCTAATTCAAGACCTCTCCAACAGGCTGGCTATTTTGCTAACTCCAGTCCCACAAACACACACAGCTGCCCTGGAAATTAGAGAAGGAGATGAATCAGAGGATTTGTAGTCATTCGGTTTTCATTTATGACTTCTCAGTCAGATGTGTGACATATTCTATGAATCAGTGCTTTAAGTGCATATGGATGCACTCGCTTCCAGGAAAGTGATTCTACGTCCCATAACTTTGAGGAAACATGAAACTCCTTAATTTCTGCAGCTTCCTCTGTCTTCCCATAGAGACTTCAGGCTCTCATTTGTCAAACAGGAAAAATAAAGAAAATATCCAAGATGAGAGTCATCATCCTGGTTTGGGAGCTTGTTTGTATCACAACCTCCTCTTCTCTTGGCCTTTAGGGACCCAGGGAGAAAGTACATCCTCCACGGCGTGTCTGCTCTATCCAGATGAATGTCAGAAATAACAGAAAGCATGAGGAGCACTGGGAGTGGGATTTATGCTCTGGGAGAGATGACTATGCTGCTCGATGGAGGACCAAGATCCATAAAAGTTTCTGAGAGTATGAGCCAAGTAGTCAGATGCATCTGGCTGAACCTATCTATAAAGAGAGATGTGTCTCCAGCTCTTTCTTGGTGTTAAACTTCCAAACCGTCTGCGTGTACATACACACAAACACAAACATACACCCTTCTAAGCTCACCTGACTTTTTTCATTCATGGCTGTAGGGAAGGCGTTAGTAGCTCAGAGACTGAAGGAAACTGTTTTTCAAGTTGCAGTTTAAATGCAAAGAAGAAAATAAGAAAAAAGTTCACAAACTCCAGGTCAATAGAGAAGGAGTCTGAGCTGAGAGGTGCGCGCACACCTCCACATTGCACACAGACAAGGCTGTGCTGGTTGGCAGACAACATATTCTTTATTTTGGCATGAGACAAGTGTGCATCAGCTCATATTGGGAATTTATGTGCATCCATTGTGTCTGTTTTTGCTCTGTCACTGTAATACAGATTTAAATGGCAATAGTATAAATAGCAGCGTGATGACCTTTGATGGAGGGAGCAGGTTGTCTGATCCTGTGGCAGTGTGGTGGTGTAATACCTGAGCAGCCAGAATCACAGTGAAATGGTGTTTCACTGGACATACAGTACCTTTCAAAACTTTTCACACTTTTTTATAACCACAAACCCTAATATATGTGTGGGACTGTTTTTGTAATAGAACCAGTATATATAGTACTTCCTAACTATGTTGTGGAAAGAAAAAATATTTTTTTTACTGACAACATTTGGAGAAGTGTAAAATGTATTTATATTTTGTCTCCTTGATTCCGATATCCATAAATAAAATCCTGCACAACCAAACAAATAAACAGTAGAATTTTAGAGGGTAATATTTTGAAAAAAAAAATTGCTCTCTCCTGCTCCTTTGCTCCTTCAGTATGTTAAATAATGTTACATAAAGCTATAGCATTGTTCTGTATTAGTCCATATTCTTTAAAAAAAAAAGGTTTTTGGGCCTGAGTGGCCTTTATTGACAGTGGACAGAGTTTTTTTTGAAGGGGGAAAGAGGTGGAGGAAGACATGCAGCAAAGGTCGCCCTAGACGGGACTCAAACTGGGGATGGCTGCATCGAGGACCGAGGCCTCTGCACATGGGGTGCCTGCTCTAACCACTACGCCACACAACACCCCATTAGGCCATATTCTAACTATATACACGTTTATCTATTTTCAACCAGCAATATCAACAATGTAATTAAGTGGAAGCCGACAGTGACACAGCTTTTTTTTAAAGATTTTGTGGCCACGGTGACCTTTATCCGAAAGCAGATGGTGCATAGAAAAGGGGAGAGAAGTGGGGGAAAACATGTGGCAAAGGTCCGATGGAACGGGACTTGGGACCTGGGACATCCGTGTCGAGGACTGAGGCCTCTGTACATGGGGCACCCGCATTGACCACTACGCTACACCTTTATGACCACACCTAACAACATTTCTTTGCACCCTTGTCTAATTTCCACTATAGTCTATTAAAGTAACTTAACAAACAACAACCGTAAGCTCAAAATAAAGTTCCAAAACTATTAACAAAATATAACAAGAATAATCCAACATCAAACATGTGTTGAAATAACATGGTTACTTTTACTAGCAGAGTAACAGTTGCATTGATCAGATGGGGACAGATGTTGACCCTGGTTTCCACCGGATGCGTAAGTGGCGCGTAACGTCTGCGAAGCGCAATACTCAGTTGATAGTCACCATTAAGGTCAATGGGACCGTTTCCACCGGGCACGCAGCAGCGCGAATCGGTCACGTCTCAGAAGCGTTGTGTTGGGGCAAAGCGTTGCGTTGCGGCCCTGTCCTAAATTTACGGTTTTATTTTTTACGCTCTACACTTCTAAAACGTGTCAATCTCAGCAGTTTATATTAGAATCCTATTAGAATGGTATTTTTTTAAATAAATTTTTTAAAATTAGTATTCAAGTCACATGAGCTGAACAGAGAACCCGCATCATGCTACCACACATCAAGCTGTTGAATCCATGTAATTTCTTTTTCCACAGAGACAAAACTCACTGAATGTGGCCCCAGAAACTACATATAAACAATTAAATGAAACAATAACACTCACAACTTCCTCGGTTTGCATGGACCAGAATTACGCTGAGGTTGTTGTCATGTAGTTTTGGACTTTAGCCTGGGAATGATCATCACTCACTGATGATTTCTCTTGGGGGGGGGGGGTTGATGATTTTCTGGAGGGTGAATCCGTGCCCCGCTGTCATACTGGAGACTGAAAAAAAACTCTCTTGTGCTTGTTCTTTTAAATAATTCTCAGCTGTTAACTTTAGTCTGCTGCTCATCGGAAACTTTGAATCCAAAACCAAGCTTCTGTTTCTTTTATTCCCTGCTGTGAGAGAGCTCTCCTGCTGGGGAGTCTGGTGCCTCAGAGAGGAGGACCAGCTGCAGTCGGTAAAGAGAAATGCATGGAATGAAACAGCCTTTAGTGATTTGTTGATGTGGTTTGCTTTTCAGGGCCACAGCCACCATAAAAATGTACAAATAAACAAATGCTAACTTATGCTAACAGGGCATTAACCATATCGATATAAACAATCTCTTGATGAAATATACATATTTTTCAAAAACACAAGATATAGTCCAGTGGCTATGTTCCACCTTTATGACCACATCTAACAGACATATTTGAGGTTATTGAACAAGTGGTAAGATAAAAGTCAAATCTTTCAACAAATAAAAACGCATTGTTTTGCATTTGTAATTTGTATCGTTTGTTTTACTTTTATTGGACAATGCTATATTATTAAAAATATATCTATGTGTACAATGATTTTCAGGGGGGGGCAACTTCATGAAAGAGGGGCGACATGTCCCCCCCATCCCCGACGGGATCCCCACCTATGACGTGTGGAGAAACATCTTAGCATAATAGCCTGACCTGAAAACAAATATAACTGTGACATACAGAGAAATAGAAATGCAGCATTGTTGTTAAGAAGTCCAAAGATCTATGTTGGTATTTGTTGTGTTGTTCATTTTTGTTTTGCATGTGTTTAGCCATGTAGATGCTTCAAGAGAATTAGTATTTAGTCTCCATCTGTTGACGGATGCTTTAAAAAGGCAATGCCAGTAGAGGGGTACATCAAGCAGCGGGCTCCATAGACAGGTCTGCTGGACACCTGATGAAAACCCACTGAAGTGTCCAGCTAATCCAACTACTAAGAATCCTCATAACCCTAGAAAAGAGCTGTTGGTACAGATGCTCAATTGAAAACGTACTACAACCTGAAATGGTGTGCTAGCTACACTGCAGGGCAATTCAGAACGATACAGACAGTCTTTAGCTAACCATCAGCCTTGTTCTTGTTTACTTGAAGGAGCTCTACAGTTGACCTGCGGCAGATTGTAAAGTAAAGTAAGTACAGACAAACAGAGCTCCCATATGTGTTTCTGTGTGTGACAAAAGTGTCAAAGATCCCGTTGGTCCACATGGACTCAAATAATATAATAATGCTGTGCAAAGAGAGAGTTCATCTATAAATTGACTGAGGAGGATGAAGATGAAACTAAAGACTTGAGTATGCACTTTTTTATTGTCTTTTTGAGACTGCTGCTTTTTACTTTTATTATTACAATGAAAAAAAATAATACTTGTTTTCTCAGAATTATGTTTCAGATTTTTGGTTAATTTTTGTAATATGACTCAAAAAGTGAAGTATTATTGTTACTGGTAAATTTTCTAATTTGGAACGGTAATTATTTCTATTATTACTTAATTTCTAGAGATTTTAAAGTTGTTTTTGTTATTTAACTGTTCATTCAGGACTGGGACAACTGTCCTCCTTTTTGAAATAAAAATATGGTCACCCTATGTAAGAGAGACCATGGATGAAATGTCCTTCTGATTGTTTGCCATGTCTGTTGTGGGCTACTGTATCAAGACAACAGTGAAACATGGCAACTTTAGAGGAAGCAGGCCTGCGATGCATGTAGAAATGGCAATGGAACAAAAACAGAACTGCCCATTTAACATTTGGCCATACTGGACAGTATTTATGTTTAGACAAAAAATTATTTTTATGGTGCGGTGTTGCATTTGCAGCTTGGAAAACTTCATAAACCTGCAGCTTCTCTTTATTTGATAAGATGCACACATGCCTGCAAGGATGTCTTCTGTATGCAAAAAGGCCACAACCCACCATGAATTTTGTGTGTGTGCATGTGTGTATTAGTGCTGTATATTGTTTGGATCTGTCGGCGCCCAGCATATCACTCCCTGTGGGTGCATGAAGGGCGGTATGGTGATTGGGGGCTGGGAGCTGCTGACATGGCCGCCCAGTTCAAAGAGATCGAGCAGGAGATGCAGTGAGAGGGGGAACACAGCAGTCTTTATACTCACCTTGGCTGAGCCTGGGAAAACTCTACAGTCCCCTCACCCCCCTGTCCTCGCCTGTGGTTACAGTCAAGGAAGCAAGTGGACTTACAGGTGCTGCGAAGTGCTGCTCAGGCTTTGGATATGCCAAAATCTGTGAAAAGTAGAGGGAAAAAAACCCTACAATATTCAGTCTCTTTCAATGAGTGCTAAGAGGTGAAAGATGGCAAAGAGTGATGTGTAGTGTGTGAAAATACCTTGAACCAACCACAAAAATCTTTTAAAAGTGATCCCGATTTTCCCTTTGGAGCCCAAGCAGAAAAGTCTTAATTTGGACAAATAACCTTTTGGCTTTACCCTCTCAGTGCCTAAAATGCAAAGCATTGCAATTTACCACACAACAAAGAACAAAGGTGTTATTCCGACTTTATAATCCTTGACTGATTTATTTTTTCTGCATTATGGGCTGTTTCTGTCAAAAAGTCCAGCGTGGTACCTTGGTTAGCACTGTCACCAAACAGCCTCTGGGTGCATTCCTCATTCAAGAAATAATTCTCTTAATTCAACTATTGATTCTTCTTTGACCTTTGTTGTGATTTTATTCAGTTCTATAACCGTATGGGCTGGTGCTTAGCTTTAAATAGGTCAGCGGAGAAGAGGGAGGTTACACACCTGCAAAGCCCAATAGACAACACAAAGAGACACAGAACAGATGGCAACCTGTACATTACAAGGCAATTTAGAGTGGCACTTTCACCTAACTTGCATGATTTTGGACAGTAAGAGTAAACCAGCGTATCTGAAAAAAAAAGAAAATTCCCAGATGTAAACTTCACAAAGAAACACGCTGGCAGAGATTCAAACTGGCAGTCATCTTGCTGGGGTGTTGTGTGTATGTTCAGAGTGCAAGTGGGCACCACATTCAACCTGGCTTAACAAGAGAGCTCCCAAGTTGTTTTGCTGGCAAATGCTGGGGCGTAGGTGAGTGCGGTGGCATCAGAGGCAGCAGCATATGTATTTCATTTGGGGTGGCACACACGTATGTGCTCTGTATTTATCTCAATGCAGTCATGGTCACTCTTACAAC
Source organism: Valencia hispanica (assembly GCA_963556495.2). Classification (NCBI taxonomy): domain Eukaryota; kingdom Metazoa; phylum Chordata; class Actinopteri; order Cyprinodontiformes; family Valenciidae; genus Valencia; species Valencia hispanica. Next base: position 12,039,590 of record OY747711.1, on the reverse strand, counting down.
CTCGTGATGCCTACTTCAGCTGGGAGGGCTTTGAGTAAGCTAAGGCCACGCGTTTGACTGCTATATGCATTGCATCTTGCTGTGAATCTGGCTTCAGCCAATATGATCCTAACATACAGCTGCAACAAAGAACCCCACACTCTCTAGACCAATAAAAGCCAGATCATACTCAGACCACTTACACATAGGAGCTAGTGTATTCTGTACTCTCCATGTAGAGTAAGGTTCCTAGCTGAGAAGTGCACACACCTCCAAATTATGCCTGTATTAGGCTGCGTTGATTGTTGGGAGACTGCCGGAAACGTTGTTTTCCAAACTGCAGTTTAAATATAAAAATACACCAAAAGTAATTCATCAGCATTGTTGGGGGGATAGGGGAGGAGAAGCAAAAAGGAAGAAAAAAGCTGATATGATCCATTTGTTTTCAGATTTGGACAGAATCTTAACATACTTTCCTAAACACGACAGTGTACTTTTTGTCGTCATAATCACCCAATTTATGGTCTTCTTCCTCCTCTTTCCTGAAACTCTGGCAGATCCTTTAGCATGGCACAACTTCATTTTCCATTGGCTTCCCAACATGCTCCTGCTGGTATTGTCCCAAAGGCTCTTTATGAAGCACCACTTTTCTCTACCTTATAAACAGGCTGGCTATCACCTCCGATGCTTCATGCTGGGTGTTTAAAGAGCCTGGAGTTCCTGCACTCACACCTGGCTGTAAATAGTCTTCTGCAGTACAGAGCCACCCGCCCTCATTCACTCAGTAAATCGCCAGTGTTTTTACTTTCCCCATATGTTTCTATCATATTTTTTTATGACACCCTTCATAGGGCAGACTATGATAACACTTGTTGCTGGAGTGAGTTTAGGTGTACATTGGCAGGGCTAGGCAGGTGTCATTAAGCATGCCCTTGCTGTTTTATTAATGGCAGTTTATGTTTCGATGCAGACGGCTATGAATGTGGCCATTCAGCATAGGAAGGGTAGGAGTGCACACCAAAGGTGGCTCTGTGTGCGTGTGTTTCACAGGGGCTGGCTAGATTCGGCTGGTACTCCGCGCCAGTGTCTGATGTTAGCGATCCAGGGGGTTTCAGTTATTTGTTTGTGCTGGTGTTGCAGTGAAAGGAGAGGCTGACATCACTTCTTCCAGTGCTGAGAGGGTTGTTAATGTTGCCATTCTCAGCTTAGAGGAGCGAGGGTTATGGCAGGCAAGGGGCTTTGAATCACAGAGGGTCTTTCCTTTCCTACTGTACAGACACACACTGAAGGATTATCGCACATACGTAATTATAAAAGAACATCAACGCACTTCAAGCAGCGACACACACCAGCCGATAATTCCCAGTTTAATTACAGAGCGAAGGGGTGATGGCGCTGCATTAACTCTCTTTGGGAAGCCACCAATTACAGCCCCTACATCAGCTGTAAATATGCCGAGCTTAATAAAATAACGCTGTGGGTTTGAGGTGCACGGTGTGTTTCTGGGTGTGTGCTTGCACCACAAGCAGGCACTTGCATGACAGGCTCGGGGCCTAAACACATCAGGCTGCATGCTAAAAGAACATGCATTCAGGGGAAATTTATGGAGCCTGACAGCACCGTGCGAGTGAAGGCTTTTCACCGAACCAAGTTTGGAGGTGCAATCTGGTATTTATTTGAACAGCCGCACTCACATATGCGTTTAAGCATTTGGTGCTCGGAAAATAGCCGATGGGAAATTTGTGTTCTTTAGGACTTTATTGAAACCCAAAAAAATGTTGAACAGACAGAACCAAAAGTCTTACATGATCTTGACATAAATACTTGCCTAAATTACTGACATTATCGCAGTATTCATTAGTGTAACCAAAGGTTAATGGAAATACATTTATTTTAACATCATAAAACAACTTTATACTATGAGGAGAGATAATTTGTAGGTTTAAACCTAGGATTTCAATTATTTCTACTTATTTATGAAGTAATTTTGTTTGTTTAAGACCCAGGAAAGGAAAGCCTGCATAAGTAGAATTGACTGTAGGTCAGCTCAAAAAATTTTCAAGTTAATAACAATAACGCAATTTGACATAGACTTGTTGGAACCTATAAAGTACTTTTGGTGACTGAGTTGCATTTTGAAGTCTCTTGCAACCTAATACTTTTAGGAACTTGCAGGTTACTTTCAGTGAACTTACAGGGTACTGTCCTGAAAAGTACCGCATACTTTCTGGAACTTACATAGAGTGCCAAACACTACAGTGTTTGGCACTAACAGGCTTCTTTCCCAGAACTAACAGGATTGTGTCCAGGCATACAGTAAGGTAAAAAAGTATTTAGTCAGCCACCAATTGTCCAAGTTCTCCAAATTAAAAAGATGAGAGAAGCCAGTAATTTTCATCATAGGTATACCTGAACATTGAGACAAAATTAGAAAAAAATCCAGAAAATCACATGACCTTATTTTTAAAAAAATTATTTGCAAATCATGGTGGAAAATAAGTATTTGGTCACCTACAAACAAGCAAGATTTCTGGCTCTCACAGACCTGTAACTTCTTCTGTAAGAGGCTCCTCTATTCTTCACTCATTACCTGTATTAATGGCACCTGTTTGAACTCATTATCAGTATGAAAGACACCTGTCCACAACCTCAAAGTCACCTTTCCACAACCTCAAACAGTCACACTCCAAACTCCACTATGGCCAAGACCAAAGAGCTGTTAAAGGACACTAGAAACAAAATTGTAGACCTGCACCAGGCTGGGAAGACTGAATCTGCAATAGGTAAGCAGCTTAGTGTGAAGAAATCAACTGTGGGAGCAATTATTAGAAAATGGAAGGCATACTGCACTGATAATCTCCCTCGATCTGGGGCTCCAAGCAAGATCTCACACCATGGGGTCAAAATGATCACAAGAATAGTGGGCAAAAATCCCAGAACCAGCAAAGCTACTGAAACACCGAGCTCTTTTAAATCACAACTAAAAACGTATCTGTTTAGAGCTGCCGTCGAGTAATGCTTTGATGTATCATGTTTTGTGTATGCTTCTTGCTTTGTTGCTGTTTTTACTTTATATGCTTTGTCTGTGTTTTACTGCTATTTTTATTTTACCCCTTAATCATGTAAAGCACCTTGAATCACCTTGTTGTTGAAAGTGTGCTATACAAATAAAATTGCCTTGCCTAGTGAATGACCTGCCGAGATCTGGGACCAAAGTAACAAAGACTACCATCAGTAACCCACTATGCTGCCAGGGACTCAAATCCTGCAGTGCCAGACCTGTCCCCCTGCTTAAGCCAGTACATGTCCAGGCCCATCTAAAGTTTGCTAGAGAGCATTTGGATGATCCAGAAGAGGACTGGGAGAATGTCATATGGTCAGATGAAACCAAAATAGAAATGCTTGGTAAAACATCTACTTTGTTTTGTTTGAAGGAGAAAGAATGAAGAGTTGCATCCAAAGAACACCATACCTACTGTAAAGCACTGAGGTAGAACCATCATGCATTAGGGCTGTTTTTCTGCAAAGGGACCAGAACATCTGATCCATGTAAAGGAAAGAATGAATGGGGCCATGTATCGTGAGATTTTTAGTGAAAACCTCCCTCCATCAGCAAAGGGCATTGAAGATAAAATGTGGCTGGACCTTTCAGCATGACAATGATGCCAAACACATGATCCCGAGCATTTCAAGGTCCTGGAGTGGCCTAGCCGACCCAAGATCTCAACCCCATAGAAAATCTTTGGAGGTAGTTGAAAGTCCGTGTTGCCCAGCGACAGCCCCAAAACATCACTGCTTTAGAGGAGATCTGGATGGAGGAATCGGCCAAAATACCAGCAACTGTGTGCTAAAACCTTGTGAAGACTTACAGAAAACGTTTGACCTCTGTCATTGCCAACAAAGGGTATATGACAAAGTATTGAGATGAACTTTTGTTATTGTTTTTTCCACCATAATTTGCAAATAAATTCTTTAAAAATCAGACCATGTGATTTTCTGGATTTTTGTTTCTCATTTTGCCTCTCATAGTTGAGGTATACGTTGAGGTATGATGAAAATTACAGGCCTCTCTCATCTTTTTAAGTGGGATAACTTGCACAATTGGTGGATGACTAAATACTTTTTTGCCCCACTGTAATTGAAAGCTTTTGAATGCCCCTTTAAGTTCTGGAGAGTAGCAAGGAAGTTGTAGAAAGTAACGTTTAACCTAAGATAAAGTATGCGATAGATACATTCCAGAAACTACCAGGTTGAGCCACCTTATTATTCATCCCTGTTCCCAAAAATACCTTGTAAAACAACCCAAGTTTTCTAAAAGTAAAATTTAAGTTACTTAATAACACAAAGTAAAAATGTCTGAGAAATGATAAACTGAGAGATATTTAAAAAACCTTTGGTTTCATTATTTGGTGGAACAATCTGTGTCGATTGTTTTCCTCCATTAAGGATTTTGGCTGTTCAGCAATGTGTCGTTGCTACTCTCTAGAAATTTTCTCAACAACATCTTAATTTACGCCTCTGCAGATTCTGTACTTTTCCACAAATGCAGGTGGCCCATTTCTGCCACACTGCTCATTGTGGGAAATGCACCATGTTCTGGAAGACAGCATGTTCTGCTGTATCAAGGACAAAAAATGTTCAGTCATTCTCTACTGTCAGGGACAAACACTGATGCATCAGGCACTTCTGTACCAATCGGATCAGGCCTTCTTTCAGATCAAGGTCTGAGCCTAACCTTCCAACCCTAACCACAGCTGGAGATTCATGTTTGCACTCACAGTGATGTACGGACCCGTACCATCACAGATACTGGTTTTACCATATTTCAGGTAACAACATAGAAAACAAGTCTTTTTTTAATGCATGGGTCCTGACTTTCTTCACCCTAAAAACAACCTGCAACCTTGTAAAAAAGTCAAGATACGCCTGTACATTTGCTAATAGTCTTTCACTGATAGAAAGTTACATGGCATTAAAGCATCATTATTGCTCGAGTGAAGCTGAATGATATTATATTGCTTTGCCAAACAGTAATAGCAACATTTGCAGCTGCCGCCACATACAAGGATTGGAGTTTGTGCCATTTATATCTGTCAGTGTTGAGTCTAGCGTAGGTGTTGGTTGTTTCACATGGAATGAAAACATTTCCTCTTCCTTTCCATTTCACTCTGGAATGAAAACAGAGTTCACACCTCCCATCCTCCTCTCTGCCTTCTGTCTGTCTGGTATCTCTCTGTATATGTGTGTACATACTCAGTGCTTAGGGTGGAGATTAGGGCTGGTATTAATGGGATGTTTCTTGCTGACCGTCCCTCGTTGTCCCCCCTCGCATTCCACTCTCCCAAATATACACACTCACATATGCAGCCTCGCGCGACCCCTCTCTAGTCTACCCAACATGAACACACAGGCATATGCAATTACATACTCTTCCATTTGGCATTGCTTCCCTCCCTCATCCCTCCCTCTCTCACTGAGCCTTTGGACATCAGAGCAAGTCTCCACAATCCCCGTTAGCAAGTATTCAGATATGCTAAACCAACAGACAGCCAGGTCTATTGTCTTGAAGCTTGAGCTGGAGTGTGCATGTTGGTTTGGCCTGGATGGTAGGTTAGAATAAATTTTGGCACTGCTAAATCCCCTCTGATCCCTGAAAAGCAGATGTAAAGCCGAGGCCAGGAGCACCTTCAGCAGTCCACCCTCTTTTACCTGCTTTCGTGCGCATAGTGTTACGATTGCCACAGTAGGCTCCGTGACAAATCTGGCAGTGCCTTTTCATATCAAAATGACCAGCCTACCCACACGCAACTGACAACAAAGGCAAATCGTCTTAAAACCATTCTGAAAAACGCTGACTTTGAAGACATTAATTATAGTCCCAGAGTATCTGAAACTCTAGGAATACAAGATTTCATATGCTTTTGTTTGAAATGACCAAGGGAAACTGAAAGGATTGAAGATAACTTACCAAAGATGCACCATCAAGCTTGCAAGAGACAATAATAAAGATGAAGTGAGTATGCATGAAGTAGGACTGGACGATAATTCAATAACAATATATATCGATTGATAGACATGTGGCGCCATTACAAAAAAATGTTAAATAAAAAGTTCCATGAAAAAGGTTTCCCTTCCTTTTATATAATAGCCTACCGTCTAGCTTAATACTACAGTCACTACTTACTCCAAACCAATCACAGACGCAGATCAAGGCATGGTCCGTCAACGAGCCCTAGCTCCTTTAAAACCACAAAAGAGAGCAAATGACTTGAACTGCAAAAGATGTCACAAGGTGAGGCGGAGGAAATTCTCCCGCATAAAGGTTTTAGTAGTATACCAGCAGATACATGTGTCCCATTTTGAACTGATGTAGCAATAATATAGCAATAATGAAGAATGGGGACGACTGTGGCTCAGGTGGTAGGACTTTGTCCCATAATCGGTGGGTTGCTGGTTCGAGTCCCCGCTCTGTCTGTCTCAGTCGTTGTGTCCTTGGGAAAAACACTTAACCCTGTTGCCTGCTGGTGGTGGTCAGGGTGCCCGGTGACTGACTGAAAAAGCACTCTACAAATGCAGGCCATTTACAAGAAAATAAAAAGACAGGAAATACTACTGTCAGCAAAGTGGGCCCCACTGAACCAGAACTGCTGATTACTTGTGGTGTGCCCCAGGGTTCAAATTTAGGCCCAGTGCTTTTTTAACCTTTATATGCTCCCTCTTGGCAGTGTCATCAGAAGACATGGAGTTAACTTTCAGAGTTATGCTGATGATACACAGTTGTACATCTCCGTATCTCCCGATGACAGATGGCCAATGAATGCACGTTTTAACAGCATTTTAGACATAAAATCCTGGATGGCAGAAAACTTTCTCCAGCTCAACCAGGACAAAACTGAAGTTTTAGTCATTGGTCCTGAGGCTCAGAGAGAGAAACTTTTATCAAAACTACAATCACTGTTAATTAATCCCTCTTTACCAGTAAAGAACCTTGGCGTGGTTTTTGATTCTGAGCTGACTTTTATTCCTCACATAAAAAACATTACTAAAATAGGTTTTTATCATTTAAAGAACATTGCCAGAGTCCGCTCCATTCTCTCTCGGGCCAACACGGAGACACTGATGCATGCTTTTATCACCCTTAGAATTGATTACTGTAATGCCTGCTTTCTGGTGTTCCCAAAAAGAATATCTCAGGTTTACAACTTCTACAGAATTCAGCAGCGCGTGTCCTGACGAAGACCAGGAGGCGGGAGCACATTACACCTGTCTTAAATTTATTGCATTGGCTCTTCGTATGTTTAAAGGAGCATGGGGCAGAATGAAGAAACAAAACTCACGAGCGACACGGCCGGCGCTGCAAGTAACTGCAGCCACCCGCACGGGAGCACGCACAAACGCTTCACAAAAAAACAAAACATACCTCTTCACAGTGACATACTTGTTTTTCTTAGTGCCACTTTTTAGTGGGCTGTGAGTCATCCTTGGTCATTTCCCAGTTGCAGAAGAATCCATTCTCACAATTGAATCAATGGAGGTCTGCATTTTTCTTCCTCTTTTAAAGCTGTCAAGAACGCACACGCAGTGTCAACTGACGTCACATCGTAGGACAGCTCGGGAAATTCGGGCCCCGAACTGCAGCACATTTTGCAGCACACAGCCAGTTTAAGAAAATGGAACAATAAATGGGTGGGCTCCTTCTTTTTGGTTTATAACCCTTCATCACCCAACAGCATTAATAAACTGTACATGGATGTTTACTTTATTTACAAATCTGCCCCATGTTCCTTTAAAGATAGATTTTTAAGGTTCTTTTAATAGTTTTCATGTGTATTAATGGTCTTGAGCCTTCTTCCTGGGCTTGCTTTTACCATATGAACCTTCGCGGTCTCTGCGCTGCTCTGGCAGCCGTCTCCTTGTCATCCCTAAAGTCAGGACACGCACTCATGGCGAGGCGTCTTTCCAGTACTATGGCCCTCACCTCTGGAACAGGCTGCTGGAGGACCTCAGGGTCGCAGAGAACATTCATGTTTTTAAAAGCAGGCTCAAGACTCACCTTTTTAGCCTAACTTTTAAGTTATTATTATTTATTATAGTATTTTTAACTGCTCTGCATCTTTTACTTGCTTATATTTTATCAGTGTTTAACTACTTAATCCTATTATATTTATCCACTGTTTATTTTTATTTTAACCTGTTATTTTAATCCTTCCAGTGTTTACCCTATGAGAGCCCTCTGCCTCAGCAGTGATCGGCTGTGGCTGCCTGGGTTCTCTCCAGGTAGCACTTGGGTGGAGGTGGGGGTCTCGGCCTTACCTCCCTGGGCGGCCTGGATCAGTGCCTTGGCTGTTGCTGTTGATGTGCTGCTGCCAGAGTAGATGGCTCCTTTGATGGTGTTTCCTTACCTTACCTGGTTCATTTGTACTCGACCAGATGTCCTTATTAATGTTACTCTTTAGTGTGTGTGCGCACCGGGGTTTGGTTGGGGGGAGGGGGTTATAAATGTGATCATGCTTTTAAATCTGTGGGAGGGGGGGGATTGGAATGTGGTTTATGTGGGGTCATTTTAATCTCTAAAGCACTTTGAGTCGCAATGTTTGTATGAAAAGCGCTTTATTAATAAAGTTTGATTTGATTTGATTTGCTTTCACGGTTGCACAGAGATAGGCACAACACACAAAATTGCTTTCAAAAATAAAAACTGGGGTGTAAACAACTGCTGGCTTCAGCACTCAGTCGCTGGACTGGGCTCCTTTGTTTTGGGGACCATCTATACTTAGTCATCGGTGAGTAGCTTGTTAGCGTTAGCTTCAGCAGCTGAACTGAATTAGAATCAGCTTTACTGGCCCAGTTTTTGCACACAAACTAAAGCAAATGTCATAGCCATTAATACAATAAAGTGTCAAAACATTTAGATGTAAAAAAGTATTAAGATAACTCTTCAATTTCAATGAATAACAATAAAAAAATATATAATGAACAACATAATGGTTAATAACAGTCTTTCCTTTATGTTTGTCAGTATTTACTGATATCACTCAGGTCTCTTAACTTGATTTCTTTTTGTTTCTTAAACTTTCAATTATGGTAAAATAAAAAGGTGTTTGAATAAACGGCTGAATTTAATTCTTTATTAAAATGAGTTTATTAAAGAATAGCATATAATGAGCAAGGCTGCATTTAAAATACATTTTTAGAATTGGTCAATATGACTATTCCCTTTATCGATATGTTCTTTTTCTATATTGTCCAGCCCTAGCGTGAAGTGGACTAAGTTTTAGCTGACCTGGTTTCTTGCCTGTAAGCACAATCATGTGGTACTAACCAACAAACCAACCATCCTACCAACCAGCCTACTAATCAACCAACCGACTAACCAATCAACCAACCAAACCAATCAACAGACTGACCAACTAACTAACCAACCAACCAACCAACCAAATATTTACAGATATTCCAAATTTAATCTTCTTATGTGTACAAGGAAAACCTGTCCACAGAATCATTTTCTTCCAATCCAACATCTCCTCCACCATGGGCACAACCAAGGAGCTGTCAAGGAACATCAAAGACCTTTACAAAGTTTGAATGGTCAATGACACCTAAGGCAAGCTCCATCCAATATCTTTCCCCATGAGAGATCAGCCCACAAATACACAAGAGAAGCTTGTCCTTTGAAGGGATTTGGAGCCACAGTCACCACACATCATTTGCAACACAGTGTGATGTATATATGGAGGCTGTAGGAGGCCCATGTACAGGTCTGTCTTAAGTTTGCTTGTGAACATCAAAATAATCCAAAGAAGGCAAAAAAAATTGCTTTGGCATCAACTCCACTTGCTGTGTTCGGAGGAAAAGAGATCTTAAGTAGGACCTGAAGAACACCATCCACACAGTCAAAGACAGAGACGGAAGCCTTATAATTTAGGGCTTTTTTTAAATAATGGCACAGAATTACTTCATTACAATGAGAGGCCAATTGACACGGTCACATAGTCAACCCTCAATCAGAACACCAAAGTTAGATCATAAATGGGTCTTACGTCATAGTAATGACTAACAAAACACAAAACACAAAATACAAATACAAATCTTATTCTTTCCACACACTTGGTGATAAAGGATAAAAAGAGTTAATAAATATTTAGTGAGTCAGCCTGTTACAAGTTACCAAAGTACGGGGCCTCCAACGTCAAAGTCCAACATGACTGCTTTGTATATAAAACTTGTTATTGCACTTCTTATAAATTGTGTCCCATTAAATATTTCCCATGTACGATGCCACAAAACCTTCCGTAGTGAACACATTGCTACATATTTTGAAAGTACATAAACAACAATGTCATTGGGTTGTATATAGCTAACATTAGTCAGCCTGTTAATTGAGCCCATCCAAATTAAAATGCTATTTGTTCTTGGAGACTGGAACTATGTAAATATGGGTTTGATGCTGTTTCCAGGTAAATGCTTCACACCATAAGTAGCCACCAGCACTTTTTCCTGGTTAATTGTCATCTGCTTCATCGCAATTAATTTGCTTGTTTTTGCCTTGCAAAAAATTATTTCCTAAAGCTTCCCTGAATATCACTATGACAGGCAGAGTACCTGCAGTAGTACATACACCACAGTTTAAAAACAATGGATGTCAATTAAAGACTGCTGAAGCAGCTATTAACAATTACTCCAGCAATAAGGTTTTCAATTGCCAAAGGGTAAAAAAATGATCTCATTGTAAATTTTTTGTTTCCCAAAGCCCTCTCTGTCATCCGCTAATGTTATTTATCACGAGTCCAGGATTAAATAAAACAATAAAATCTGTGACTTACATTAATAGCAACTACTGAGGGTTGCATAACCGTTCAGCAAGCCTCTAGCTTGGTAAAAGTTTTGCCCAAGTTTTCATATAGTTTTATGGTAATCTAATCTGGTAATTATGGCGCTTTTGTTTAGAAATTTCCACTACTGAAAGCAAAGGTTACAGGTTTTATGCATAAACTATCAAGTATCAGAGTTTACAGCTGCTTCTGTAGTCATTTTAGATCTCTCAGGCTTTCTGTTTAGTTTTTTTAACTCATGAAACGCTCCCATGCTGCTTGCATCGTATTAACCTCTAGTTCCTGAGCCCTTTTTTTCTGTGAATAGTTCAGAGGAAAGAGTTAAACCGTGGGGGTGTAAGTGTAACACATACTGCCCCAGCAAATTGACTTTAAACAGGGGAAAGAAAGTCAGAACACGGCAAACGGTTTTGATTTATGGGAGAAGAAACACATTTGATATTCATTTCCGCAGCTGTGGCCAGCTAAAAAAACAGCCCGCAAATAGACCCATACTGACAATGGTGCAGTGTAGACCTCCAGTGTGTTTGTGTGTCTCTCAGAGCCTGCGTGCGTCACTCCTATTTTAGGAATGTTTTGGGGCTCTTTCAGTCGATTTCGCCGCAGATGTTTCTGATTCGCCAAACACACATAATAAGTAATTATTGAAAACACCTTTCGGTTGCCCGGGGTTTGTGTGCTGCTTCATTTTGTGTAATCGAAGCTGTGGTTTCTCAGAGAGGCACGGGATCCAAGAGTTTATTGAAAGCCAACAAAACGGTCCCACAGTCAGAGTTTCCTGAAAGAAGAAGAGAGAAAAGGGAGCTTGAAGAAATTATTCCCCATCCAACCTCAGTGAAAAGACACCAAGTGGGAAAAGAGGGAAGGAAGACTGGAGAGAGATGAACAGGGAAGGATAAGTAGCCATTACAGCCAATCAGACACTAAGAAATGAAGAGATTAGTTTGTCAAAGCAGTAGATTTCAGAGTAAATGTTAAAGGGTGCCTGAGCACCTACTGCCTAAATATCCATCATACAGAGCTGTGAGAAAGTATTTGCCCCCTACTTATTTTTTTGGCTTTTTTGTTATATTGTGTATTTTAATATCAGAACGAAATAACCTCAGTAAACAAAACAAATTTCAGTTTAGAGATGATTTTATTTACTAAAAGAAAGAAAAATCTAAACCAACCTGGCTCTACGTGATAAACCACACATTGTTTTGTAAAGCTCTCTTCATTTTCATTCCCCACCACCAGACCTATAGAATCACATTTACCTAAAAAAGAACCTCTCCGACAACAGGAAGTTGGCCACAAGATCTAACAAAGCAACACGTCATGACAGGATCTAAAGAAATTCATAATAAGACATCCTTCATTCTGGAAAGCATTCCTTCACTCTAGTGAACTATAGTGAGTACCATTATCAAGAAAGTGAGAAAAACCTGTAACAGTGGTGGACTTTCCCAGGAAAAGTTGATCTAGCAAAAAGTACTCCAAGAGAGCACTGATGTCTCAGCTAGGAGGTCATAGAGAAACCAGTAACAACATCTTAAACAAGAGGTGGTTGGAAACTAGATTCATTTACTTAAAGAATTAGATCCTTAAAGAATTAATTCTATGAGCTACAACAACCCTTAATTTCCCTCTGGGATCAATAAAGTAATTTTGAATTGAATTGAATTAAGTAACTTTTTGAAAAAAAAGAAGTACTTTTAGGAGTAACTTTACTGCATTGTACTTTTTTACTTTTACCTGAGTGATATAATATGGATGCAAAGCTACTCTTAAATGAGAAAAATGTTACTTTCTATATGTTGAGCCTGTTGGACCATTTGGAGGTCAAGATAAAGTAAACAATATTATTGCTACTGGAAGTACTTTATCCGGTTCTGACATATATACATTATCCACTGTAAGTTTCAGTCTTGACTAAGTTTGATCCTTCCTAAATTTGTTATTTTGTACTTTTTTAGAACTTTTAGGGTAATTTCCAGGTTACTCTCCTGGAGCTTGCAGGGTCCTCTCCAAAAACTTACTGGGTAAAGTCCTAAGGTTACAAAATACTTTCCCTACACGTCCAGTCCAGTAATTTACAAGTTGTTTTGTGGCGCTTACAGGTAAATTTTCCAGTAACTATCTGGTACTTTCTCAAACTCACAGGATGCCTTCTGTAACTTTAGGGTATGCTCCATGAACGTACAAGTTACTCCTTGAAATTAACAGGATACATTCCTGGAGCTTGCAGGGTGCTCCCCAGCAACTTACAGTACAAGGTATCTTTCTAATCTTACAGGATGGTTTCTCTACCTTTTCGTTTTGTTTGGGGCTATTTACACTGCAATTTCCTATACTTGCAGAATACTTTTTTTGAAATTGGAACTTTCTGGTTACCCTCTGGAATAAGGTGCTTTCTCAGAAGTTACATTATAATTTTTGGTAAACTTACAAGATACTCTCTAGAACTTTCAGGGTGTGTTGTGGGAGCTTGTAAGTTACTGAAATGTAAACAATACTTTCCTAGAGCATTTTTGGTACTGTCCTGGAATTTACAGCATACTTTACAGGAACTCATTTTACTTTGTGGGAACTTACAGGGCCCTTTTTGAAACTTAAAGAAAACTTTCCTCTAACTTAGGAGTACTAACTTAGTACTTTCTAGATAATAACAACTATGTTCCCTAGATAGTAATATTTATGTTTTCCAAAAGTAACCTGTAACACACACAAAAAAGAAAATAGGTAAAGTGTGGAAAACATTATGTGTGTCTGGATTTTATTTTGCCGACACAGCTTCATCTTTCAGTGTCTTAAGTGTTGTGTTTTCACAAGCTTACATGTCTACAAATTGGTGTCTGTGATTCTGTGCGGGCGTCTGACGGCCTGTTGTATATGTGGGTGTTTCTGTTCAGTGTGTGTGCATGTCGAAAGCGGGACTGATGAGAGAAAAAGAGAGAGAAAGAGAGAGAGAGAGAGAGATCGGAGACGGGATGGGGGATGACAGGCTGGATCTGATTACGGGTTGGAATGGCTGGGAGGGTTTGTGGTGCACTGCTTTCTCAATAGTACATTCCTGTGTGCAAGCCAAGGCAGGATCTGCAACTACAGGCCGGCCTCTGCCAGAGGGGTTGAAGGAAAAAAAAAAGAGAAAGAAAAACGCCTCGTCAGAACAAGCCGCTCAGATTTAGTGGGCCCTTGCTAGACAGCAGGATAGAAAATGAGCCACTCACATATCCTGCGTTGGCCTCTGTGACACTGGATTTTAATGGGACTTCTGTGTCTTGTGAGCACAGCCGTTATTTTCTGCAGCTACAAGGTCTAAGGTTGGAACCAAGGCATTATTGTTGTTGTGTGTCAAATTTACATCCCCTCAGAAGCTGCCGACACTGACAGGAGTGACCTTTAAAGAAGGAAACTGACTTTTTCAGAGGCGTGCTGGTTCTCGTGTGTGTGTGGGTGGGCGTGCCGGTGTGCCAGCAGGAAACGTCAGACAACTGCACAAATCATCACTTTCAAAAGTCAAACAGATGTATGCCAGCGTGACTCCTCAGGACTGGAAAATTCACAGACTCACCTGCTCTTCTGGGGGAAATGTTAAATGTCACTACCAGGTGCTTGGAGTCGCACACAGATTACTTTACAAATTAGACCTTTAGAAGTCTATCAGATGCATTGCAAAAGATCGGCTTTTCCATTTAAGCCATCTGTTTCTTGGGTTAAAAGTCTGACTGGTTGTTTGCACTTGTCACTTCACAGTAGATTGTTTCCCTTCCTTTCTAACCAGATTTTTAGCTTTCTCTCTCCTTCTTTTACATGCACAAAACTACCCACTACTGCTTTAAGTTCAGGGTTTTAACATGAGTCAGTGCACAGCACAGAGGTTCTCATGCTAAAAGCTGATACAGAGGCCCCCCTGCCCCATGCCAACTCCTATCCCCTCCCTATGCCGTGCCAGGCAGCATATGATTGTGTCAGTGTGTGTATCAGGCAGCTGGGAAAGGTAGGTGGGAGGTTAAAGGGGCTCATGCAGGCCTTTGTTCCTTTATTTTACTCCTGCCACAGTCTCTGCTGATGGTAAACATTTCCAAAAGGCTTCTCCTCCTCCTTGACCTGGCGTTTGATTTACAACTCGAAGGAAACAACATTAACTTGTCTGCACGCCCTACCCACCTCTCCTTCTTTGTTCGTAGGTTGTTTACTATTCTCTGTATGGAAAATCCTTCAGGAATGTTGAGGAAGTGGGTGTTTCCTGCAGCAGCATGATTCTTTTTTCTCTTTTTAATAAGGTTGGATGGAAGGGAACAAGAGATGTTGAGAATGCTTCAGGTGGTCAGACTGGGTGTGTGTGTGTAGAGTCAGGTTACCTGAGCCAGAGAGGCCCTTTTTAATTATTTTCTACTCAGCATCAATTAAAGGGTTTTGTGTAAAAACTCAAGCTTCATTCCAGCAGAAGAACTGAGGCAAGATGAAACCTCTTAGATTTCCATTGCTAGCTTCACAAGAAAGGTTGACCATCCTATAACTATTTATGCTTTAAAATGGGAAAAATCTAAAATTTCTTAAAGGGAAACCTGTTTTATGGAAAATGCTCAAAACTGCCTTTATAAGTGAACAAAAAGGTCTTTTTATGCCCTAAGGAACCACCAGTCTTTCATGTTTCATTTCCACCGAGTGGTATGGTACAGGTTGGTGTGGTTCTGTATGCTATTTTATGGTATTTAGGAGAGTGTTTCCACCTCCAGTTGGAAGCAGGGTTAAACCCAAATGCCTAACTTGGCGTTATACTACTACAACGACAAATGTGACTCACTGGTATCTCTCCTTGTTGTCACAAGCAGTGAGGTTTTTCTGTCCCCCAATCAATGGACTATGTTGTGTGATGCCAGTAGCTCCACCCTAACCGTACCATACCATAGTTCTATGGAGCTACAGCTGAAGGCGGCCCAGGAATAGTGTCATCATATCTTCCACTCCATGAAACGCGTATTAATGCTCAGTAGTCCACATATAGTTCTTTAATGTATTTGCATTGCACTAAAATGCATACATTTTGCATTTGAAACAGGGAGCCTAGTGTATCCCAAAACATCTCTATCGATATGTGTGCATGTCAGTACAAACTTGCTGACGGATGAGTATAAATGAGGATTGAGACACTGTACATGTCATGTTTGGTGTAATTAAGGAGGACCCAAATGCATAAAAATGTACAAAATATAATATAATAAAATATAATTAACTGAATATAACAGGAAGGAGGGGAGAAAAACAAAACAGAAGAAAACACAAGTATAAACAGTACATAGAAATAAACTAAAGTCAGAGAACCATCCGAATGAGAGAAATGAGGTAAACAGAACTAACAGAGGAAAATTATGAGATAAGGAGATAACTAATAAAAAGATCAGAACAAACCAAAAACAAAGAAACAAAAGTATAAACATACAACTAGGTGGCTGCATGTTGGATTGGCTCTGTTGGCTACATATAAAGTTTTGGTTTTTTGTACATTGGTTCCTCTTTTTTCTTAAAGATTGCATTTTTTGACCTGTATACTTTCTAGTTTTTGGTGCTGTGAAGCTGGAAGGATTTTTGCTGCAAATCTTTCCCTTTTTGACAATTTGCTATGATGCGTAACCATGGCAACAATGTGGTTTACAGCCGGGAGCAGCTGATTGACATCGCAAAAGCTGAAATAATACCTCAACTGAAGCCACAAATCCCTGATGAGTTGATAAGGAGGAGACGTGGATGCAGAGCAGGAGCGAAAAGGAGACAGAGAAAGAGGAAGTTCAAGCCATCTCTTCCATCGATCATAATGGGCAACGTAAGATCACTGGCTAACAAGATGGATGAACTCCAAGCCCTTACAAGGACTCAGCCAGAGTACCGGGAATGCAGTGTTATGTGTTTTACGGAGACGTGGCTGCTGGATCATATCCCCGACTCCAACGTCTGTCAGGCTTCCTGACTGTACGAGCAGACAGAGATCTGAAGACGAGCAGAAAAAGAAAAGGTGGTGGAGTATCAGTGCTTGTCAACAGATGGTGTCATCCAGGACATGTTACTGTGAAGTGTCGTCTCTGCAGCCCAGATGTCGAACTCTTGGCAGTGAGTTTTTGTCCATATTATTTACCAAGAGAGTTCACCAGTGTAATTATGGCAGTTGTTTACATTCCACCCTCAGCCGTTGCCGACACTGCATGTGATGTCATCAGTTCCGTTGTTTGATAAGTTACAGACACAGCACCCCAATGCATTTGTGGCAATATCTGGTAATTTTAATTATGCCTCGCTCTCTACTACACTTCCAACATTTCAACAGTTTGTCGGCTGCTCTACAAGAGGAAACAGGACCATGGATTTGTTTTATGCAAATGTAAAGGATGGATACATGTCCAAACCAAGACCTCCTCTGGGACAATCAGATCACAATCTTGTTTTTCTCTGTTCAGAATATAAACCCCTTGTTCAGAGGCAACCTGTGAGAAAACGAACTGTGAGAAAATGGTCACAGGAAGCTGAAAAAGCCCTGCACGGTTGTTTTGCAACCACAGACTGGATGACTCTTTGCCAAGCACATGGAGAGGACATCAATGCCATGACTGAGTGTGTGACTGACTATATAAACTTCTGTGTGGACAACATCATCCCCACCAGAACAGTGAGATGCTTCCCTAATAACAAACCCTGGATCACCAGTGACCTCAAGGAACTGCTAAACAAGAAAAAAAGAGCCTTCAGGGAGGGAGACAGGGAATTACTGAGGAGTATACAGAAGCAACTTAAAGTCAAGATCAGAGACAGCAAGGAGGCATACAGGAAGAAGCTGGAGAACAAACTACAGAGGATGAGAGATGACATACAGAGATGTCTGGTCAGGAATGAGAAAGATCACAGGTTTCAAGGACAGGAAGGATTGGATAGATGGAAGTCTGGACAGAGCCAATGAACTGAACATATTCTTCAACAGGTTCAGTTCAGGAACTAGCTCAGCATCTCCCTCTCCTGTTCCCAGCCAAACAGACATCCCACTCTCCTCTGATCAACAGCTTTCCTGTTAGACCTCGGATGTTTTATCCTTCACCTCAGCCATGGACTCTTCTAATTCCACAAGTTTGATTTCAACCAACTCAGGAAATGCTGCTACCCCCTTTGCCTCCCCCTCCCATTTGTCTGTCTCCAAAAGTCAGGTGAAGAGGCAGCTGGAGAAACTGAACCGGAACAAGGCTGCAGGTCCAGATGGTGTCAGCCCCAGAGTCCTGAAGGCCTGTGCAGAGCAGCTCTGTGGGATTCTGCAGCACATCTTCAACCTTAGCCTAACTCAGGAGAAGGTTCCAGTGTTGTGGAAGACATCCTGCCTTGTTCCAGTACCAAAAAGAACTCACCCATCAGTCATCAATGTCTATAGACCTGTTGCCCTGACATCCCACATCATGAAGGTCCTGGAGAGACTCCTGTTGGCACCCCTGAGTAATCAAACAAGAACGTATCAGGACCCACTGCAGTTTGCTTATCGCTGTGGAGTTGGAGTTGGAGTTGAAGATGCCATCATCCACCTACTTCAACCAACCCACTGTCATCTGGACAAAGCAGGCAGCACTGTGAGGATCATGTTCTTTGATTTCTCCAGTGCATTTAACACAATTCAGCCTGATTTGCTTTGTCAGAAACTCCTGAAGACACAGGTGGAGCCCTCAACAATCGCCTGGATCAATGACTACCTGACCAACAGACCACAATTTGTGAGACTGAAGAATTGTGTGTCAAACCAGGTGGTCAGCAGCACAGGAGCACCACAGGGGACCGTACTCTCACCATTCCTTTTCACTCTGTACACCTCAGACTTCCAGTACAAATCAGAGACCTGTCATCTGCAGAAATACTCAGATGACTCTGCAATTGTCGGGTGTATCAGAGATGGACAAGAAGCTGAATACAGAGAGCTGGTGGACCGCTTTGTGACATGGTGTGGAAACAATCGTCTCACCTTGAATGTGAACAAAACAAAGGAGATGAGTGTAGATTTCAGAAGAAACAGGGATAAGTCAAAAACTGTTTCCATCATGGGAGAAGAAGTGGAGGTGGTTGAGGAGTATAAATACCTCGGAGTTCACCTTGACAACAGACTGGACTGGAGGCGCAACAGTGAAGCCATCTACAAGAAGGGAAAGAGCAGACTGTAATTCTTGAGGAAGCTTAGGTTCTTCAAGGTTTGCAGCAAGATGCTGGAGATCTTCTACAAGTCTGTTGTGGAGAGTGTAATCTCTTCAGCCGTCATCTGTTGGGGTAGCAGCATCAGAGCCAGGGATTTAAATAGTCTAAACAACCTGATAAAGAAGGCTGGTTCTGTTCTTGGGATAACTGTGGAAAATCTGGAGATGATAATGTAAAGAAGGATTCTTCATAAAATCAAAAAAATAATGGACAACCCTGAGCATCCTCTTCATGAGACTGTCATACAACAACAGAGCGTCTTCAGTCGGAGGCTTATTCAGTTTCGCTGCAATACAGACCGCTACAGGAAATCCTTCCTGCCCACAGCCATCATCATCTACAACAACTCCTTAAAGAATTAATTATATGAGCTATACCAACACTTAATTTCCCTCTGGGATCAATAAAGTATTTTTGAATTTGAATTGAATTGAATAGTACAGGGTATTTACTGGACTTCAAGGATACTCTCCCAGGAACTAATAGGGTTCAATGGAAACAGCAGTCATCTCAAAGGTCGTTCACCCCTTTCTGTATCCAACAACAAAAAGCATCCATAGTATGTAGGCATAACTGAATTTTAAGGAAAAAAAGAAACAATTCTGGAAACACCTTAAAGATCTTTTCCATACTTTATTTCCTTAGTGTTTACTCCAGTTGGAAAATGAGGCACATCCAGTTTGGTCTCATAGAATCTTTCAGTTTCTCTTTCCTGTTATTTTTTTCTTCTTTGCTCACCTTCTTATTTTTTGTTTTTCTCTCTCTGCAATTTTTGGTCTTTTTAGTAGATTTGATTATTTTATACCTCTATTTTTAAATATCATTAAAAAATTTTAATAGATTTTGACAAAGAAAGTAACTTGGGTATTGTGAGAATCAACACTAAAAAGCCTCCTGACATGTGAAATCTATTAAAAATGTGAAGCTTTTACTTTAATTTTTAATTTCAAACCTCGTAAAAATATATTAACACCACTCACGAATGCTCTCCGGTGAGCATAAGCATGCACAGCACTTGTTGGGGGATATACTGGCTCCACACAAATTACCCTCAATTGTTTTAAAGCATAGATGTGGAAAGTGTCATTGTCAGCTCTCCCTGCCCTTTTAGATCTTTCTTAGATAACATGAAAGCCCCGCTAGAAATAAATCAAAGCAGACAGACGTTTATCCCTAAACGGAGAAAGGTGAGGTTAAAAAAAGGCATAGGGCTTCAAAGTGTTTAAACTTATCAAATAAATCAAATAAATGTAGCAAAATGATGGATGATTTATCCTGGTACTTGGTAAGCTCACAGTGAAATCCACTCTTGTAATAAATAATGAGACACTGTGACAAAATCCGAAAGAAGTGAGTCTCTTAGGGTTTTAGAGATATATGCTCATGTAAAAAAAAACATCCCATATCTTGATTTATAGAGCAGTATGTAAGTTACAGAAAAAAAGCAGATGGCATGCCTTTTAAAAGAGGTCTTAAGTAATTTTTAAGGGAACAGGGGTGGGTTTTGAGTTTTACCCAGCATAAAGTTATTTTTCTACCTCTTAATATATGATAAAGTGATTAATGTCTAATAGCAACACTATTATAGAGTATGATAAAAAGAAAAACAAATAATGTTACAATGAATTATTTTTGCTGTTGTAATAAAACGTCAGATAAATGATTACAGATTACTTTTACTTTTTTGACAAACAAATCAAATGGGATAAAAAGTTAAAATCGTCCAATTATTTGGTCATAGTGTTGGTGTTATATTAGCTAAGTAAGGTGGTGCTAACACCAACACCAACACTATTTTGCTAAGCAAAATCAACTTACTGAAATGCAACAACATCCAACTGATAAGATGATATTTTCACAATATTTTGGACAAACTAAGAAATTAACTTCATGTTTTCGCAAACAGAGTGAATGTGTCAGTGTAGAATAATTCAGTTCAGGTTTGACTGGTTAATCATTTTCATTTTTTGTCTAATGCTAATATCGCTCCAATGCTAAAAAAAGATTTAAAAATGTCTCTTTGTTTAATCTTTTGACAAACAGAATAATGCTTTCCTGTGCCTCAACTTAGATTAGAGGCGATCAGTTTATTTTTATTTTTAGTTGACTATTTCCATAAATCACAGAGACAAAAAGTCATGAAAAAGCTTACATCTCATGTGTAATTTCCTTCAGCTATATTATTGACACGATGAAAGAAAAAACTTTCTATTGAATTTATTGTGCCAAATTATTTTGCTTTGAGTCAAAAATGACTGATTATGACCCCAACTAAATTACCTAAACAGAGCCCTGGGGATGTATAACATTTATTTGAGTCCTATTACCACTATCCCTTACAGCAGACCATGATCAGCTCTCTCACATTGAGTACGATGCATCCCACCCGGCGGGTATGAAATTAATGTTTGTTCAAGATGAAATCCCCCATGATAAAAAGCATCGTTTTGTACCTGACTTTTTGGCCAATAGTGCATAGATATGAACTGGTGATAGGGCAACTCTGTTGTCTAAGATTCTCACCCATGTGGTCTGCTTTGTCAGCATACAACCTCTTCAGGCACACATTTAAATTTTAACTTGTGTTTGTTGCTGTTTATGTTCTAACTTTTACATCATGATGTAACAAATTCGTGGGTTTCACTCTAGAAACCAATGAACAGTAAAAGCAGTATTCAGAAAAATAGGGTTCATAACCTCTCTCGTGTGTGGATGGCATTATTGTGTCTACTCCCGTCCACCATCATTCCTCCACACTCAGCGAGGCCTCGTGGAAAGGGTCTGAATCATTTGTGCTAATGAAGGCTTTAGATTTCCATCCAGCTTTCATTCTGACTGGGGCTGCGTCTGTCTTGACGACTTAAGAGCTCCAGCTGCCCACAGAAATGCCTACAGGGGGATGCCTGCTCCAGACTCCATGTGCTGATGTGTTTATGGGAGTTTGAGGGGCTTGAAAAGAACTTTGTGGACCTCTACTTTAGCTAATGCAAAGGCATGCAGTATGTGACGGAACCTGGCCTAAAAATAGACTTACTAATGAAGGATTAGCAGGAAGATTCTGTTGTACAGCCAAGGCAGAAAGACTGTTCTACATGTCAGGACATCATAAAGATAATCAGATCATTATCAGGTTCTAAAATGAACTAAATCTTACCTCAAATTACAAAAACATACAACAGGTTTGATATTGTTATTATTTATTTACATAAACATGAACCCAAATTAGAAAAACTGTGTGCAGAAAAACTCAGTACACCCTATGATTTAGCAGCTTGTTGAGCATCTTTGGAAGCATTGAGTCTCTTGTCGTTTTCTCATATTGTTGTGAACTTCTTCTTTTGAACATTGCTTCAGTTCATTGATGTTGGAAGCCATCGGTGATGTACAGCTCTCTCTCTTTTTTAGCCAGTCTCTTGTAGATTTGCTACTGTGTTTCAGAGTTACTGCGGATGACCCAGATTGGGAAAGCTTCTGATGTTGGACCGATAGCCTCTCTTTTGACATTAAAATTCTTTAGTATTGGTTGGAGTTCAATAAGTGGCTGGGTGTCCAGGTCTGATGGCTTCAAAACAAGCCCTATTCACAGATATGCTGTGTTGGATTTTCTCCAAACATGGTGCTGTGAATTATAGTCAAACATCGCAACTTTGGTCTCTTCTGTTCAAAAAACATTGCTCTCGAAGTCTTGTGGACCAATAACATGCTAAAACTACACATGTGAACAAACTACAGTGTAACAGTGACTGTTGTTTAGGTTGGATTGACAGACGTTAAACTTGAACAGTAGTGCCAGCCGTGTTTTGCAAAGGTTTTAGTGATGGCGCACATGTAAAACGATCAGAGATGGGGTCTAACTGGCATGTGGATCAGAAGTGTGTGTGTATGTGCATCTTTGCAGGTGATGATACAATTTCAGTTGCATGATTGTGTGTGTTTGTATCTGAGGAATCTGACCCCCCATCTTCCAATCTGTCCCTCTCTCATCGCTCTTGCAGAAGAAGATGTCGGACAAGAATCCCACCCATCTGCAGCAGGAGATCACAGAACTCCTTCACTGTTTTATGGAAGCAGGCCTGTCACACTGGCATGTGGCTCATCTGTTAGCACACAGTGTAAGAAAACCTAGGTATGTATCTTGCATATTGATTTAGTCACAGTGTCATAGTTCTTAGGTTTTGTCTTTAAAATTAGTTATTTTCCTTATTCGGCTTTATTATCCCTTTCATGTACTCTTTGGTATTAATTTCATGCACTTCCTTGTTTTCTTATTTCCTCCTTGCTCAGATGTTTTCACCTTTTGTCTATGTCCACCTTCCCATTTGTGTTTCCTTAGTTAATCTCCTCATTTATTTCTTCCTTCTGTTCTCCAATGTTTCCTTAAGTTTCCCTTTAGACTCCTCCTTAGTCATATCTTTAGATCGTTTTTAGTTTCCTAAGAGTTTTCTGTTTCCCTTGCCTTACTTGTTGTCTCCCTGCCACTCTGCTCCTCACCCAGTTCAACTAATTGCCCTCACCTGCATCTGCCTTAATTAATTAGTTCTTGGTCTCCTCTGTCACTTCCTCATTTCCCTCCTCAGTATATATTCTGCTCTCATCCTGTTACTATCCGCTGGTTTGTTGTCAATCTTCCCTCGTCTACCTTCCCCGCCTGGTTCGTATTTGCTCGTCACTGCATTTTTGATTCCCTGAGTTCTGTAAGTCCTTGTTTTTGTTATTATTAAAGCATTCCTATTTTAACGCTGCATTTGGGTCCTCATTAAAACCAAAACATGACACACAGCTTTTGTTGGCTGTTCATTGATTTTCTTAAATAGAAAATAACATGAAATTTAATATGCATTAAACTTTGAAATAGGGGGATGCTCCTTTAAATTACTTTTCAAAGCTCAACATCTGGCTGGGAGGTGACCCCACTATTTAAGAAACACTGGGATAGACAATATAGAGGATGGATGGATGGATGTGAGTGTGTTCGTGTGTGTGTGTGTGTGTGTGTGTGTGGGTGGGTGGGTGTGTGTGTGTGTGTGTGTTCGTGTGTGTGTGTGTGTGCATAGTGGCTTGTCCATTGTGTCTTTATGTTGTCCTGTGCTGGAGTGGTGACCTGTCCAGGGTGTACCCTGCCACTTGCCCAATGACTGCTGAAAATCTCCTAAAAGGTCATTATGCTATGATTCACAAAAGTCTGTAATCCAAGTAATCAGACAAATTTGGTAAATATTTATTTATTCAAATGTTTTTAAATAACAGCCCCCAGTCCTGCCATGTGCTGCAGACAGTTTCAGAAATAGCTTCATCTGGAAAATATATTACAGTTCTTCCTCAGTAGCTTTGGTGCATTTCTCACATCGCTATTAACATTTCCACAATAGCTAGTCCATTTTACAAAACAACTATCACAAACTGCAAATCTTAGTTGATAACCTGTAAAAGCATGTCACTTGCTCAAGAAAAGCAAGGATTTAAGTAACATGGCTTTTATAACTCTTCACTCTGGAACAAGTCTGATCTTGGTGACACTGCCTGAAAATGATCAAGATAGAGTTAAACCCTATTAGCACATCCATTTGAAATCTACAATTACAGTAAGTGAGGTAAACGAGAACCAGACACTGAATATGATGCTTCACAGTTTGACCACACATGCTCTTTGCCGTTCTAATTTTTTTGCAGCACTGTGATAAAGCAAAGAACAAACTTATTTAGAGTGAAAGTTAAGATTCAGCTGAGAGAAATTGTTAAATTTGGGAGACTTTTTCAGGAAAGAAAGAGAAAGAAATGCATAAAATTGACAACTAGTTCACCATTTTTGTTTGTAATGACTCAAGCAATGAAATGAGGACTTTTAGTTTTATAGTGAATGATGCTTCAGCATTCATAAGTATAGTTCATTTTGAGTAACACTGACAGCAGCAAGGACTTGTATGGAAGTATTTGCAATTTGTTGCATGGAGCGAATCTGCTACAATGATCTGGACGACTGACGAAATGTTGCTGAGGTTGAGCTAAAAGCTATGAGAGTTATAATTCTGATGAGAGAAATGCACCAAAGCAATTGAGAAAAACTGTAACTACAACAATTATTTTTGGTATGTTTTAAAAAAAGCTAGAAATGACTGAACATCTTTAAAAAAAAGTTATTCCATTTTAGATTTATTTTATATAGAATATGTTGTTAAAAAATATCCATTAGGTGAGTAGAAATTCCTCCTCGTGTCAGTTTGTGGTCATCATTGGAGCAATTATGGCTCTGGTTTAAAATACACCAGCAAGGACACATAAATCCAGCTTGCTTGTAAACCAGATAGCTGTACATAACCACAGCAACACTTGAAAGAAAAAAAAACAAAACTGAAGAGATTTAAGGGAAAGACTCATTTGGATGACATCATCTTAAATGTGCATGAAGAAACGAATCCAGGAATCCAGCCCCCATCGCTATTAAAGACTGATGCTGGAGAGAACGTATAATTGTGAGTTTAGGTTTGTTTTGGAATAATAAAACTACCATAATTGGCCAACCGAATTGCAGAGGCAGAGTTGCCTGTATGTCACGGATGAACAGGCTGCGACCCAACAGATGATAGGGTTAAACACTCTGCTATAACCGTGTGCACGGCTGCAAATTGACTTGTGTGTGCTAGTGTGTTGCAGCCAGTCAAACTGAACTGAAGGGTGTGGTGGGGTGGTGAACTTTCTAACCCACCACCAACAGCAAGCACAAACACACAAACCTCAAAGGCCTGCGCCAGAACCGATCCAAAGTGTTTAATGTTATCAACCAGGTCTGTAATCTTATCTGAGGGATTCTCGAGGAGGAGCCTGAAGAGATACTGTAGGTGGATAGTGGGGTCAGGGTCAGGATAAAGAAGCTTAGATGTTGATGTGTGTGTGTGATTTAAGTGGGGGGTGGCTGTAATTGTTACCTGTAAGGCACAACAGGGTGAGCTCATATATTGGGCAGTCAGTGGGTGTTACTGCTGGACTTGAGGGCGTTTGGGTAAACGAACCAGAACAATGACCACTAAACCTCCTGACTTTAAAGTTCTGGGCAAATTAACGAGGCACTTAATGAAGGTAGTCCTCAGGATGTTTAAAACACAAAATTTGTTATAACAAAATACTTTAGTGTCCTGCAAAAAATCTCACACCTTCTGTACTGTTTCAAAATTCATCCCATTTCAACTAGGAACCTCAGTGTAGCTTATTTTTTTATGTGACAGACCACAACACAAGAGTGCATAATCATGAATCAAAAGGATTTCCTTAAAAAAGCAAAACAAAAGAACCCCCTGAAAAGTGCAGTGTTACTATGTAGTCAACCTGCTTTACTTGGATACCCCTAAATAAAATCCAGGGCAACCAAAGGGCTGCAGAAGTCAGTACAACTCTGTGATAAATACCTTCTGAATATCTCACATAGCTCTGTCCAGTCCATCATCGTACATGCAAAATGCTATGGAGGAGCTCTAAGACTGCACATCACCCTGAAAACACCATCTCCATGGTGAAACACAACTTAGCAGCATCATGTTGCAGTGATGTTTTACTTCAGCAGGGACAAGGAAGCTGGTCAGTGTTGAAGGGACGATCGTGAAGCTAAATACAGGGCAATCCCGAAGGAAAACCTCTCAGAGGCTACAGAAACTGGTTCACCTTCCAGCAGGATAACTACACTAAACATACAAACAGAGCTACAATGGGCTGTCTTAGATCAAAGCATATTCGTGTGTCAGAATGGCCTAGTCAAAGTACAGACCTAAATCTATGGGTAGAAGTAAAAATGACTGTTCACATATGCTCTCTGTCCAGTTTGTCTGAGCCTGAGATTTGCAAAGCTGGTAAAAACATAGCCTGAAACACTTGAAGTTTTAACTACAACAAAAGGTGGTTTTACAAATTATTGACTCAGAGGGGAGGCGTTTTAGATTTGACAATGGAAAATAATCCCCCTTTTGACTCATTAAAATATAAGAAAATGTGTTTTAGTAATGTTTTAACAGTGACTCAGGTCTTTACCATGTTAATCATACCCATGAAACTTAGGACTGAGATCTCTTCTGTTCCATATCAAGAGAAAAGTTATTACAACATTATACATGATACCACATCCAATTTTCCTGATTGTTTGTACATGCGGAAAATTTCCATATGCAGGCTGTGATGTTTTGTTATTATGTTGGCAGCTCATTGGTATTATATTTGTTTGTTTAAACATTTGTTCCCTGTGCAAGAACCAGCCCTGAATCTCACAAAGAAAATATGTTGACAGAAGTAAACGGCTAGTGGATGAATGAAGCAGCATAACTTGTTTGTTTAGACCGTGGAAATTCTTTGTTGGTTGAATAATTGTAGCACAGAGGAAGTATTAATCTGGGTCAGGTGGCTGCCAGTGTCCTCCGTGTCCAAAATGTACGTAAGCAAGGTAATTAGTATGCTAAAAGTTACACACATTTGTCCACCACGTTTCTTTCTATAAATCCCAAAATTGGCTTAGACAGTTAGTTACGCAGTTTTCAGACCCTGTTTTGTGCTTGAGCAAGCTTTATAAATGAGGCTCCAGGGGAGAGCATTTGAAGAGGTTTGCAGATTTTCTAGGAGAGTACATCACTGGAACCAGAAAGTAAAGGATGCTCTGGTGGAAACACAAGATAAACTCTAGGAAAGTGATTCTGAGTCATGGTGACCAAGCATGAGCAACAAGGTAGCATTGGGAACATTATAGAGGAGAACGAGGACGTCACAACCTAAAACAGACAATCAGGCAATGGTTGGAAGTCCCACTGGTCTTCCTAAGTTGTGGCTTGTTAGGTTAATAAACTACAGGTGGATGAAATAGAGATGGACAGAGCTCAACAATCACCCAGGATCACAACAGTTGGGCTCTGGGTGCGACTTTGGGGAGTGTTGTAGTAGCAGTGACCATATTTCATTCTGTCGGGCTGATATGCACCCCCAAAGGATTCATTTTCATAGAAGTTGAAGCAGGGTTGTCTAGACTTGTCTGACTCCAATGTTACAACCTAATTACACCCACACCAAACTAGCAAGGCTCCAAATAAGTTAAAGCAATGAGTAGGGCACACTGAGGCCACTATGGGAATTGCATCCTGCACCTGATCTGGTGTCAGAGAAAGAAAATTTACCTACATTAGTTTCAATTTTCTCCAAGAAAATAAAAAAGTATGTTGTTTCTATGCCTTCAATATCTATGAATTTAGCTTTTCACCAAAAAGTCATCAATAAAACACTTTGTTATGGGAAACATGACAAATTATAAATGTAATTTAAGAAAGAAACGCTTAAAGCCTGTTTGGAAAATGTTTCTCCCTGTTGGTGGCACACATTAGGCCACAGTTAGTTTCTCTTTGACCTTTAATCTTCTCCAAAATGTCCCACAATACAGTAGAGGTTCCAGGGGAAGCGCAGTTTGGGTTCATTGTGTTTCCAAAATGGCATTTCCACAATGGCATGAAAGACGCCTTGCAGGGTGAAATGGATGAAGGAAGAAAATGTAGCAGCTGGAGAACACTAAGCAATGTCGATTTCTACTACAAAGACAAAAAATAGTTTACTTTTGTTTTGCTGCACTACAACAATAACAACAAGTGGTTGTCACAATGGTTTTCCTCTTTTCCAGATCTGTCATACTCACAGAAAGAACTTGTTGGCACTGGTTTTCGACAAACCATTCACAGTGGGTCCTTGCTTTCTGTATACGTCACAATGATTCTGGCTCTTCCTGCTTTTTGTTGAAATACTGACATGATGCTATCAATGAGAAGCAAAGAGAGGAAGTGGGAAAACAAAACTGAACGGATATTTTGTTATCCCATGGCTATAAATAAACAATGTTGAAATTAAATGATTATGCATTTATGTTTTTTTGTTTTGTTTTAGCATACTTTTGCTTCTTCAATAGAAAATTATTTCTCAATACCTCAAAATAAAATTTAATTGAGGCCACAAATTTGTAATGTTGGCATTAAAAAAATGTTTTTTTATATTTAGTTATGGGCTTAAAGGAAATTGTGGGCAATTTGCCACATCCCTCTCTGCTGTGCTTTAGCTCTGCCTCTTTCTGCACAGTCACTGGAATTTCTAAAGTTTAAATGGTATTTGCAAGCTGTGCTAAGAACAGGAGTTACATATATCGTTCCAAGCAGGATTTATAAACACCAGCTAGCCCTGTTCAGACCCCTTCTAAAATGACAATAGACAATGAGCTCATGTTATTCCAGTGCTAATCTCAGTTCTTGTATGTGTAGGTTTTTTCGGATGACCCTGTGGTAGGTGGCACTGCTGAGTAGAAAGAACTCTTACTCCTCTGGGTCTCCTCCTGGTGCAACATTCCCGTTACACCTCAACAGGGAGACATCCTAACTTGACGAGCGACCCACCTCAACTGGCTCCTCTCAATGTGGAGGAACAGCGGCTCTACTCTGAGCCCCTCCGAGATGACCAAGCTTCTCACACCTATATTTCAACTGCTTGTATCTGTGATCTCCAGAGGTGTCAAAAGTATTCACATTCATTACCCAAGTAGAAGTATAGATACTAGGGTTTAAAAAGACTTCTGTAGAAGTTGAAGTATCAAGTCAAGTCTTTTACTCAAGTAAAAGTAAAAAAGTA
This sequence comes from Valencia hispanica, assembly GCA_963556495.2. Lineage (NCBI taxonomy): Eukaryota > Metazoa > Chordata > Actinopteri > Cyprinodontiformes > Valenciidae > Valencia > Valencia hispanica. The sequence goes on along the minus strand of OY747711.1, from coordinate 12,009,951 downwards.
CTTGATTCAAAACTACTTAAAGTATAAAAGTAAAAGTAATGTATTTAAAAAAATGACATTAAATAATAAAGTTTAAGCCCCCCCCCCAAAAAAAAACAAAGGCCATAATGATTATAATGTTATATAAATTTTTTTATTTTGAAACCTTTGGGACACACTAGGCTGCCTGTTTCAGCTGCATATATGCCCATTAAAATGTACTAATTTTAGTGCAATGCAATTACATTACAGAACCATATGTGGACTACTGAGCATTAATAAGTATATTAATTTATAATTAATTAATTTATATATATATATATATATATATATATATATATATATATATATATATATATATATATATATATATATATATATATATATATATATATAAATTAAGAATAGTATCACCAAAAGTCTTACAACCTCAGCACAGACAAGATTGTGCAGACCCCTGCAAGGTCACATGAACCTCAGGTTGGGAACCACTGTTCTAGAGGCTGATTTCGCGCTGACGCACTGGAGACTGGAACTAAAAGCCAAAGTTTTGAAATCAGGGAACATTTCTCTGATTCAAGTGATCAGAAGTCGGAAAGACTCTCTGAACCCAGCTTCATATCGCTTCAGCAGCAGAAAATGTCGAAGCATGCGCTCTTTCACACGTCTGGTTGGCACAACACCGGGTTCTTTGAAGCTGGTCTTTAACCAGCCGCACCGGTAACAGTCACGTTACAAAGCCTCTCGGTCTGAGATGATGCTCAGATGGCTTCATGGAAATCTTCTTATTATAAATTTATTGATTCAGTTACTTGTACTCCGCGCTTCAACTCAAACCTAAAAATGTCCACGCGTCTCCACCAGATGGTCAGGGGTGTGAATTATATTCTGTCAAAAATGACAAGTAGCCTTTGGATTTCCCGTCACCGTTGTAAAAAAAACAACAACAAAAACGGACCAATATGGAAAATATTCGGTTAACGGGACCCCGTGTGCACAGTACGCAATAGGTCGCATACAGCGGGGTGTCCGAATGGTAGATGTTTAAAATTATGATCAAACCACTACCAAATTCTATCCAGTTGGCGCATTTTTAGATCGTTTTTTGTGTGTCTTCTTAATAAAAGACTTAATGAAGCAGGAGTAACAAGGCTATTTTTAAAATGTAAGGAGTAGAAAGTATAGGTAATTGTGTGAAAATGTAAGGAGTAGAAGTAAAAAGTAGGCCCATAGATAATTACTTCAGTAAAGTATAAAAACCCAAAATTTCTACTTAAGTAAGTTACTTGACACCTTTGGTGATCTCGTACTTTCGTTCACTACCCAAAACTTGTGACCATAGATGAAGGTAGGAACGTAGATCGGCCAGTAAATCAAGAGTTTCTGACTTTCAACTAAGCTCTTTCTTCACCACGACAGACAAGTACAGCTCCTGCATCACAGTAGATGCCACATCAATTTACCTGTCGATGTCCTGTTCCACATTTACCTTCCTTCGTGAACAAGTGATACTTAAGAGCCTCCGCTTATGGCAGGACCTTGTCTCCGACCTGGTGAAGGCACTCTTGGACAAACATAACTAAAGTATTTATTAATGGAATGAAACCACGCAGCCTGTAAGCTATGTCTTGCCAGTCACATCTAAATGATTGTAGAACAGCAGTGGGTCTGTTATATCTATCAGCCATGTTGTCCACACTCAAGCATTGCCCTCATATCTGATACTATAGCGTACCTAATTTGTTCAAGCTAACTTCTACAGAATTCATCTAAATGCCATTCAACTCTTGCAGCAATGACACAGTGATAATGTTACTTAATCTTAGGTATACTATGTGGACTTTCAGTCGGATTTGAGGCTCTCTAACCTTAGCATGCTAAATGCTTGAAGTGGATGTCATACCAACAGATATTTAACTAGTTTTTCTTTGATTTTATTGATTTTCTGACCACTACAGGGTACTCATAGACTGTATAGAAAGCACTGAACTGTCATCTGAAGATGGTCAAAATATCATTAAGTATGGTAGAAAAACCCTCAGTAAAGGTCACTTTATCCTAACGCAGTAGCATGCTGTCAATGCTACACGATTCATCCCAATACACATGCAATACATAAAACAGAGGAGCCTCATAAACAACATCCATGCTTCAAAAATGTTATAACTAATAACTAATTTCTTCATGCTTAACCCCACAAAAACAACATTTTTAGATGAGAAGAAACAGTGTTACAAGATCTCTGTGGTCAGAGGTTCACCTGAAAGTCATCAATTTTGTTGCTTTTTGTAAGCTATGCTTTTACAAAGAACTACTGATGTGCTTTAAGAATATTATTTATCCTAAAAACTAGTACTATAGTGTGACTGACTTGACACACTCCTAAGAGAGTGTTTTTCAGGACAATGAGTAAAAATCGCTAAAATAGATGAGTTCATGACAATTAAGCCACTGTTTTGCATAACGTATAGAGTATTTCTGGTCTTATGAAAAAAAAAATTGTGATTTTTTTTTACCTTAATTTTTTTTTTAATTGAAGACGACAGGAAAATAAACATTCTACTGCATGATATAATAAAATACAAGGAAATTGTTTTTGCAAAAAAAAGCTTTGTTCAGATTTCAGCTTTAAAGGGTCGTAGAAAACCGACTGCTGGTTTTGAGGTTTGATTGATTAAGGCAAATCAGAGCACAGGGTGTTATTATGGCTGAGTCATCCTCCATCCGCCAGCCGCAGGCCTGCTCATGTCTCAGACCATAACCAGTAGAGTCAGTTTTGCTCACATCATGTGATGGCTCTAGACACACAATAAAAATGCGGGTAAAACAGAGGTGAGAGCGAAGCCGAAAGCAGGCCGTGGACGTTGAAGTCTTAAATGTGGTAAACTGGATGTTACAGAACTGCTTGTTTACATGTTTGCGGGCTCACTTACAGTGAGGCTTTGGAAGCTGTCAAGCTAAGCGCAAGATTCAAGAAAGCATAACTGCAGGGAAACATTGTGTGAAAAAAACAGAATTAACCTCCTCCTAGGATGTTGACCTTAGCAGTGTTCAAAAGTAAAGAAGAAAAGTTATTTATCTTTTTTAAATAATTCCAATGTATACTTCTATAGGAGAAAAGAACAACAACTATTGCACGTAAAGGATAAGTAAGTCTGATATTTTATAAATTAAAAAATAAGTTTAAGTTTTGATTTATCCAGGGCTCAAACCAAGCTTGTCGTCAGTCTGTCTTGATTTATAGATTTAAAGTTACAGTCAGAAAATTATTTCCACCGATCACAGGCATGAATCTGATTAACTTGGGTCTTTTAATGGATTCTTTGAACAGGTCTTTTTTCCAAAGAAGGATGATTCTGCAACATTTGGTTATTTTTAAAAAGAAGAATTAGTTTTTCTTTTAGCAAATGTCACCTTATCCACACACTTTCTGCAGCCTTTTAACAAACTTCTGGCAGAACTGTGACTGAATATTTACTCCCCTTGTTAGAACGTGTGGAGTTCATTTAGATTGGGGTTCTTCAAGGCACAGACCAGACCTTTAATCATAGTTCATGCATTTTCTTTTGGGTTGAAATCAGGTTTTGAAAAGGCCATTCCTGAAGCTTAATGTTAGCCTGCTTTATCTAATTTTGATATGTGTTTTGGCAAAAGTGTCCTTGTGTTGTTGCACCCAACTGTTTCCTAAAATCGACCATCTAACCTTTAGGTATTCTTCTCTTTTTTTATTATTCCTAAACAGTCAAGTCACAACAGTCCCAGAGCATGATGGTGCCACCACTGAACTTGACAGTAGTTAGTGTGCTGGTTTTCCAGCAGTTTGCAGCCTTGAACTTGGGCAATTCCTTAACATCCAAACCATCTAAGGGTTCATCTGAGGGAAAAACATTGAGTCTTCTTCTAGGTATTGACAAATTTGAAACACATCTGAAAAACCTCTGGGTCAAAAGTCCTTTCCTGCTTGTGTAAATCTACAATTTTCCCTCTCACAAATAGATCGTTGGTTAGTTCCTTGGGCTTTCTTCATTGTTTTAAGCATTTGTCATTCCCATCTGTGCTTTCAATAAAAGTCCTCCTTAGATTGCTGTTGAGAGACATACCAGCTGCAGTCAATCACGATTACTGAGCAGACATTAACAGGCCTTTACCATGTCAAATTAAAATACCTTTTAAAACCTCCAGTGAAACTTACTGACTCAGATGAATGAATGTATGTATTTGAGGCTGTATGCAAAATTTTGACCAGGGGTGGAATAGAGAAAATGAATTGTTAAAAAATTGTTAACATGATGATGACTGTATGCAAACTTTATTCTGTCCATCCAACTTATTTTAGGCTAATATTTTTAGTCCTATTTATTGTTTTATCGGAACAACTGAAAGCCAGACATAATATGGCAGAATGATTCAGATGTTTAAGTTCCTGCAGTAACCAATCGTTTAAGGTCTGAAGTAACTCAGTCGACCTGCTGCTCCTCTCTGCGCAACTGGTCCCAGTGGTTATAAAGTGAGAACTGTTGATTAATGGGTAGGGAGGAGTGAGCTTCGCATCACCATCAAGTGAACCCTGAGGCAAAATGACAACACAGACACACACATACTGCAGGCACTCGCAAATTTACACCCCTGGTCCTGCAGGCATGACTCACTTGCTGTCTCTCCCAAGACAGAGCCACTCACTCCGAAAATAATGAGTCTTGGAGTGGCAGTCAATCACTGAAGCTCAGAAAAGTCCAAAAGGCTTCAAATTTATGAGGGGACTCATATGGTCTGGGGTTCCCACAGAATGTAACCACTTAAGGGTCCAGAGAGGTTTTGGTTAAGGTTACTCAGATAAGAATAAGAAATTTATACTGATTTATTCTGTTATTTAGCAGTCTTTCCTCCCTCCAAAGAAAACAGTCAGATGATCTAAAATAAACTTGCTCATATTCCCTAATTAAACAAGAACAAATCCAGTCATGTATTGATTGTTCATGCCTGCAGCAGGCCAAGTCTTGTCTGGCCTCACTTATAGCAGGGTGGGATACTCTTTCTGGTCTTCCTTAGTAGCTCAGATTTCCCGTAGTGTACACGAACGGCTTTTGGAGAATAAATTTGTGTTGAAAATACAACAGATTTGTTGTGTATGTGTGTGTGCATGTGCAGACTCACTTTGCCAGTGGTGACAGGATCCGTCAGAGGTTTCCAAACCCAGCACCAGATACAATCAGTAAATGTTGGGCCCAGTCTTGAAAGGGAAAACCAGCACGCATTGCTCTCCAAAAGTACCCCTTGAACCTTTTTTACATTTTGTCACGTCACAACCGCAACTACTGTTTGAGATTCTATGTGACAGACCAGCACAGCGTCAAGCAAAATTGTGAAGTTGAAGGAAAATGATCCTTGGATTTAAAACTCTTTGCTGTAGAATCCGTTTGTTTTCAAATTCACCGAGTCAGTACCTTGTAGAACAACGTGTTGCTTCAACTGCAGTTGCAAATCCGTATTTCTCAACCAGTCTTGCTCATCTAGAAACTGAATTTTAGGATTTTAGACCTCAGGTTTAGTCACATTGGATGGAGAGGGTCTGAGAGTCTGTGAAGATCAATTTTAAAGTCGTGCCGCAGATTATCATTTGGATTCAGGTCTAAGTAAATCCAGTTCAGGTACAGTGGACCCACATCTATTCACATTTCACAATCCGCAAATGTATGTATGGAACCTGACTCCAAATTATCTGTGTATTTTTGTAGCGCATATCTAAAATCTTTGGAAGCTGAATTAATAAGGCACAATGCTACTTGACACTCTATTGCAGGTGTGCCCAATCCTGGTTCTCGAGATCTACCATCCTACAAATTTTAGATGTATCCCAGCTCCAAAACACCTGAATCAAATTGTTCAATTCTCTCATCAGCAGTCTGTCAGCTCTGCAGAGGCCTGGTAACGAGGTCTTCATTTGATGTATATGTTTTCAGCTAAACCATTTAATTGTTATTTGACTGTAGGTTTATGGTTGTTGTAATGCTAGATCTCCACTCCAGTCGCATGCCTTTTGCAACCTCTAATTGTTTTTTGAGACCTAATCCTGTTTTTAACTCCATACATCTTCTCATCCACTGCATTCCCACACCATGATGCTACCACCTCCATGTTTTACTGTGATCATGATGGTTTTAGGGTAATGTGCCAACTATTTTTTTCACCACACATATTAGTGGCAAACCAAAACTACCATGTAGTCCAGAAAAGTTCAGTTTTTAGCTTATCTGAGAAGAGCAACTTTTTTCATGTTTACTGGCTTCCCTAATTTGTTTATGGGTAACAGGTATTCTTACACATTTCTTTCAACAATGGTTTCTTTTTCTTACTCTTCAATAAGGTGCAGATGTGTGGAGTGCAATGAATAATTGTTCTGCCGACAGATTCTCTCACGTGAACTGTGGATGACTGTAGCGCCTCCAGAGTTACCACTGAGCCCATTGCTGCAACATATTTGTCTGGCACATTTGCCAAAGACAACAGAGCAATCCTAAAACCTCTCAAATCTGATGCCACTCCATGTTTGTTCACGTTTCACGGAACAGGAAGTGTCTTTGTGTTCAGGGTTTCTTGGTGCAGCACCACCCCAGGCGACGGGGAAAATATTTTGCTGAAAAGGTTTGGTTCTTTTAACAAAGTGCAGGGTGAAATTGAACTGCACCATCTTACAAAAGCAGCAATGTTTCAATGTTGGTCCCCAATCAAATCGAGTCTTCCGGACTATCAGGTGTGAAAACGATCCCTTATTTATACTCACCTGGCCTGAACAGTGCTCCTTAGTATATTCAAAGTGGTGGATATTGTTTTAGAACCTAACCCTGGTTAAAATTTATTTACAACTTTCTCCCTGACCCGTTTGCTGTGGTTCTTGTTCTTCATTACGCTTTTTGTTTTCTAATGTTCTCTAAAAAACCTCAGGCCTTCGCTGAATATCTGAATTTATATTTAGAATAAATTACACAAAGGTGGACTTTATTTACTAATTAGGTGGCGTTCAATGAGGGCACCAGATTGCATATACAGATATCAGAGTATAGGGACATTCATGCCAAAACTTTCAGATACTTATGTGCAACTTGGTTGTAACGTGGCAAAATGTAAAAGAAAATATTGCAAAGCGCTACACATATCCACTCCTAACGCCAGTGGTTCTTGCTTTGAGGCCATAATCATTTCCGCAGTGTTGTTGTAGCAACAAAAAGCGGGTTGTATTCATGAGGTTTAGGTTGGTGTTTAATGCCTTTAGGTGTTGAAGCGTGTCCTTCTCAGTGAGTCCATGTTTGTGTCTGTGTTAATGTGTCACTATGTCTTCCAACCAGAACGTCATTATGGCCTAAAAAAACCCAAAAAACTACAATAGGCAAAAAAATATGACATCAGAGGACAAACTGTATTCATTTGTGTCCACTTAAAATAACAGCCATCTATTTCTCTTTCTTCCAGCAACTTGATGTTCTATCAACATCATCAACTTTTTGGATGTTCACTCATGTTTTCCCATCAGCCTTGACCTCTGAATGCAATCTCTGCGTTTCACTTTGGCTTTTCATTTCAAACCTCATCCTCCTGCCTCGTGCCCCCCCCCCCCCCCCCCCAGCTGTTCTTCTCCTTTTCAACACAACCTGCCTGTTTCTCTCCTTCTCTTCCTCTTTTTCTGTCTGTACCGGCTGTTTTTTTTTCGCATGTGGAAGTGGAATGATGGTGGTTTGTTTCCCTGTGACACTGCAGATTTTCCTCCCATCTCTTCCTCTGTTAGCAGGTCTATTCCTGGTCAGTGACTCTGCGTCCTCTACAGGGTTTATTGTTCCATTTTCTCATTGCTGCACCACAGCATGTGAATGTGTGACTCCGTGACCTGGTGTGTGTCCAGGCTTCTGATCTAATTTTACTGTGACATGTATATTTGCACAAAGGTGTGCTTATACACAGCTTCAAAGTGGATATTTAGTGTATGTAATCATGTATGCAGATGTCATTTATCACTCTTGGATTCTGCAGATGTCTGTGTATGTTTCTGTGCATGCGTGTGCATGGGTGCGTGCGTGTGTGTGTGCGGTGGTTAGCAATCCATCTCTAGAGCATCTGTTTGTCATTAAGGCTTTTATGGATGTGAGATAAGAACATGACAAATGGATGTTAAATGCCTGGGAGATGCCTCAGTTGCCCCGTTGAGGGAGCTAAAGACTTATGCAGGATTGGATAATTTTTCTGCTTTTCCATCCCCACCCTCCTTCTTTCTCTTCCAGAGCCAAGTTATTTTTTGACGATAATTTTTCTTGATTTGTGTTGGCTCTGCTGCAGTGCCAGATGGGTGGGATTTGCCACATAGTACAATACAGAGAGTGCCAGAACTATTAGACAATCACTATAAGGTATTTAAAAATCAGTGTGTTGAACTTTTCTGCAGCTGGCAACTTGACTTAGCTCTATTTGTCTTGTTTAAACTGTGTGAACCCCACCTAACCTGCTGCTAATGCAAGGGGGGTAAAGTAAATGTTCAAAAGTGACACGACCCCTGGGCTGTTCATTTCTGTGTGTTCCCATTTACATCCTTACTCTTTTCCTCTTCTGGACTTGTACCTGTTCTGTTGCTGCGTTTTGGTGCCAGATAATTTACCTGATTCAATTGAAAGTCAGTTTGAGTTTGAGTTATTCAAATACCTCATTTACAAACAAGAAAAGTTGACCAATGTGCTCCACAATTTCAACCACAGCCATAAAATAGCATATTGAATGCAACTGTTATAAAAATAGATAAAAGACAGGAAGGTTAAGACTTTAGTTTTGAGCATCTAGGTGGTTCTATGGTGTGAACATGTAGAGATAAGATAAACCACAGTCTTGAGGCATCCAAATGCTCAATCAACTTTGATCTTGAAACATTGATGAGAAACGGCCTGGTTGACCGCAGTGCTCTTAAAGGTGTGTGAATGTTGAGGAGTTTCTTGTAAATAGGATGGAGTAGATTACACAAAACTTTAAAAGGGAACAATAAAAATACTCATTTAGTTTAGTGTTTATAGAGGTCAAAATAATAATCTATTAATTTCTTATTCTCCCGACACACATGCCTACACACATTTCTTGTAATTAGGTGTGTGGGTGGTGTCTATCTCCATTAATCAATGATAATAATAAAAAGGTCTTGAGAAAAAATGTAATGCACCAACACCCAGAAAATTTCATGGCTCCCCAACTCATCATTGACTTTGGAAACTTCCCACTCACCACAAACTACTTGGATTCTGTGCCTCTCCAAGATTCCTTCAGACTCTAGGACCTTGATTTCCCAATAAAATACAAAATTGACTTTAAACTGAAAAGAGGACTTTAAAACACAAAGCAACAGTAAGGTCGTTCTTGTCCTTACCCCAGCTAAGACACTTCTGACATTGTCACAGCTTATCAGGAATACAACAGTTGTAGGCCATGTTCTGCATACATCTGTGTAAAGTGGCTTTTAAAGCACTAAATCCAGCAGCTGTTTGGGCCTTTTGAATCTCTCCCAAACTCTTGATTCGGGTTTAGTTTCCCATCCTCTCAAGGCTTCAGTCATTCCTGTTTGTTGTGCACCCTTTCTACCACACTTTTCCTTCCACTCAGCTTTACATTGATGTCCTCTTATGTAGCATTCTCTGAACAGCCAGATTCTGTACCAATGGCCTTTTGTTGCTTACAATCCTTTGTGGAGGGTTTCAGTGACTGTCTGTTGGCATGATATAGCATTTCCATATTAATAATATTTCATTCGTCTTGTGTAATATTTAAATTTTTTGCGAAAGTAAATTTTTCGCTTCTATATGCTTTGAGCCATAAACATTCAAATTAACAGAAAAAAATGCATTACTTATTGATGAAGATTTTCTGTAAGGCAGCCATTTATGTCTCAAGAAACTGTATAACCCACTCCACGCCTACAGATGTGTTCATTGAACTCACCTCTTGCTCCTGATTGTATTTTCTTGCAGAGCAGTTTGAAGAGGTAGGCTAACATTAGCATGTTTTTCTTTGTTTTGATATGTCTCAGCTCAAAACATATTCCAGTGCAGTTCCAGTTAACTTTGTGTGTAAAACCTAAAGTTTGTTCTTCTGCCTGATAAACGTAGCAACTTGATATAAATGTCTTAAAATTTAGGACTAGCATTTTAGCTGCGCTGTACACAGCTTCTCCCAAAACTGAAAGTTGCTGTCCCAGGACATCAGGTCACATGACACATACAGACAGGAAGCTGTAACAGCCAACACAGTCTGTCATTCTTTGTGGACATCTTTGAAAAGGGGGGAAAACACGGGACATCCATGGACATCTGTTAGATTGTCTTAATCTGGCCCAAAAATATGTTGAAAAGTTTACTGTTTTAGACAATAGGTTCCATCCAAATGTAGCCTGGGAAAGAGGCAGAAAACCAGGCTTAGTTAGCAGATTTGGTCAACCCCAACCACTTTTCTACCATATTTACAGATTAGTAGACATTATTATGTGGATAGAAGGGGACAGCTTCATTTATTTTCCAAAAGGGGGATAACCACCAATTCAACTGGCTGTTGCTAAGCAAATATTGTTGAACAAATATGCAAATACAGTTAGATTACTGTGTTTACACCTATGTTGTATAGTTTTCCATTATGCACTCTTAAGCCCGGTTCACACAGAATAGGCGCGTTCCACAATTTGAACTTTAGGGTAATTTAACCAGATCTTTTTCTGACAGGGCAATCTGCCAGCCCGCTCCTCTCAGCCGCCGTGTCTCTATACACAATCGGCCCTTTAAGGAATCAGCTAAAGACAGCTACATATCACAACTTTTTCAGCAGCGAGTAGCGTCAGTGATCAGCGCAAAAAGGTGCCCAGAGCAACAGAAGCAACATAAATAAATATAAAAAGAAATAAATTGCTGTTGTTATAAACTGCTTCGCCAGCAACTCTTCTTATTTTTACAAAGCCGGTTGTTTGCAGACATCTACCCATTGCCCTCTGAAATGCAACCAATCAGCACGACTTAACCACAGCTCCCGCTGAGTGACTTCATCGGGCCATTCCGAGTAAATACCTCCAGTCTGGTACTCCGTTGGTTCCTGAAAAGGCCCCGATGCAGTGGAGACACGTGCATATCAGGAAAGTCTGGTCAAATTACCCTGAAGTCCTGATAGTGGCAATGCGCCTTTTGTAATCTGAATAGGATCATGACATTAAACGGTGTGAAAGAGCGTGATTCGCAGGTCTGTGGCCATCCAGTGTGATGGGCCCTCTGACAGTGTGTCAAGCACTCTCACGACCAGATCCAGCCTCTGTTAGCCTATAAGAAGAGTAAGAAAATCTTCAACTCTGTTCTGCAATCAACCAATAAAAATACACCCCGGGAGAGATGCTAAAAACTAGTGACGAGAGTACAAGGTAGTACAAGTAGCTGCATAAACATTAGCAACAATGGAGGCTACATGCCAGAACAACAAAGAATCCAGATTTATAAAGCTTTGGCAGCAAAGACAGTGTACATGTCATTTTATCTTTTCCATCTTGGGTATCTGTCGGCTTTTAATGAAGTATGCTTTTTGCAATGTATGCTCTTGACGTTGACGTTGTCCTGATAGAGCGTGACGTTGTGCAGTTTGAATCACTGAAATCGTACAGTGTGCTACTTTTCTAGAGCTCTTTTCTAGAGATCGCACAGTGCGACATGAAGCAGTCCCTTGGGATGGCCAAAAAACGCATAGTGTGTCGTTAGTGTCGTTCCCAGGCCCTGATAAATTGCCAAAGCTGCCTAATAAAACCATCATCTAAAGTACTCCCCCCCCCAAAATAACCAAGAGGATTATAAAGAATAAGATTTTTGCTAGGAAAGAGCCCAAAAGACATAAGGTCCCTTTATACTGTTATATCATGGTTACACCATTATCTCGTTGAGGCTGGTCGGGTCAATGAGATGCCATTATTTTGCTTTTGTTTGGTCAGCCTGGTATTTGACTTTTGCCTCATTTGGGTTTTCATTCTTATGTTATTCTCATATCTATGTTCTTTGCCTTCATGTTTACTTACCTGGTTTCCCTGCCACTAATCACCTCCCCACAATTTAAATTGTTTTGCAATTGTTTTCTCCTGTATTCCTCGCTGAGTTAATGTCCCAATCGTCATCAGAATCATGAGTCTACTTTTCTTTAGTTTGTGCTTGGGCCTTTACTCCATCGCGACGACTGCAGTGATTTTTTTACCTAAAAGTCTATGAAAATAACAGATGTATTTTCAAAAAATGCTTGGTGGGAAAATATGTGAACAAGCCAAAATTTAAAGCATTTAAAGCTGGCAGTTCAAAATGTTGCCTCTGGCTGTGGCTTAGAAAAAAACGTTTTATATATCCAATTTCTTCCACTTTTACTCTACATCTTTCAAGCTCTATCCTTTTTCCCCTCCTGGATCACCTTTGTTTTTCCAGATGGCCCTCCATTCCTTCCCACCGGACAGCAGGAAATAAAACCTATCAGGCTGAGACATGGATGTGTCCCCCTTGGATCCAGATTCTATTGGAAGTGAGATGGAACACAGAGTTCTTTGGGATCTTCTAAAATAGTGCTGTTAAAGCGACTTCAGAGCCAACAACATGAGTTATGAAGTAGTTAGGTTTGATTTAAAAGCCTTTTGCTCTGCTGCTATACTCACCTTTTATTCTCATGCCGTAACAGTAGTTTAATCTTTCAGGCTTCTGGCTTTAGCTTTAGGATATTTATTATTGGCTATTTGTTGTCTTTTTGCAGCTTTAAAGACAATCTTTCTGGGTACCCGTCCCCACTTTTCAAGGTCCAGTCCAAACCCAAACTCTCTGTTTCTTGTTGGTGCTCTCTGTTGGAGTGCCAGCTTGTGTCAGCAGCTCCTAGCAGCCTCTTTTAGAAAAGGAAAGTCACGGACATGATATAAACCAAGCGTTGTTCCACTAACCTTCTTGCTCTGACACAGATTAGATGTAATGGTTCTGCTTTTTTCTTGGAGATGGCCACTCATTTATCTTCAGTGAAGGTTCCTGGTACCTGTAATTGGGTGAGAGGCAGGGTCCACCCTGGACAGGTCACCAGTCCATCACAGAACAACCATGCTTGCACACACACACACTCCTAAGGGGAAGCTTAGAGCATCCATTTAACCTAACAGTCATGTTTTTGGACAGTGGGAAGATGCCGGAGCACATAAAGAAAACCCATGCATGTACTGAAAGAACATCAGACTCCATGCAGAAAGATCCCAGGCAGGCATTTGAACCAATGACTTTCTTGTTGTAAGACAATATTGCAACTAACTGCACCATTGCACAAGCCCAGAAAGAAACTTTTAATGTTAAATAACAAAAATCTGAAAAATGTGGTGTGTATTTGAAATCAGCTCACCTGGGCCAATGGATTGCAGAACCTCTCATTTTTTACAATTTTTGGGAGGGGAAATGTCTCCACCAGCTTTTTATTACTAGAGGGCATTCTAGATGGATTTTGGTCTGCAGTTTGACGAGGGCAATCTTACTCATGAAAATGCTTTGATCTAATATTGGGTTGCTAACTGAGTTGATGCCCTGCATGTTTTAGATGCTGCATGTCTTTGCTCCAACACAGCCAAAATGAATGACCTCCTTTGCTCATCATCAGATCCTGCAAATCAACAAAGGTGGTGTTGATATGCAGAATACTGGCTTTTAAGAACTGGAGTTGTCAGCTTCTGATCTAAACCTTTTCATTGTAGCTCTGGATGCGTGTTTAGGATTGTTGTTCTGCTGGTCGGTGAACCTCCAGCTTTTGCCGCCTCAAAAACAGCATTTTAACTTCATCCATCTTCTAATTTGGGGTACTTATAATTCTAGCACTGGTGATTTTGTAAGAAATTGTTTTTTTTTTTTACATAACATTTTATAAATGTACTTAAAATGATGTATTTTTAATTATTTGTATAAAATCATGCTGCTTCAATTAAAGAAGGGTTTCCACACATATTTGGAGCTTCCTGTGCTTCTGGTTGACTTTGTCAAAACAAAACAGCTTTTGTGTCACTTTAAAAACTCAAATCTTCAAACATGAAGAAAGTGAAAACCCCTTACAAATGTTCATCATTTGTTCTCAAAGCTTTTTTTGCAAGCAGAAAAATCACGATATCAAACCAGGGTCACCACGGTGCCTTCCAAATACAAGCCAAATTATTCTAAACCTGATATGGTTTTTAGCGGATGTTAGACCTTCTGTTCTCCTCTTCCTTCGGTTTTAAGACCCAGTATGTTAGCCATGTTTGCCACAACCATGCAACAGGTTTGAACAGGAGCTGTCAGCACAGATTTAGTGTTTAGGAGTTGGAGGTTGGGCGAAGGCGCTGAGAGATGTCAATCCTCAGGTAAATACCCAAAGCTGACTGAGCGGAGCACAAAGGTAACACAGCTGGTTCTTCCTATTTAAATATACATGATGCAATTACGGTCCAGGACGGCAAAATCCATGCTGTATGCACAGAGAAACAATGTGTACAACCTTTTTATCCATGATTGTTGTTATTAAAAGTGCTGATGTGTTATCTAAGATAAAGTACAGAACAAAAGCCACAAAATCAATACAAAATACAAAAGAAAAATCGTATGGATCATTACTATCCGTCCTTCTATTGTCTTCCACTCATCGAAGGTTGGGTCGAGGGCAACAGGTCCAGGAGGGAACCCCAGAAACCTACCAACTCTTTATGGGAAATAACAAGGAGCTTCCAGGCCAGAGAGGATATACTGTACAGTGCCTCTAGCATGTCTGGGTCTTTCTCTGGGTCAGTCCTTGACATGTGTGGGATGGTGGTTGATGCTGTTGCCTTCCTGGCTCAAACGGTTCCAATCTCAGTACTGATATCTTTTTTTTCTCCTGTTGAGTTTGAATGCTCTTTCCATTCATGTATGGGTTTTCTCTGGGTACTCCAGCTTTCCAGCGTTGGAGATTGACATCTTGATGAATAGGATTTAATGGGTACAGCCGATAAGTGGACAGGAAGACCCCCCGCTGTGGGGGAGAAGTCCGACACTTTTTGGATATTATTTCATCATGCTTCTTCTGATTGGACAATGCTTGTTACATTTACAAGCTCACATCTTCCTGGGACTTGACAGGAGATTTATGAACGACCAAAGGGAACTCAGGCAGCGGCTCGTCTTCGCAACCACATCACATAACTCTTAACTGAAAGAGGCTTTAGTTTTGATCACTTTGTGAAGTCTTCACTTTTCATCTCCAGAAAATAATATGCACACTAAACAGAAACACCCTAATAACAATAGCTCTCCCCTGCTTTTGTAACACAGTGACAAATGACAAGCGCTGGCCGCCTGCGAGTCTGCTCACCATTCAATCAGCCTGTCTTTGATTATTATGTGGTGGGAACTCTCCATCTTTTGTCTATAGTGGTTGGAAATGCAGAGCCCTGATGAGGCTGAAGCATGAGATAAATCTTCTGGAGTGTTTATAAAGGAGTTATAGTCAACATTTGATGGATTATGCTGGATTTCCAAAGGTTGGGTTAATAAAAGCATGCTTGTTGGTTCCTGCTTCTTTGAATCTCAGAAAGGAAATACTGATTTGATAGAATGGCCTTAGCGCACCCAAACAAATGCATATGCACATAACTTTTCCTCGGAGTTTCAACCTGCACCAAGCCTTCAGAGATTCTCTTATTCTTCCAGACCAGCTCCTAAGTTCAACAAAAGATTCACAAGAAAAGGCTGAAAGCACACATGCATAAACATCTGTAAACTGTCACGCCCCCCCCCCCTCCCCCCTATCGACTGGAGAACTATCACTGGGCTGAAAAGAAAAGCAGCAGAGAGTGTAAAAAAAAGCAACCATCAAAATATGAGCATTTAACAACCTGATTATAAACTGTTGGTTGAAGCCAAAATCAGTGAAGGGTTTGTTATTTTTATAGCATACTTCAACAAAGAATGTGTCAGAACGCATGCTGTAGTTGATTCATATGGCTTTTTCTGTTTTTCTTTGTCTCCACTTTTGGAAAGAAAATAAAAAAAAATATTTTTAGATCAATCCAACACGTTCTTTGCAATTAAATAAAGTTATTTTCATTTTTACACAATAAAATAAAGAAATGTGATTTTTCTCTAGACAAGTAAATATACTTACAAGTTAATCAGAATTTGAACCAATTATCAAATATGTTTTGTATGTGAGGACACAATTCCATGCAGTGGACCCCAGTATTCATGGGGGTTAGGGACCACAGCCACCCGTTAATAGCTGAAATCAGCGAACACTTCAGACCCACTCTGAACACACGTAACTGACTATTTTAACAGTCTAAAAACCAAGTATGTCTTAATATGCATTGAAGCGCACAGTGGAAACTGTCTTGGCACTACAGCAAGAGACGATCCAAGGAAAATGAATGTCACTCCTGGACTGGCTGCTTTGCAAACACCAGCCAGTAGTGTGTCAATTCGCATTGCACCTAGATATTTCAGCTCCCCGAGCTGACTTTTCTTTCAAATATCTCAGATGTGCTCTACGAGAAAAATCCATGAATAGGCGGGTTTTACTGGAATATTTTTGAATTACACTCCAAAAAATAAATATATATATATATATATATATATATATATATATATATATATATATATATATATATAGAGTCGTTTAGTTTTAACTTTATTAATTAACCATAACATTTACCCCAAACCTGGACATAGTCTGTTTAACTCCCCAAAGAAAATAAAAGTCTTACCACTAGCGGGACAGTTTTTTGGTCCCAGTAAGTCAAGTAGGTTCCAGTAAATCGTACAGGTAGTATTGGGTCCCCATTTTAAACGTAAAACAAATAGACATACACAGATACATGATTACAATGGTGTACGCATGTTTGTTTGACAAGTCTTGTTTTTTGGGACAGAAATGATTCCATTAAAAACTATTTCAAATAGTTTTCCACCTTTTAATGTGGAAAAGCAGAGTATATGTAAACAGTAGGGACAGAGGGGGAATATTTATGAAAAACTGAAATAACCTGTGTTCCTGCCTTGAACTAATACTTTGCACATTTTGATTTGGTTCGGTCTTCTTGCGTTAACGCTTGCTGTAAATTACAGTGTATTTGAGTAACTCGAACTAAAGTTGTCTTAGCAGGATATTCCGGCCATTTTTCTCATTTGCATATTTTTTTCCTAAAGTCAAAGTTAGCAGAGAAGATAAAAAACATTTAATTGCCACAGTCTCAGGCTGTAGAAGAGTACATACTAATGGATATCATGGCACAGTGAAGAAAATCAACAATTACTGATAAATAGATAAAACTTGAAGCACTCAGGGAGGCACTTGAAAGGTTGACAGCAACACTGACTGAGGTGCAGGATTTTCTTACAACTACTGGTTTTGTTTCCCTATATTCTCCATACGTCCGTACTATCGCGTAGAGTGGAAGACAGTCCTTACTTCTGAGAAAACACCCAGGCCTGGATAAAATCTCCCTAAACCTTGTGAAAAATCACAAACATTGAATCACCTTCAGAAGTCGCCTAATTAGAGTCTATCTGTGTGTAATTTTATCTCAGTATAAATCCAGCTGTTCTGTGAAGAGGTTTTTTTAGAGAACATTCGAGAACAAACAGCCACATGGAGACAAAGGAACAAAGCAGAAAGGTCAGAGAGAAAGTTCTGGAGAAGTTTAAAGCAGGATTAGGTTATAAAACAATATACCAAGCTTTTAACCTCTTAGAGCACTGTTCAATCCATCATCAAACATGGAAGGAGTATAAGCACAACAGGGAACTTGCTAAAACATGGGCGTCCCCCCCAAACTGACAGGGCAGGCAAGGAGAGAATTAATCAGAGAAGCAGGCATAAGACCTGTGGTAACTCATGAGGAGCTACAGTGATCCAATACTCAGTTGGTTAAATCTGTTGACAGATCAACTATTAGCTTGTACTTCTCAAATGAGGCTGTTATGATAGAATGATGAGGGCTATCCTGGAAAAAAAAATGTTGGAGGCAGCAAAAGACTTGAAACGTAGGTGGAGGTTCACCTTTAGACCAAAGTATGTGTCAGCATGACCCAGTGAAAGTCCAGATCTCCACATCCAATCTGACTGAATTTCAGTTCTTTTGCCAAAAAGAATGGGGATAAATTTAAGTCCATAGATGTGCAAAGCTCTTTGAGACACACCCCAACCGAGCTGCAGCTGTAACTGTGGATGTACAATACCATTTTCTATCCAGTTCACAATTATTTACTGCTTTCTGACAATCTATCACATAGCACCCCAACCAAATACATTCAGTTTAGTTGTTGCAATGTGACAAAATGTGAAAAACTTAATGGGGCATAGGTAGTTTTGCAAAGTCTAGGAAACATAAATAGACTGCTTGTCATTGTTTGAGAAAACCCCCCAGTAACATTGCAAATTTTCTTATGTAAATCCAGAGCCCAGTTCACATTATGCGAACCCTGAGAAGAGACAGTCCCATGCATTTCCTTCGAGTGTGATGTGGGTATCAAATGGACCTCAGTGTAGCTGGGAGGTCCGTTGAATATCGATGGTGATTCAGAAAAAGGAGCTGGTGCAAAAGAAAAATAAAATATGTGTTTTGTTTCTGGCTCCTTGTCAGCAAGAGGAGGGGTGGCGTGTCAGACAAAACCGCAGCACTGGCCAAATGTTTCTTCTTTATATTTTCACTCTCATTTTATCATCTTTGGTCCTTCTACATCATTTTGTAAATTATGAACACATAATTTTCCCTTAGGCCAGGGTCTTCAGCGGAATTAAAATAGCTTACCTCAATCTGATGTTATGTCTCCCTGCTGAACTGTGCGAGACTTTCTCATTGCAAACGTCTCGTCCAGTCAGAGCTCCACCCGGCAATCAAGCATGCTCTTTGAGCCAATTTGCTGTTAGTCCAATATTGTTGCAATATTGCATGAGTCTGAAGGGAACTTATTCAGATCAGGGAAATAACCTTTTTTGTTAATATCTACTCAAACTGCACAGAATAATAATTGGTGTATATGGAGGTTACTAATACTTGCTTCTCTCAGGCTTCCTACTTGTATTAAGTGACTATTAGAACAGAATAGAAAGATCCTTTATTGTCCCACAGAGGGGGCATTCAGATGTAACAGCAGCAAAGTGACAGGCAATCAATGTTCAGAACTTAATCCTTCTTTACCAGTGAAGAACCTGGGTGTGATTTTTAACTCTGAGCTGACGTTTATCCTTCACATTAAAATATTACTAAAATAGGTTTTTATCACCTTAAGAACATTGTCAGAGTCCGCCCCATTCTCTCTCGGGCCAACATGGAGACACTGATGCATGCTTTTATCACCAGCAGAATTGATTACTGTAATGCTCTGCTCTCTGGACTTCCCAAAAAGAGTATCTCAGGTTTACAACTACTACAAAATTCAGCAGCATGTGTCCTGACGAAGACCAGGAGGCAGGAGCACATTACACCAGTCTTAAAATCACTGCCTCCCCGTGTGTCTTAGGATCGATTTTACGGTTATTTTAATAGTTTTTAACTGTCTTAATGGTCTTGGGCCTTCTTATCTTTCAGAACTGCTTTTACCATATGAACCTTTGCGGTCTTTGCGCTCCTCTGGCAGCCGTCTCCTTGTCATGCCTAAAGTCAGGACACACACTCATGGTGAGGCGTCTTTCCATTATTATGCCCCTCACCTCTGGAACAGGCTGCCAGAGAACCTCAGGGCCGCAGAAAACGTTCATGTTTTTAGGAGCAGGCTCAAGACTCCCCTTTTTAGCATAGCTTTTAACTGATTACTATTTATTAGGCAAGGCAAGGCAATTTTATTTGTATAGCACACTTTCAACAGCAGGGTAATTCAAGGTGCTTTACATGATTTGGTGATTTAAAAGAAACACATAAAAGAAACACACATTACACATGATACACAATAAAGCAAGAGAAAAATAAAAAAAGCAAGAGAGCATGAACACATTTCATACATATGACAAGCATTTACTCAAAGGCAATTCTAAACAGATGGTTTTTTAGTCTCGATTTAAAGCAGTTCAGAGTTTCAGCAGCTCTACACTCGTCAGGAAGTCTGTTCCAGATAAGGGGAGCATAAAAAGTGAAAGCTGCTTCTCCATGTTTAGTTATTATTGTCTGTTTAATTGCTTTGTATGTTTTAATTGATTACATTTGATCAATGTTTTACTATTTAATCTTATCACGTTTATCCCAGTAATTTTTATATCTTAACCTGTTATTTTAATTTCTAGTGTACTTCTAGTGTAGTGAGCGGTGGTCGGCTGTAGCTGCCTGGGTGCCTATCAGGTGGAGCTTCGGTGGAGGTCGGGGGTCTTGCCCTTGCCTCCTCTGGGCGCCCTGTGTCGGTGCCTTGGCTGCTGCCGATGCAAATGGCTCCTCTGATGGCGTTTCCTTACCTGGATCATCTGTACTCGGCCCAGTGTCCTTTTTATTGTTGCTTTTAAGTGTGTGTGCATGAGGTGTTGGTTTGGGGGGAGGGGGGTATAACTGTGATCATGTTTTTAATTCTGTGGGGGAGGGATGGGAATATAGTTTTATGTGGGGTAGTTTTAATCAGTAAAGCACTTTGACATTCAATTTTTAACGAAAAGCGCTTTATAAATAATGATTGATTGATTGATTGATTGATTGATTGATTGAAAGTATGTAGATTCACATGAGAAAATATGAAAAACTAATAATATATGTAAGCCTACAGTAAGGACAAAATTAAAACACTAAAATACGGTTTAGTAATATGAACTTCTCTAACCTCCTACTGTCAGCTGTTGATAAGTTGTTGCTCCAACAGACTACACCACAGAAGGTGGCTGATGCCACCACAGAGTCAAAGAAGGTCTTTAGAGCGCCCCCTGCACTCCAAAGGATCCCAGTCTCCACAGCAGATAGCTCGAGGGGCAAACTCCGCCGGCCAAATGTGATGCCAATGCGTGACAAAAACTGCAGTTCCCCCCTTATCCACTAGGGGCTGGCTGCAGCAAGTTCCCATTGACCCCCATGTAAAACATGCCAACTTCACAGCTGAAATAAACATGTTTACAGACTGGTTCAAAAAACCATTTAAAATTTAATAGGTCAGGTTTACCTTCATGACAACTCTGAGGGTGATGCATTTTAAATTTTTAATAATTCATCCATTTCGATCTAATTTAAGCTTGAAATTATGAATAATAAGGGCTGTGTCTTTTTGATTGACAGGTCTCCAATGAGCCATCAGCGCTAGGGCTGCTGGCTAGTGGCTTGCCTCAACCTCACGTTAACAGTCTCAGCTATTTTGTTTCTCTGAACTTGACCATCAGTTGTGTCCGCAATGTTTATTCCTGTTTGGATGTTAACCGTGCAGGTATTGGACAAAGATGGTTTGCTGAGGAATTGATTGGACTAACAGACTGTCTAAGAAACCTCTGCTCCATTTTTTTAGGTAAGCAAAATTATATTTCTGTTGGGCGTTTATGATAACGCTGCTTGGTCAAAAATGGGTTGTAATGATCACATTTCTTTTTTACTTTACATATTGATTATTGACCTCCGCCAGGAGGTATATGTTTTTATGCCCGTCTGTCTGTTTGTCTGTCAGTTAGCAAGACAGCACAAAAAAATTATGGATGGATTTTGATTACATTTTCAGGAAATTGTACTAGGAACTGTTAGGAGGATGGGGTGTTTGTCTGTGTTTTTGTGTCTGACAGCTTCCTGCACATTTCTCCACTGTTCTGGCGATCTCCACCAGAGATCCTGGCTGAGGACCTGTCCATCAAGCCGAGGGGCGAAGCTACCTTGCTGCACCTGCACAGGTGCAGCTCATTGAGTCTCAAGACAGGCTGAGGATTTAAGGAGCTGGCTGTCAGACTCTCTTTTTCTGAGTATTAAAAACTGTCTGGTAAAAACCTCATGTCGGCTGTGCGATCTCCAAAGTTCCTAGTTTGATTTTTATGACAACCTGTTAACTCCTCTATGTGCTCCTTCAAGGTTTTTTCTCGTTGCAATCTCCTCATGATCTGTTCTCCAGCTTATCAGTAAGCCTGGGTAATTCCTTTACCTCTGACTGCCTTCAAGCTCCAAGTTCCTCCATGATCCATGCTAGTGATGGCGAGATGAAGCCCCATGAGGCATTGAACCACTTGAGCCAATTGGTTCAAGAAAGGGTTCTGCTCACGGGGCTTCATGTGAACACAAGCCCCCCTACTGGCCAGGTACATAATCACAGGCAGCTGTAGCTCTAAGCCACTTAATGTGTGATGCATTAAAGTTGTAAGTCTGCTATGGTTCTTGGGCATGAGTTTCAAAATAATAATTTAACATCGTAACATCACTAATCCATTCCACGATCTGGTCTCATCTCTGGGCTTCACCTTCCGCAGTTTCAGCTCATTTCCATTTCACTGTGCAGTGTTTCCAGCTCCTGCAACCTTCCCCTTCACATTATCTTTGTTTAAATAAACTTCATAACTTGTTCACAGCTGGTCTCCCTAGTAGTGTTGTGCATGTGGGTCATGAACCTTAATCCAAACATGACAAGAACAACTGATTACATTTTGGGGTTGATCCGATATGAAGTGCATATCCACCCACCGACCAGTGGTGCTATCTTGGACTCCTCTCCGGTTTCAGAGAGCTCACAGACGGCTGAGATCCCACAACAGCCCCGCTATGGTTGGAGTATATGAACAGCAAATTCATTGCACATCCGTGAATCTCCCCTCTCTGCTTGAAGAGCACAGCCACAACATGAACACAGCCATGTGTCTCATTAACAGAAATTTCACTAGCAAGGACCACGCTACAGGTTCAGAATTTAACATTTTATTGAAGGCATGTTGAATTGAATGGTCTGGGGAGAGGCAACGCCGGAGACCCGGAGGAAGACTCAGTGTGGGGGTGCAGTCTTCGGGAAATCGTCTTTCCGAGCCTGCTCAGGACCCCCCCAGACGGAACCTAAAAGAGAGAGACGTTAGAAGAGGTGGTACGGGAGTAAACTGGAGTGCAGAACGGGGAGGCTGTGCCCGATTGATGCTGCGAAAAAAGGGGAGGGTTAAAGGCGAGGGTCGGCAGGACCCTGCGAAGGAATGGCGAGGGTTGGCAGGACCCTGCGAAGGAAAGGAGAGGCGAGTCGGCGGGACCCTGCGAAGGAAAGGAGAGGCGAGGCGAGTCGGCGGGAACCCTGCGAAGGAAAGGAGAGGCGAGTCGGCGGGAACCCTGCAAAGGAAAGGAGAGGCGAGTCGGCGGGAACCCTGCGAAGGAAAGGAGAGGCGAGTCGGCGGGAACCCTGCGAAGGAAAGGAGAGGCGAGTCGGCGGGAACCCTGCGAAGGAAAGAAGAGGCGAGTCGGCAGGAACCCTGAAAAGAAGAGGCGAGTCGGCAGGAACCCTGAAAAGAAGAGGCGAGTCGGCAGGAACCCTGAAAAGAGGCGAGTCGGCAGGAACCCTGAAAAGAAGAGGCGAGTCGGCAGGAACCCTGAAAAGAAGAGGCGAGTCGGCAGGACCCTGGACCTAGAGGGAGGGGAAGGGAGGGGTGAAAACAAACGAGAGACGAGGGATGAAGGGCAGGCAGAGTTTATATGTGTATCCTGGTGGGATTAGAGATGTAGAGCAGACGTGTGGTACCGGGTGAATCGAGTTAAGGCTGATTAGGATTTATGAACCGGGTTTGAGGCGTGGCCTTGCTCCTGAACCTCAGCTAACCTGTTAGCTCCATTTCACTAGCAAGGACCACGCTACAGGTTCAGAATTTAACATTTTATTGAAGGCATGTTGAATTGAATGGTCTGGGGAGAGGCAACGCCGGAGACCCGGAGGAAGACTCAGTGTGGGGGTGCAGTCTTCGGGAAATCGTCTTTCCGAGCCTGCTCAGGACCCCCAAAAGGTCTTGTCGGAGCGATTAGCAGAGAAGAGAATGAGCGCGTCGCAGATTGTGTAGATTACGAATGTAGGTTCGGTATGCTGAAGCGGACAACCGACCTAAGATTTGGATGATGTCGTCTGATATCCCTGACCTGGCGGCTGAGGTAGCTGTACCCCTGCAGATTGAATGGCCGGAGTAAAAATCAGGGGAGATACCGGACCGGCGAGTAATCTGGTGGGAGTGATTGATGAACCAGAACCGGGTAGCGGAGCTACCTGATTCGGTAATGAGAAGTGGGTTGAATGGAGAGGCGTTAGCAGATGATAGAGGCTGAATGTAGCAGGTGATGGGTTCCTAGGGGCTGAGGCTGGGGCTGAGGCTGGAACTGAGGCGGAATAAGTGAATTCGGACGGAGGTGCCGAGCTGGTCTGTTTTACTTCTACATAGGGTGTAAATGAGGGTGTCCTGACTAAGGATTTAAATGTCTGAGAGACATGGGTGAATGGAAGGATCGTGTCTAGAAGAGGAAGGGGCCAACTCAGAACATATCGGGAAACTGAAATAAGCGAGCAAGAGCATGGACTGAAGAGTTAGGTCGATGAAGGGGGATAGGTAACCGGAACGAAGCGTGAGATTGCAACGGGTGAGGAGGTCAGAGGTGAGCGGTAAGCGATGAGCGGCGGAAGGTTCTAGCTTTTTAAGACCTTTCCGAAAAACATCAGAACGTGGCTATGGTCGAGAGCTGGACAGGGGTTACCTGTTGCCAGCTTGATGAAGAAGCTGATTCCTGATAGATAAGATTTAATGGTGGATATGTGGATTTTTTGGATTGAATGCGAGTGAGAGATGAACTGGCAGATAAACAAAGGAGTAAAAGGGGAAGAGACCATACATTACGTGAAAGGCCTTGAAGGCGTTCCAGGTAAACAGAGCGGGTACCGGGTGAGAGGCTGTCGATGAAGTTCTGCAAGATGGTGAGGTTGTAGAGCGGCGGCGTCAGATGAAGATGGTGGCTGAAAACTGTGGGACTGGAGTCAGGTTGAGGTCTGCGGCAGGAGCTAAGGATCTGAATTTCTTTGTTAATAACTTCTACAACAGCTTCATTATCGGAGTGAATGAGGATCGATTTCTGCGACAGGTCGTGTCCCCAAAAGAAGGGTTGCTATTACGATGGGGTAAAGCTCGTGGGGAGCAGAGGAAGGGAGGGTGGACTGGGGCTGAAGGGAATCAAACTCCGGGGACCAGCTGTTCCAGGAAGAGAGGAAACCGTGCCAGAGCCGCATCTCTGTACGACAGGGCTCGGTGAGGGCGAGCTGATTGTGGAGGCATGGCACGCTAGCGGACGGAAGGGACACGAAGGACCGACCCTGGGGATGATGCGGACGGCGTAGGTAAGATGACCCGAGAGCAATAGGAGCTGTTTCTTAGCGCGTATTTGTGAGGAAGTTAGAGCGGATCGGGGAGATACGGTGGACCTCCAAACAGCAGCGAAACCTGGATGGAGGATGAGTCGAGGGTGATGCCCAGGAACTCGAAAGTAGTAAGGGGGCCCACCGTCTTCTCGTCGGGAAGAGGGACACCGATGTCGGAAGTAGCCTCAGTGAGGGCACGAAGCCCTCAACGAGGTGGAGAAGAAGTGGAGGTGATGACCAAGAAGTCATCCGAGGGGGAGTGAAGTACGTGAGGCAGGTGTTAAGTATTAAACCGTACCCATCACGGGGTCTTGTAAAGAGAACTGGAAATCCTGGGACTACTCCTGCAGCCGAAGGTGAGCTGGACCGCAAAGTAGTAGGAACGCTTCCGACGAACGCTGGAGAAGCGCCGGAAGACTGAATGAAGGGAGGGGGGCAGTGGCGGAGCTAGGCTTTAAAAAAACGGGGGTGGCAAGGTATTATTTTGGGGGGGGGGGGGGGGGGGGTCGATATACGGAGTATATGAAACGCTTCAAAAACAGAGCGCACAAAGCACGCATGCGCATCGTGGGTGCAGAATGATGTGCTCAAAGCATATTATAATATAACATAATATCATAGTGGACGGAGTTTTACCGTGTATCCTGCTGTAACCGGACGAGGTGCGCGTGCTGTTTGAATACTGAATGGAGGTGCAATGGAATTGAATACCTGGAACATATATTTGATGGAACAGACTTTATCCCATTTAATACATTAATTACACAATATGGAATTGATAAAAACAAATTCTTAGAATATCAACAAATTTAATCTATTATTAAAGGTAAATTTAGGCTCAATACAGTTGAATTACAAATTCCAGCAAGAGTTTTAGATTTTCTTAATCTCAACCCCCCCAAATTGCTCTCTAAAATATACAAAACTTTATCTACATTAGATGAATCAATAGCCATCCCTATTTCAAAATGGGAGGTGGATTTATCAGCCAGCTTTGACCAAAACGTCTGGTCTCAGATATGTTTAAGAACTTTTAAATAACAAAAAATCCTAATTTGCAATTAATACAATACAAAATCCTTCATAGAGTACACTACACTGGTCAACGAATGTTTAGGATGGGTTTTACATCGTCTAATACCTGCTTACAATGCACAAGCAATATACCAGATACTTATGTTCATGCGCTTTGGTTCTGTCCACCTGTTAAGAAATTTTGGTGCCAGATTTGTGAGGACTTATCAAAGTGTCTGAAATGTAACATCCCACCATCTCCCTCAATTTGCCTGTTAGGAAATTTAAATGATATCACCATGGACACAAAGTCAGTTCTAATGGTTCACATTGCCTTATGCATCGCTAAGAAAACTATCCTCCTGAACTGGAAAAATAAAAAAGCTCTTAATATTAATCAGTATAGAAATCTCTTGTTGGACCATATTGGTCTTGAGACGGCCTCTGGCTCCATATCTGATCAATCTCTCTGGGCTCCTTTGATCGGCTCCATCACCTAGTGGGGGTGGGGGGAACTTGGTTTTGTCGTTTGGGACACTGTTGCTGATGTGGGGGTTTTGGGGTTGGAGGCGTCTGGGGGGACCCCGGGGGGTGGGATCACTGGGCGGATGGGGCGCTGGACGTAGTGGCCGGCCTGGGGTTGGGCTTTGGGTGGTGACTCCTGATGGCTGCATGCGGTGCCTTGGGGGGGTTGCACTGGCGGACATGGGTTACTGGCCTGGTGGCCGGGCTGCGCCTGGGTAGGGTCTGGGGATTCGGGGCTCGGGGGCGCCGCGCCCCCTAGCTGTGGTCCTGGCTGGGGATCGGCCGGCGTGGGGTCTCTGTTGGCTGTGGGGGTCGTGGCCGGCCGGCGGCCGGCATGTGCAGCCGCCTCTCTCCTTTTCTCTGGGCCGATTGTCATCGCCAGTCCCTGTATGGCGTCTCGCCTTGTTTGCTGGTTGGGGTGCCTGGCTGCTGGTCGCGGCGGCTGGGTGGCGTTTCTGGGCCGGATCAGTCCTTTTTTGCACTGGACTTGGCTCCTGGGTCTTGGTCTTTGTGTGGGGCGCTGGGGTTGGGCATTTGGCCGGGATCGGTCGGACTTGCGGGTGGACTGGCCGGGTGGTGGGCGTGCAGGGCAGGTGGGTGGGGCGCTGGGTTTGGTCTCCTGCCGGGCCGTTGAGCAACAGTGGTCGCTCCACAAAGAATGAGGCTGGTGGATGTCGGCCTGGTGGGTCGGCCGCCCGGCTCATCGGTTTGCTCCTGGTCTGGGCAGGTACGTCGACGTGGTTCGGGCTACGGGGGCCTCCAGTGTGCGGGTGGCGCTGGGGGCCTCCTTTGCTGGCGGGGAGGCTGCTGCTGTGTGGGAACAGGTGCTCTCCCCCTACGAGGGCACTTGGACGGGGGGGAGGGGTGTGCGGGAGGGGGGGGTGGGGGGCGAACTCAACCTGGGTGTCTAGTGTCTTTTGTGTTTTGAGAGTAGAGCGAAGGTCAGGGTGGGTTTAGTTCCCCTTCTGGGATGGGGCTGGGGGGACTGCCTTGGGGTCCGTGGGGCTTTGTGGTGCTGTGGCCTTGGGCCCCGGGTCGGACGTGCCATGGCCTCCCTTCCCTGGTGGATCCCGGTGAACAGCGGTGCCTATTGGGGTCAGCGGGGGAGCTGGCTCCCTGGGAAGACATTTTGTCTCCCAGTCCTTCCCTCCCCATCCCTGGACACCTCTGTCCACCCGCTCCATCACTTTACCACTCATATAGGGTCTTGGGGCATGGGCACATCACTGGGGTGCGAGGAGGGGCTTCCCTCCTCGCTGTCCCGTGGTGTCCTGGGTCCCAATTTTAATATACAACTTAGACACTCCCACTTATAACATTTTCACACGACACATATGTAGGGACTTTGGGGTGGGCACACTTTTCGGCATCCAGAGGGGGAGCGGTACAATCAGCTTCACCTCTGGTGCCGGTGCCCAATGTTAAACCACATATAGACACTGAGGGCTCGGGGTGGGGGCTGGGGAATGTGTGGCTGCCTCCCCCACATCCCACCCCTCTGTTTTAAATGCACATTATAACAACACGCATCAACACCATACTCGAGTGGGAGGATGGAGTCTAGGGGTCTTTTCCCACCCCTGTTCGCAACGGGCCATCAGGGGTTGGGGTCCGGAGGAGGACAGGCGGTCTGGTCGGGGTCCTGGGCTGTCGGGCTGCTTTGCCACTGTGGGGCCCTTGGCGGTCTGCTTGTCTCCATCCTAGAAGGTAGGGGGTCCACCTCCCGGGTCCGGGGGCTGGTGGCTCTACTGGGGCATCAGTACCTGGACCTGGGAGCATAAAGTGTGCATGGGGTGTGTGAGTGAGGGTACAGTGTCATTTTTTTGGGTGTCTTGGTGAGTCAGTGAGAATGTATGTGTTTAAGAGGGAGGGAATGTATGACTGTCTGTATGTCTTTGTCTACCTGTCAGGTTGGATCTTGGTCTGCCCCCTCGGCTGGCGCACCTCAGGCCTTACACTTAATGGGGGGCCTACTTCCCCTCCGTCACTCCCCGCCGGTGACGGGGGCCCCTGCCTGCCGGTGCGCCGGTGGTCAATCTGGTTCGGACCTGGTGCGTGCCTGGCCGGGCCTGGGGGGGCCGGTGTGTCGGTCGGCCGATGCGCTGGGCCGATATCTTCCTTTGGTTGGTTGGGGCACCTCTTTTAGAGGTGCCATGTTTGGGATTGTTGGGCGGTGCCTGCTCGGTGGCTCGGCGGGATGCGGATCCGGCGTCTCTGCTCGTTTGATCACCTGTTCTGTGCGCACCGTGCGTGGCCGGTTCATTGGCGGGTTGGACCGGCCCTGGCCCTCGTTGGATGCCTGGTCTCGGCGCCCTGCGTTGCGCGGGATCAGGACCCGGGAGCTGGTACAACTTGGCGTCCAGATGCTGACTGAGCCCGGCCTGGGGATGCTGTCCGTCCCCTGCGGCTATTGGTGGGGCGCTGGGATGTTGGCGGTGGGGATTGGCCTAGGGTAGAGGCGTCGCGTGGCGGCCGGCCGCGGCCCCTGCAGTACCGGGGGCCCCTCGTCGGCCGGTCCCTTGTCGGGTCCCTGCTGGGCGGTGGGGTGCCCCTGGGCCCCGGCTCCCCCGGTCCGTTGACCGGTCCGCTGACCGCCCCGCCCCGGCGCAGCCGGTTGCCGGCGGAGCCCGTGGGCTCGTCACTGCTGCCCCCCGGGCCCCTGCATAGTGGCCGCTGGATGTTCCCCTGGGGTTCTCCTTTTCTCCTCTCTTGGGGGATGCGGTCGGCCCCGCCAGGGTCCGCCTGGGGCTCTGGCGGTCCTTTGGACGTCTTTGCTCCGATCTCCTTAATGTCTGCATCGATTCCTGGGAGACGGATTGATGTGTCTTCTCACACCAACTATCGAACACTCTTATGGAGAAACCTTATATGCACCAGCATGCTAACACACACACATTGATGTGGGGTCTCTGGTGTTTAAGGATATATTCTTGGGCTGAGGTTATCATTACTAGAGCTTGATTAATCGGTACCATGAGTTTCTCTGTGACATTGTTGTATTTTTATATCTATTTTTGTGTGATGTGGTTATGTAATTCTTAGTTCACAATGTTTGGTTGGTTTTGTCGATGTTCCTTTTTCGTGTTTTGTTTTTCCCCCTCTCTCTGCCGTCCTGTGGGTATGGAGGCAGACTTCAATGTTTTCCTGTGTTTTCTTTGTTCCCCTTCCTCTCTTGTATTTTCAACTCACCCTCTCTCATGACATTTTGTTTCCTACCTCTCTTCTTCATCTTCCTTCTTTCTTCTCCTTAATTTTCCGTCTCCGTGTCCATAACATCAGGAAATAAAAAACCCAACAATTCATAATAAAGATTTTTCACACATAAATCAAGTGGAGGACTATAGCAAAAGCTGTACTGCTCCGCTTGTGAAAGTAAATCTGTTGGGCTTCTACTTGGTACTCAGACACCAATTCTGAGCTCCACAATGCCAAACAGGACACGTAAAAAAAAAATAAAAAAAATTGAATACTGAATGGAGAATGATTGACGGCCGAAGAGGAGGGAAAACGAGTTTCCGTAAACTTAAATTTAATGATGTAAATAGACTTTTGTCCCTCACATTAAGCTACGGAATGGCTTCAGAAGACGTTGTGAAATTATAATCAGACCCTCTCAGACCCAAGTCACCCCAAACTGACGTGAAAAGCGAGAGGCGCCGAAAAGCGCGCTGTTTGCATCCCTGTACTATCTCCACGGTAGTTTTAGTAAGATTAGTTCAATATTCTGCATTACACGTGCCGATAAGAATAAGCCTACCTAATGTCTGTGATTGTTGCTGAACATTTGCTAACGACATGTTTTAAGCATCTTCACACAGGCGGGACAGTGTTAACGTTAGTCAGTCAGTTTCACGAGGCTAGTAACAATGCTCATTTAAGTATTAATGCTAAGGACTACAGTGCGACGTCTCCCTTACTTCCCGTTAAAACAGTACTTCGTTTAATTTAATACCAATAAAAGCCGTACATACCAGCAAAACGCTCTTCATCGATATCGGCCGTGTTGTTTTGGAGCCGTTTTGAGCACGAAAGAGGTTTCGATTAAAGGCCCTGAGCGGTTGAAGGGAAAACCCCTTTCCCGGAGCGCGCGCTGGAGCCCTGCTAGTGTCCAGCCGGACATGTCAGGGAGGCCTGAAGCGGCGATCGGGGAGCGCCGAGCTCGAGGGGAGGCTCTAGAACGAAGTACGGGAGGCCGGTGCGGGCGGTGAGGGATGGAGAAGGAAGGGCCCGGGCTGGGCCGGCCGGAGCAGCGGGGTGAGAGCGCCGAGGTGACGGCTCGAGCCCACGAGGGAAATCCCGGAGTGAAGAGGGGGAAACAGGTGAGGAGGAATTCGGCCGGAGCGGCTGCGAGGTCAGCCGGTAAGAGATTCGAGTGCCAACGGCGTGGAAGACAGATCTGTCTGGGGCAGATTGAAGTCCCGCTGGGTCGAAAACAGCCTGACACAGTGGGAGAGTTGGCGGACGAAAAGCCGGGGAGATGGCCCGGGAGATGCGGGACGTCCGCCGAGCAACTCCTCAGACGGATCGACGCCGAGCGTGAGAACGCCCGTGCCGGGAACAACGGAGCAAAACGTCGAGCGAGGTAAGCGAGCACACGCGGAAGTCCGAACTGATCGCGTGAAAACGAACGAGAGACGAGGGATGAAGGGCAGGCAGAGTTTATATGTGTATCATGGTGGGATTAGAGATGTAGAGCAGACGTGTGGTACCGGGTGAATCGAGTTAAGGCTGATTAGGATTTATGAAGCGGGTTTGAGGCGTGGCCTTGCTCCTGAACCTCAGCTAACCTGTTAGCTCCATATTATTGGAAATTTACCAAAAGTTAGAATTGGATAACAACATGGGGATGGAAGGTCTGTGCTCTGAGTAAATTTATACTTGTTTTAATTACCGTTAAATTCATAGTTTTAGTGAATTATGGACCAACAAGGCTTCATGATTTTATTTGACAAAATTATTGAATCTGCCTAGAAGGCAGAGGGGTGCCAGAGTCGCTCAACTGTGGTTTTCTGCCTGAAAGCGCCCACCAACCTCCATTAGCTTTGGTTAGCTTGTTAGCTCAGAGTTTGATGGATGTCAATCATCCACCCTCACCGCCCCACTCTCAGCTCCACCTCTTTGCCCATTTCTTTTGTATTTTCCTGGAGTGAAGTGGCCAAGATGGCGGTGGTGGAAACCATCCACTGGGGTATAGTTTAGCTCTTCAGAAATCTACGGGTGATGTCACAGAAGCTTCGTCCATCTTATACATACAGTCTGAGTCTGCTCTAACCTTACCTGTAAAGAGCACCAATGGTATGGCTCCAATCCGGTTATTTGTCAGGTGAACATACCAGGTACTTAAAAGAGTCCTCTATCTCAGTGTCAACTCCCTGGATGTTCATGTTTGTGTTGGACAAGGGATGCATCTAAAAGTTGTTGGATAGTTGCTCCGGAAGACTGGACTTGAGAACTTGTGGTCTAGACCACTGGAGGTTTGAAGTTTGGTTGGAAGAAAAAAATACTCAAAGCAGTTGTCTAAAGTTGTGTAGAACCTGTTTAAAACCAAGAAAAAAAAACTACTGCACACTTCCATTCTGTTATTTTGCACGTGCTTCCAGATCCAAGATATTACTTCCCTAATACGAGGCCAGATATATTACTATGAGATCCAAATCACATACTGGCCAGCTGCCATTAGCTTTCTACTAAGATCCAAGGTAAACTAATCTATTAGCCTGACCTCACTCCAGACCCGTTGCAGTGGATGGGAACACACATTTGTGGGAATACATTTGATATTCTCTGCCTTAGGCTGTTTAATTCAATTCATTTTTGGAGGGGAGCTGGAGGCTGTGAACATTAATTTTATCTAGAAAGCCCTGTCCACATCACAGCTGGGTGGCTCTGAATTGAGATCTGTGTTTTCACGCTCCATGAATCATCGTGTAACTCCTTCGAGAATCACGGCCGTGAGATCTAAATGTGTCAGAGGAGAAAACAAATAAAAAACATAAAAGAGTAGACAAGTGTGTTGCAAGCTTCTTGGATTAAGAGCAGGGATGGGATTGCGGAGCGACCCCTCACCCCTCGCAAATCACAGAGAAGAACAAGTTTGGTCCATTAGTGGTCACTTTGTGGCTGCGTCTCAGGGTTCAGCCTGTTCAGGATACAAATCTCCAACTGCCTTCTACCTCTTATTTTACTCATCAAGACCCCTCCCCAGTCTACCACCACCTCTCTCCTATATTTGTCCCACATTCAACCCTATAATTTCGGTGAAGAATTCAGCGGCTGTTATTTTTATTGAATTCCCAATAACTTTGCTGAGATTACACTTAAGTGCAGGCGACTTGAGCTTGAGGCTCCACTGCCAGAGCTGTTCTGGGGCCAGCGGGATGTGGACTCCAGGGTGGGAGGTAGGAGGGTCACAGGCTGCATTTTTGGGGGGGGGGTTACACAGCGCTGGGAACAACAGAGGGCAACAATCATCACATTTATGGATGGCTCAGTGCTCCCTCTGGGGCCTGGGCAGACAGTGCCAGGTTTACAGGCAGACAGGGGGCTACTGGCCACTAATAAAGAGATCACATCCCCAGGGAGTCTTAAACCCACTCAGTAGTTCACAGAGATGTATCTACATGTTGGGTATTGGTGTGCACAGCTCCTCTGTGCAGCTCCACAGCTCAGGACATTTTGTGTCCTACTTTATGCTCTTTCGCTGAATCACGTCAACTAATTTTTTCCAGAATATTTCCATTTTTGTTGCAGTTGCCGTGCGTCGAGGCTATGATTACCAATCATGAATGGAAGCCCATTTGGCTCCTGTCAGGTTCTAGTGGGTGACGTTGTACACGGACCTGGAAATCATCTGTCCTGTCAGCCAGTACTGCATCAGACTCCTTCATTGTTCAACCTCTTTTCAAGGATTAAAGGATAGCAGCTTCACTTAAAGATTTATATTTTCCATCTTTATTATTACATATATAGAAACAAAGGAAATAGGCTCATGATTTTGTGTGTTTTTAACCTTGGCGATACTTTACTTAGGTCTTGAAGTGTTAATGTTGCACCGAATATATTCAATATGAAATAAATTTCAACTGAAAATGAGAAAATCTGCTCACATAAAAAAATTGAAATAATCCAGTGGGCACAACCTCAAGCTAATGCTTTGTTAAAACAGCTTTTGATTTAGTTTCAGCCTTTAGTCTTCCTGAGTTCACACCTGCTATCAATCACTGTGAATCTGATCAAGATGAAGTAACTCAAGCTGTCCTGGTAGGATTTTCTTCCTCATGTGATCCCTTCAGCTAAATTAGCTAAATTCAGCTAAATTAATCCCTTCAGCTAAAAATAAGTTAAGAAGGATCTCATTGTACCAACATGTCAGTCAGGAGAAGGAAATAAACAAATAAATATATTGGCAGAGTTGACAGTTGTCAACATTTGATCAGACTGTGTTATACCTGTTAGAAATAAGAATATGTAAAATAAACTTAAAACTTTTCCCCCAAAAAAACAACAGAAAAACATTCCAGCATCTAAAAAACTATAGTTAGCATTTTTTCAAAACTGCCCTGCCCTAATGTACTTCTAGATTAAAGTTCCTTTATTTTTGTCCATACTCTCTGAACCTCCTGTTAATTTTGCTGCAGGTGATTATTAAGGTTAGTAGCGTTCATCCTTGCTCGCTTTGCAGTAAAGAATTTTCTGTTTTGGAAAATGAACTTCTAACATCTCAATAGGTCTATATGGTGATTCTTTTAAAATTTTAGATATTTTAAATCACACTAAAATTCCCAACAAATTGCCCAGCATTATTACACACACGCTTGTTGAAAAACAATAAAACCGTACAAATTAATTTATTTGCAAATCCCCCCCCATAGCACACACTCCAGATGCGCCTCACACCCCGGACAGAACATGAAAAGTGAAGAGGTCAGTGAAAAAGAAGACATTTACTCACATCATTCACTGATGTCTTTGATTAACTTGAGCATTGCGTTTAATTAAACTATGACTTGACCATGACAGTAGTTTAGTTTAACTTACCTCTACATGCTTGCGCAGGGTTAATGTGGAATTTTTTAAAGCTGCTACCTTTGGTTTCTCTGGGCAAACACATAAGGCTGTTGCCTTTCTTGAACTGAAGCTGAAGTGGTCACTTAAATACGGCCAGGAGTTAACGTCGTTTTCTTTGAGTTTATCTGTATTCGACGAGGTCTCTTTAATCGTGCCGTTCCATCTCTATGCTTCTTAGCGCCAGTTCTCCTATCCATCATACATTGCAGCATTTCCCAGGCGCAATATTTTTAATCATGTTAATTAGATTTTTTTAAACTCAGTAACAGATATAATTGAAAATGTACCGAAGTACAAACTTTTGAAAAAAAACAGACTTAAGTGAAAGAAAAATTACAGACTTTAAAAACGACTCTAAAAAGTACAAATACACAAAAAACCTACTCAATTACAGTAACGCAAGTAAACGTCATTGCTTACTTTTCAGTAACTGGTGTGAGCCTGCTGTGATGTCACTTTATCTGCCAGGTGGAGATGTGTGCTTGTGCCCTGCGTCACAAAATTTGGTTCATTAAACATTATATCACTGCCCTCTTCCATCAAAAAGATGCAAATCTCATCTCGCAGTTTAAATACCCTGGACAGCAACTTCCCACATGATAGTTATCAGGACTCGGTGTGGAACGGCTGTCTGTCGGAGCCCATTTTCTCGCACAGTTCCGCAAAAATCGGGGCTTTGATGGGTTGTGTTTTGATGCAGTCTACTGTGCCAAAGCCACCGATCAATACATTATTGAGCTCAGGACTCGGCTGTTTAGACGCCAGTGCGACACGGTGTATAATACAGTGTGTGCACTGCAATATTGGGGGAGATGCACTTCACGAACGCTTGCAGGCTCCTAGTTTCCTAGTCATAGTTTTTGCCCTGTCTGTGAAGATCTCTACAAAGTCCCTATATGTTCGTTGACATCTCATATACACACTACCCTGCCCATGGTATTATTAGACAGAGGAATAACCCATAGTTTGCTGACCTCTGTTATGAATCATAGATGGAACCTTGTCCATAGTG
This sequence comes from Valencia hispanica, assembly GCA_963556495.2. NCBI lineage: Eukaryota > Metazoa > Chordata > Actinopteri > Cyprinodontiformes > Valenciidae > Valencia > Valencia hispanica. Next base: position 11,974,062 of record OY747711.1, on the reverse strand, counting down.
CAGGGAAGTATATAATCCTTGACAGTTCTGTGTGGTTTTTCACACTGTGCCACTATGTACAAAACTTTATATGAGCTCAGTTGAGAACTAAAGGCAAGATATGCTTTGTCATATTTTCTACTCTTTGGCTTGGAAAGAAGTTGGATTAGAACCTTTGTTGCCGATGTTTTATCTTCTACTTTGTGTTTATGTGTGTGCAGAAAGTCACAGAAACCCCCCACAAGGAAGGGAGAAGATGGGTGTTTAGAGTGCTGTATGAAAGCATATTATTGAAAAACTAAGTGGAAGGAAAACATATTTTAGAAAAAGGTGCAGAAGCAGCAGAGAAAGCTGCAGCCTTGAGATGATTGTGAAGCAAAAACCATTCAACTCTAACAAAGTATTGATTATAGAGTAGACAGGGGTACTTTAAAGTTTTTAAATTGATGTTATGTGTTATTTTAATTGTCTGGGAAACAGAAGCTTAGGTTCTCATCTTCAGCAAGCCAAAATGATCAAACTAATGAGAGGAACCAACAGCACAAGGATCTTCTCTGATTCTTCTTCTTCTTGGTGAAAATGTGATTGTAAAGAATAAAACTGTCATGTTATAATTTCAACTAATGAACCACTACAGAGAATGATTAAGCTTTTTTTTATTTTTATAAATGAAACTGATTTTTTTTAGGTTTGCTTTGACATGTCCAACATGGAACCAGGCAGGCATCACGTCCTTCTGGTGATTTCATGCTCTATTTTGTGTATCTGGGGATTTTTTTTTGTTCTTTCTCACATCTTTGCAGAGAGCAACACAAACCGAGACAGCAGTTGCCCAGTGTTCCCAGTAGAGCCGGGTTGGTTAAAGTTTTGCCTGAATCGTAGTGGTGACACCACTGACACTTGATGCCTCCACTGAGGTTAGCTTTAATGGTCTCCTCTGCCTGCCTGATGCATGCCTTATCTCCAGACACAACACTGTCTGCAAGCCGGTGGCAGGATTTGACTTTTCTCACACTTTAGATAATGTTGCTGTTTTCTCAGTTCTGTCTCTGAGTGGTTGAGCCTTCGGACCACCTTGTAAAGTGCAGCTGTCATGAGAGTAAGTCCTCCTCCAACTAATCCACTTGTAATGATACTGTAATCATTGGAGAGGCTGCAGGTCTGGTGAAACTTTTCCCAGGATGCCAGGATTCGGGACTATGAATATCACATTAAGAACTGAGCTTATATGTTATGTAATAATGTTTTCTGGCACACAGTCCTTTCACTAGAGGTCCACATTGAAATGAGGGGGTCTAAGGAAAGAAAAGATAACTAAGTCTCTTACAGAGCTTTTTGGCTGTAGTGCAATCTGCAGCAGCAGCAATGATGTATTTCTTGACCTCAAAGTACTGAATCAAACTAAACAATACTGTTGAGAACCAGGTGGAAGGTAAACCTGTCAGAAACCAGTAGGACCCTTAATTTCCTAAATTGTTCACAGGCAACATAGAATAAGCAAATTCTGGGTCTACTCCGAGGTTTTCTCCAAATAGGACATGGCTGGAAAACCTCCAGAGGGAACTTCACCCTCCAACAACAGAGCTCTTCTCATTATCTTTAAGGCTGAGTCCAGCTGCCCTGCAAAGGAAGATCATCAAGATTAGATAATCCCAGCAGTTCAACAAAGTTATTTCAGTGATTCAGTTCAAAAAAGGGAAATTCATATATCAAGATTCACTACCCACAGATTGATATATTTCATTGTTGTTGTTTATTTTTGTACAGTATACAATCAATACATGGATGGGGTTTCCCTGTGAGGTTAAGGTCAGGCCAGTTATCACTGAACGCAGAAACTTCACAATGAACCTCAAGCAGCTTGGACTCTGTAGCAAACAAAGCCAGGCAAATTACGCTTATTGTGCCGTCACAATAAGGCACTTTTTCAAACGGCTTGTAGAAACACGGGATTTCTGACAACAAAAATTAGCACACAAAAGAAAATGATAAAAAATTGGAGAGATGGCAAATAACAACACAAAAGGATAAAAAAAAGTGATCCTTTCACCATAGTTTGACATTCCTGTTCAGTTTGACACTTGGAAACAAGGGAAGTGATCTCATTTCTCTCTGCAAGTTTGAAGGAAGCTTTTCCAGTTCCCAATGTCCCAATGACCTGGAGCTGTAGAGTTCCTCAACCTCTGACATGCAGACAGCACAAGGTCTTGTTGACGTAGTGAACAAATGGAGGCCAGGCCTGGAGACTGCAACAGCTTCTCGGCCTCTGCCAGTAAAGCGGCACCAAGATTTACTTGGGTTCTGGCTGCCAAAAATAAGCAGGATGGAGTTAAACTTGTCCTTGGCAAAGAAAGACGTCTGATTCCTGATTTTGCTTCGGCCAAAAACATCTCTCCCTGCCTCTAATGTACATAAACACAGACTCACGCGCACACACACACGAGCTCTGTCAGTGTGATTCACTGTGTTCGTGTGTGTTTGCATTGCTTAGACCCAACATATGTTGTGGCTCATCAGGCCAGAACATGGAAACTGTGAGTGGCTGCAGATGTTGAGAAGAGAAGGATTTTCTTTTTTGGTGGTTATAACATGGTTTCTTTCTCGCACTCCACTAAGACTCCTCAGCAGGCCTTCAACTAATCCCACAATCATTGGAGCTCTAAGGAGGGTCTTAAAGTCGGTATGGTGCTGACACTCCATCGCTACCCTTCTGTGCATTATTATCCTCTGAGGATGGAGAACAACATTTTTGACTTGATCTGAAGCTCACTCTTGGAAAAACTATTCTTGCTTTAAATGTCTGCATTATAAAAGTAGACAATTTTCTTTGATTTTTAGTTTTTGTGTATCCTGTTCAGACAGGAAGGAAGGTGTGTATAATATCCAGCTACATTTATATGCAGTTTGGAGATTCGTCTCAGGATTTTCCTTTTCTTGGCCTAAAAAACCCCAACAAGAACAGGTTTTGATAAAGTTGCTAGATATTTGTAGTGATATTTACTACGAAATTATAGAGACTGCAAAAAACATTATTATTAAAAGCTGAATGCTTGGGGTTGTTCCTTACTTTTACCATTTTAGGTAAGATTCCAGTTTGTCAATAAAACCTTTGGTGTCCAAGCAAATATGTGCTGCTCCTAAATTGCGATCAGGGGCCACACAAAATCAGTTCAGGGGAAAATTGGATACTCAAGCTCAAAGGAACTCCAAAAACTCCATCTCGGAGTTCACAGGCCTCAGTTAACGTGGCAGATGTTTAAATTTATTACTGAACAAATATGGCTTGTTTGGAAGGGTTGAAGGAATAAGCATCTTCTTTCTAAAAAGAATAAAACAGCAGGAGTTTAGTTTTTGCAAGTTTGATCTGAATGAATCACAACTTTGGAACAATGTATTCTGGAAAGATGAGACTGAAGTAGAGATGTTTGGCCATACTGCACAGCAGCACGTTGGGAGAAAACCAAACGAAACATATCAGCACAAACACTTTATACCAACTTGCTTTGGGCTTGTTTTGCAACATCAAGACCTGGACACCTTCCAGTCATTGAGCCAATCATGAACTCTTTTGTGTAAAAGTTCTTATAGGGTGAAATGTGAGGACATCTGTCTGACAGCTGAGGCTCAGCCCAGACTGACTTATACAAGCAATAGAGCAGCTCCGTAAAGGAAGAATGAACCAATATTCCTTTATAACTGACTACAGAGTGCTGTTACTGCCAACGTTGTTTCAGCAAGTTGTTGGATCATGAGGAGAGAATTCCTCAAATTTGAGTGTGCAAACAAAACATGCAGTACCGTTCACTGATAATGCAATCAACAGGCGCTCAAGTCGTCAGCCATCATGACTAATGTTGAAATGCCACAGCGGGCACTCAAGAATCCGACCACAGGATCCCCGTGGTAATTGCCTCAACAACCGGATGTTCTGTTTGGTTGGATCGCTTTGTCACACAGACGAGAAGTGTGGGAGAATAATCTTGACCTTGGGGACTATACATTAAGCCTCTGGTGTTGGTGATTTCTCACCATTGCCTTCCGTCTGGCAGTGATTCTCACACTGCCCCCACAAACACCTGTCTGTGCATGTTAACCGTACATTCAGGCCCTGTCTAGGATTCGGCATGGCCGGAGTGCTGAGGTCAAGAGGTTAGCCCCCGTGGAAATGTGTGAGCACCTTTTTATGAACTGAACAGTTGTTGTGTCTGCTCTGCCTTAAGTCTCCATTCAAAAAACTATTTCCAAACCAAACAAAAGAGAGGTTCTCAGCTCCTTTTTTACTCAATTGCCGCTCTGTATTTATTTTGGATGTCCCGGGTGAAACAATTCAGGGGCCAAATATCTGCAAAAAATCTTCTGGAACACAAGCCGTCATGGGAAGGGCCTCATCGGTTTCTGCTTTCGTCTAATTTCCTGTCAGAGTCTGCCATGGGAAGCTTGTTTAACACAATGTATTTTATGTCCACTCTAAAAACCCCGCAGAAATACAATGAGTCAAGGATCGCCAAAAATCCTTGGACATGCTTTTCTAATATTCAAGAGTCCAATTGAAGTCTTCCATCCAACTGTTTTATTTTGATAGATTCAAGTTCAGAGGAGTTCACCCCCGCATAGCTTTTTATTGAAACATGTAAAATAAGATTTAACCCTTTTAGAGAAGACTTTTAGCTGCAAAAATAAGGTAAGGTATGCTGCAGATAAACATTTGAACCAAATCCTGACCCATTCTCGCTCGTTACCGCTTGGGGTTGAACCCAATCTACTGTCTTCTGTTTGAGAACTGACTTTAAGTTCTTAGTGGGGTTAAGATCTGAGGAGTTTCCTGACCACCCATCCATATTTTCAATGTAATTGTTTTTTATTTATTTTGTCTCCTATGCTCCACCATGCTGGAAAACACCAGTTTGTTCCTGGATTGCTGGAATAGGTTACTATTATACTTTATTTCCAGTAAGCGGGCGGTTCGGATTGGTGGAAAGCGGTTCGGTAGGCTATTTCATCTGTTTCCATTGTACAACTGACCAATACATTCGACCCGTACTGCACCATTCCTGGGCTCCCTTCAGTTGTAGGTTTATAGGACAATGGTACGGTTAGGGCAGGACTACTGGCGTCACACAACACAGTGCATCGATTGGGGGACAGAAAAATTCTTGCGACAAGAATAAGTCATACTAGTGCGTCACGTTTGTCATCAAACTAGTGTGACATTAGGCATTTGAGTTTAACCTTGCCTGTCCAGTGAGAGTCAAACTGGTAGTGGATATGTTCCTCTGAATACGACGGACCATAAAATAGCGTTCCATACTGCACTAACCCATGCTGTACCAATAAGGGGAAAGGAGGCATTAGAAGATGTATTAATTTTTTTAATTTTTTTTACGTGTCCTGTTTGGCAGTGTGGAGCTCAGAATTGGTGTCTGAGTGCCAAGTAGAAGCCCAACAGATTTACTTTCACAAGCGGAGCACTACAGCTTTTGCTATAGTACTCCACTTGATATATATGTGAAAAATCTTTATTATGAATTGCTGGGGTTTTTATTTCCTGATGTTATGGACACAGAGATGGAAAATTAAGGGGAAGAAAGAAAGAAGATAAAGAAGAGTGGTAGGAAACAAAAAGTCAAGAGAAAGGGTGAGTTGAAAATACAAGAGAGGAAAGGGAACAAAGAAAACACAGGAAAACATTGAAGTCTGCCTCCATACCCACAGGACGGCAGAGAGAGGGGGAAAAACAAAACACGAAAAAGGAACATCGACAAAACCAACCAAACATTGTGAACTAAGAATTACATAACCACATCACACAAAAATAGATATAAAAATACAACAATGTCACAGAGAAACTCATGGTACCGATTAATCAAGCTCTAGTAATGATAACCTCAGCCCAAGAATATATCCTTAAACACCAGAGACCCCACATCAATGTGTGTGTGTTAACATGCTGGTGCATATAAGGTTTCTCCATAAGAGTGTTCGATAGTTGGTGTGAGAAGACACATCAATCCGTCTCCCAGGAATCGATGCAGACATTAAGGAGATCGGAGCAAAGACGTCCAAAGGACCGCCAGAGCCCCAGGCGGACCCTGGCGGGGCCGACCGCATCCCCCAAGAGAGGAGAAAAGGAGAACCCCAGGGGAACATCCAGCGGCCACTATGCAGGGGCCCGGGGGGCAGCAGTGACGAGCCCACGGGCTCCGCCGGCAACCGGCCGCGCCGGGGCGGGGCAGTCAGCGGACCGGTCAACGGACCGGGGGAGCCGGGGCCCAGGGGCACCCCACCGCCCAGCAGGGACCCGACAAGGGACCGGCCGACGAGGGGCCCCCGGTACTGCAGGGGCCGCGGCCGGCCACCACGCGACGCCTCTACCCTAGGCCAATCCCCACCGCCAACATCCCAGCGCCCCACCAATAGCTGCAGGGGACGGACAGCATCCCCAGGCCGGGCTCAGTCAGCATCTGGACGCCAAGTTGTACCAGCTCCCGGGTCCTGATCCCGCGCAACGCAGGGCGCCGAGACCAGGCATCCAACGAGGGCCAGGGCCGGTCCAACCCGCCAATGAACCGGCCACGCACGGTGCGCACAGAACAGGTGATCAAACGAGCAGAGACGCCGGATCCGCATCCCGCCGAGCCACCGAGCAGGCACCGCCCAACAATCCCAAACCTGGCACCTCTAAAAGAGGTGCCCCAACCAACCAAAGAAAGATATCGGCCCAGCGCATCGGCCGACCGACACACCGGCCCCCCCAGGCCCGGCCAGGCACGCACCAGGTCCGAACCAGATTGACCACCGGCGCACCGGCAGGCAGGGGCCCCCGTCACCGGCGGGGAGTGACGGAGGGGAAGTAGGCCCCCCATTAAGTGTAAGGCCTGAGGTGCGCCAGCCGAGGGGGCAGACCAAGATCCAACCTGACAGGTAGACAAAGACATACAGACACAGTCATACATTCCCTCCCTCTTAAACACATACATTCTCACTGACTCACCAAGACACCCAAAAAAATGACACTGTACCCTCACTCACACACCCCATGCACACTTTATGCTCCCAGGTCCAGGTACTGATGCCCCAGTAGAGCCACCAGCCCCCGGACCCGGGAGGTGGACCCCCTACCTTCTAGGATGGAGACAAGCAGACCGCCAAGGGCCCCACAGTGGCAAAGCAGCCCGACAGCCCAGGACCCCGACCAGACCACCTGTTCCTCCTCCGGACCCCAACCCCTGATGGCCCGTAGCGAACAGGGGTGTGAGAAGACGCCTAGCCTCCATCCTCCTGCTCGAGTATGGTGTTGATGCGTGTTGTTATAATATGCATTTAAAACAGAGGGTTGGGATGTAGGGAAGGCAGCCACACGTCCCCCAATCTCCACCCCGAGCCCTCAGTGTCTATATGTGGTTTAACAGTGGGCACCGGCACCAGGGGTAAAGCTGATTGAACCGCTCCCCTTCTGGATGCCGAAAAGTGTGCCCACCCCAAAGTCCTTACATGTGTGTCTCATGAAAATGTTATAAGTGGGAGTGTCTAAGTTGTATATTAAAATTGGGACCCAGGCCGCCACTGGATGGCGAGGATGGAAACCCCTCCTCGCACCCCAGTGATGTGCCCATGCCCCAAGACCCTATATGAGTAGTAAAGTGATGGAGCGGGTGGACAGAGGTGTTCGGGGATGGGAGAAGACGTTTTAATCAAACTCGTTATTTGTGGTTGTGTTCTTGGGTAGAGCTGTGAGTAAGCCAATTTCCTTAGAAGAGAAAGCGCTCAACACATGGAATTTATGAGGATGTTTTGTAGCTAGCTTTTGCCTTTTCTTCTAGGGACAAATTGTTTTCCAGATCTCTCAAACAATCAGAAAGGAGCTTCATCAGAGAAAACCCCTTTGCAGCAGTTGTCTACTGTTTATCCTTGTACTTCCCGAAGAATCTAAGTACAGGTGCTGATCCTGAGAGAGCTCTGCACCTAAATCTTTTGGGCTTTCCTCAGGAGAAGAGGTTCTGAACATCTGACATCTGATCTAAGCAGAAATTAAAAGCAATTTCTTGCACAATGAAACAAAGATGGTGGCTCATTTCTGGTTAAAAAAATGTTATCAGCATTCCTTTTGTTGTAAAGAAACTTTTTTAGCTAATAAACCTCATTGCCATTAATTCCATTTTCCTTCTGCACAAAAATGTAAAAACACTGAAGTTACAAAGCCAAACAGGGGAAAATCTGTAAAAAAGGTGAAAATCTTGAATCTGGTACAGTAATGTGATCAGAATGAGGCAGATGATAATAAAAACGTTGGCAATGGTTGATGGCAGCGATTAGTTGACTTTGATTTGATGATTGGTCAACGCATTCATGTAACTTCTCAATGCCAAAGCAAAGATCTCTTTCTTGCACAAATGACGATACAACCTGAACTTGAACTAGCCTTCACATTATTCTCTCCCTCCTCCCTCTTTGCCTTTTTGGCTTGATACATCACCCCTTTCCCCCTCTTTTCTGAGGACCCACAGCCCTTATGCAACCAAATCAGAATACTATTTAGGGAGATGAAGTTAAATAAACTGTGATGTGAGTCAAATCCATCTAGGGACTCATATAACAATGAGGTTGCTTCATAGATGAATGCTCCTTGGAAGAATCACTGATTCTCAAGGTCTGGGTTTATTTTAATTACCAGTGGAATAGGTTTTCCCCTGAACAAAATGTAAATCCAAATCAAGGCAACTCAGTCATAAAGAGGCTACCTTACTCTATGGTTAAAGCTGACTTTAGGGGTATGGAAATGTTGTGCTGACATGTTCAGTTTTACAGCCATGTTTAAAAGAAAGTACACCATCTTTCACTTCTAGATCTTTCCTGATCTGCGTATGGGGTACTTTGATAGATTTTCACAGTGGGGTCCATATACTGAAACATGATTCCTTGCAATTTAGAACACATATTTAAAACATTTATATCCCTGTATTTGTCATGTTTAAATGTGCTGTAGATGGAAGCTTAATAGATGACCACTTTTTTCGCCACAACATAACATTTTGCCCCTACAATCGAATCTAGAAGATTCAACCAGTCTGATCTGGACATTCTGATCTGGAAATGACCTCTTTCAAGTCCTGGTTAATGTTTTCATTGGGGATGCAATTCGAAATGCATGCAAAGACCAAAGGGATGTTCAATTTTGTGACAGAAATATCATATTTGTGCTGTTATTGCAGATAATGAAGCTATGGATGGTGTTGTGTACTCAACCCAGGGTCATGTCCTGAAGATTTGTGCCAAAAAAAGAAAAATCCTTGCAAGGGATGTTTTGTAGACTACTATCCATCTCATGGGCATTTATATTGAACAGATCTGGGAGGTTAAATATCTCACAGGCCACAGAGAACAAAGCCGCTTAAACAGCAAAGACAGACTGCTGAGTCGGGTGCTTCATCATTTGTGCCCCTCGGGGGGAGAACAAACACTATGCAGAAAGACCCCGGGCCGGGTGCAAACCCAGGACCTTCTTGTTGCAAGGTACCAGTGCTGCCACCTGTAGGGGTTTTCCACCAAAAAAGAACCGGTGCCCGTTCGGAACTGGTGCCAGAGCCAGTGCTTAGTCTGTTCTTAGCCGGTTCTTTAAAACAATAAGTTGCTTTTCCACTGGCCTAGTTGGTGCTGCATCATGACATCATCAGAAGTGTTGCAACGCAACTGTATATGCCCACATGAGGAGAAAAAAACAGAAGCGTGGAAACAGAATGATAGATATTATCAATGGAGGAGTTTGACCTCGGACGATGACCACAAGGTCAGAAAACACTGGTTCTCTTCGTCCGATCAACCATGCTTTCATTGTTACGAATGAAAATGGTGGTTGTGTGTTTTACGCTACTATTCTAAGCTTTTGTAATCCCACCCCTACACCATGGTTGTGTCAACATTTGGGCAGGGGAGAAAGCGGTTCTTAGTAAGCACCAGCTATAGCCCCACAAGGATTTGTTTCTAGTTTGAAAACTGGTTTGGAACCAAGAAACGGGTGTTTTGGTGGTGGAAAACCAAAGAACCGGTGCCAAGTCAGGCTCTGGCACCGAAGTAGCAGTGGAACCACCTCGGTGGAAAAAGGCCCTTTGTCACTGTGCAGCTTCAGAACAAACATGTTGCCAAAACACTTTAAACCCAAATCTGTGAGGGGTATGAATAACTTTGGTGGCATGTTTGAGACAGAAACTTCTTAAACGAGCCAGCAATCCCAGTTTCTGTGATCCAGTCATGGTTCAAAACAACCAGGACTTCATGGATCAGACATGGATGTTACCTTTTTATATTGTAAGTGAACTGAACTTATGTAGTGCTTTTCTAGTCATACTGACCACTCAAATCACTTTACACTGTACCCACATTCACCCATTCACACTCACAAACACACACACATTCATACACTGATAGGCAGGTTGGTAGGCAACTTGGGGTTGAGTGCCTTGCCCAGGGGCACACTGACATGTGACAGGCGGAAGCTGGAATCGTATGTACAACCCTCCAATTACAAGCCAACTACTCTACCAGCCGAGCCACAGACTTTCTCATATTAAAACACTGTAGAAAGCCCACGCTGCATGTAGGATAAAAACATCCATCAGTTCTTCCATCCCTCAGCCTGGGCCCAGTTCCTGTAGCTGAGCTCAGCACTGATGGCAGCCTGTCTCGTCCTGGTGCCCTGACCTTTGTCCAACTTCAGCGGATGAGGAAGTGTCAGTGGGAACCAGCCGGGTCAGGCGGGCTCTTGGTTTCGGGATCTCTGGCTCCCAGCTGCTCAGCCATCCCCCTACTGTATCGAGGGCTCCACATGTGTTTCCTGTTGTTTTTCAGTGCCGGCCCTCTGCACCAGAGCAGAGGCCTTTTCCTGAGGCTTTGTTTGGTGTGGCCCCTGGGAATGGCTTAAATATAGGTGTGTTTGACATACCCCTCTGTCCCCCATGCTCACATGTATGCCACAGCTAATACAGTACTTTTCTTCTTATTCTCCTCTGCTCATATTTCCCCCCATTTTAAAATCTCAGAAACAAAGCTCAGATCTCTTCCTTTACTTTTGCTGTCCTGGCTGTTTGTCTGCCCGTACAGTATGACATCCACACAGAGCGCTGCAGCAGTACAGTCCTTAAGCGTTGTCTCAGTCAAACACAAACAGTAACGTGAGACATGACATGTTTATTTATATTTATCCGAGACCACACTCTTTCCAGAGAGTTGTTGTGTAAACCACAGCTGGGGATCGATCCATCTTTTCCTGCGTTCTCTGATGTTCTTCAGTGGTCTAAATTAAATCAGGAAAAACTTTATTCTGTTTCAAACACTGACCTCAGACTGGCTCCAGAAAGGTGATGACCTGCAGTAAGGGTGAAAACAAAGTACACCCCCTTTCTATTCTCTCAGCTCCAGGGATCTAACCTGTGAGAAGAAACACATCAATCTCCACCCTGTCTTTCTTGTCTAAAGAAACATTTGACAAGAAATGGAAAAGTTGTGTTAGAAAAACTAAGTTTACCCATTCTACTTTGATAAGAAGTAAGGTGTCCAAAGTGCAGCCTAGGTGCCATTTGCGGCCCTCGTAATATCCATCCATCCATCCATCCATCCATTTTCAAAAGCAGAAAATACATGTTTTTTTCAGCTTATCATCGTAAGTAGGGCCATAAAAATTCAGTGACTGTTTCATTTAAAAGAGACTTGGGCACACCCATTCATTAAACTTGGCTAAACATAGCAAGTGCTTTCGAAGGATTCTTTTTGTTGCTGGTAATAAAGTACAAGCAATTTCTAGACCAACAAAATAGAAACCATTTAAATTAATAAACTTTTTCAAAACCTACATTAAAATATTGCATGTTTGACTAACAGCAGACAGGTAAAAAGAAAAAAAATTCACAATTAAAATGATCTGCATTCTTTTAAAGGAGTCATGACCGGTAATTTTCACTTTTCCAGCCCACGTGCACGCACACTCAAATACGTGATGTTAATTTCTGGCCGACTTGACGTCAAGTCGGCGCAGGATATACCATATGAACATCGCAGACCTAAGCTGCAGGAAGCCCGCCCTGCTCCTCTCCCCCTCATATTCAGTCAAGCGCCGCCATTACTGAATTCCGATTCGAAGTACGAACTTGAGCTCCGTTTGGAAATAAGGGCCATTCCAACAATCAGAGACTTGCCTGCAATTGAAACGGTAAGGCTGTGTTTTTATTGTTCTACTGTGTGTAACAAACAGCAGCTAACTGCTAATGCGGCTATTGTATGCTAGCGGGAGTAGTAGCTTCGAGGACAACACGGGTAATGGCTGCTACTTTGCAAACAACAAATTACCTAGAATGCCACCAATCAAAGCGCCCCTTATTTGCATTATTACAATGACCGTCCACGACAGCCAAATATCGCATCAGATCTCGCGAGACAATAATGCCTTCAGAAACAAGTTGTCAGAGGAGCTCTGTGTTTATTTTTTTCCACTTTCTTTATTTAGAAGGGCCTGAAAGACTATAATAGAGTGTGGGTATCCAAGGTAATACTAGATTATGACTCCTTTATTTGGAAAAAAATCACGGCACCCCCTTGTACTTTCTACTTTGGCCCACTGAAGTAGGAGATCTATTGGTCATTTTCCATGTAACCATCTCTGTAAAACAGGTGTTTTGATATTTTGCCATATCTTAGCATACGGGAGGATGCAACCATAATGCCAGGATGGAAAGACATCAGCAGTAACAGTGAGTTTAGGGATGAAATTGTGGCTGAACATTAATCTGGGAAGGGATTCAAAGCCCTTTGCTAATTATTTTAAAGTCCCTCATTCTCCAAAAAAAGCATTATTCACAAGCATAAATATTTATAATCATCCCAGAGCAGGCAATGCTCAGATAAATTACTCAAAATCTTGATAGCCGCATTTCAAGCTCTAGTGGACACAGTTAGCCTGTTCAATGTTAAAGTTATTAACAGAAAAATTAGAAAAAGATTAGATAAGTGAAAGTAAGATGGCAGGAGAACAACTTTTCTCTTTTTTCTGCATGACTAAATTCAAAAACTGACATTTGAATTAACCACAAGACCTCTGGAGCATTGTCCTTTATATCAGGCTTTTGGTTCAGATGCGATCAAAGTACAGATGTTTGTTCACTATGCACACGACAACAGCACAAACATCTCAGGCATGGGAGTGGAGGGGGGATGACTTGGTGTAGTTTTTCAGCCACAGGACATGGGTACCATGCAGTTAACAAACACAGCATTAGATGTACAACTATCTGGCTGAAAATGAAGGGAATCAGGATGTTGCAATGGACCAGTCAAAGTCCAATCCACAACCAAATTGAAAGCTGTGGTGGAACCGTTGCAGAAGTAAATTGTCAGACAACATCAGAGATTGATGAAGTCTGCAACCAGTGAGAGTAATTTCTGTGTAACTACTGCAGCTTTAAAAGATTAACACTCTTGAATCACAGGGTATACTTAGTTTTGCCACACACAGCCTTTCCATTTCGGCGTTACCTTCGTTAAACAACCGATATTGTGGAATCTGTTGCGTGTTTTTGTACACTTGAGGTCATAAACGTTGGAGGATGGTAAATGTGTTGTTTATCCTAAATGTATGTGCAGAACCTCAGTAACTTCAGAAGAAAACTTTATGAATAACCTGAAGAAAATGGGCTTTACATTTAAAAAAAGACATGCAAAAAGGAAACAGCTGTTTGTAGAAAAATTTTCAGCAGAGGTTCTGTCAGAAAAAGATGTTCAGATCCTTTTGATTCCTCAAGCAAATATTTGAGAACATCCATGTTTGTTTCTTAATATACAAACAGCTTTTAATCTACTGCAATAATACCACTAAGTGAGAGAGAAGGCTATAAAACAATATAAATAGTTGGAAATCAAACCTTTATTTTTACCTAATTACCTCTGCCTGGCTGTTTTGATCATTTCTAAATGATTTTTGTCGACTCTTTATTGGAAGCAGCAGCTCTAATCTGCTTCGAGATGCTTTCTGCATGACCTTTCTCAGCTGAAAAGACACCAAAACATGAGCCGCTGCCCCCCGCTCGCTAAAGCAGAACACGGCTCTTTCACATTTCAAGTCCTCCCCCCCGTTGGAGCCCAAATGTTTTCCATTAAAGCAGAGGTGCACTAATTTACTGTGTGGTGAAAAAAAAACAAAAAACAAACTGGCAGCTCAGCAGTTCCCTCCTTTTCCCCTCGGTCCCCGTCCATCACCACCTTCTCCTCACCCTGGCCTTGTCTTTCTCCTCCTTCTCCTCCTGACACAGGGGTCATCCGCCAGCGTGTGACATCACAGCACTCATCTGCCAGCGTGTGACATCACAGCGCTCATCTCCAAGCAAACAGCAAACTGTTCCCAGCAGTGAGTCAGTTTGGGACTGGGGAATGGCTTCCATATGGGGCAAACACACACATCAGTACGCTGCTCCTTTAGCACTCCCTAATTTTCCACTGGAGTGGGGGGAGAAGAAACAAGAGAACTGGCACTTTATCTTTCTGATTCTATCTTTCATGTGTAGCTGGGCTGCAACGTTTGCCCACAGCCGAGCCCGCACTCACAAATCTATCATTTTATCATCTTGGTGTAGACAGGAAAGACAGCTCATCGGCCCTCTTTTGCTCTTGCCCAGTGATTGAGGAAATGGTAACTGGATCTCGGTGCTGGGCCACTCTCCTTCCAGCAGCCACAGGTTTGGCTTGGCCGCTGGCCAGCCGGCTGCCTGACACTCTGTAGCCTGGGAACATCCTGCCTTCTTGGCCGTACTTACTAGAGGGGCGCACACGCCAAGCAAGATGCTAATTTACAGTGCTTTGCAAAAGAATGCACACCCCTTGAACTTCTCCACATTTTACAAGCACAAACATTAACGTGTTGTTTGGGGAGTTTTGACCAACACAACCAGTGGTGCATTAACTTCAAATGTCTTTAATAATAGGTGTGTATTCAGACCCCTCTACTGATAACCCTAAATAAAACCTAGTGCCATTTGCTTTCAGATGTTACCCCATAAACAATAAACAGAGTCTTAACAGAAACAGAAATTAACTTAGTCTGATTATAAATCCAGCTGTTCTGTGAAGGCTTCAGAGGTTTGTTAGAGAACATTAGAGAACAAGCTGGTAAGAGAGAAAGATGTGAAGAAGTTTAAATCAGATTTAGGTTAAAAACAACAAACAAAGCTCTATTCAATCCATAATTCCGGCATGGAAATAATATGGCACAGTCATAAACTATTATAAGACAAGGCCAAAGAAGGCGCCGGTAAGCAAAAACCAAAAACCTGAGAACAGCATCCAAACAATGAAACATAGTGGTGGCCGCATAGTCCTGTTTGGCTGCTTTTTGATGTATGGACAGGGAGCAGCTCGGAGTTGATCCAAATATGGATGGAGCTAACTACAAGGGAACCATGGAGGAAAACCTGTTAGCAGCTGCAGAAGACTTGAGATAGAGGCGGAGGTTCAACTTCCAGGAGAATAATAACCCTAAACATAGAGCCAGAGCTACAGAATGGTGAGATTAACACATATTCTTTTGTTAGAATTGCCTAGTCAAAGTCCAGACCATAAATCCAATTGTGAATCTGTGGCACACTTAATCATTAATGAACATTTCCTAGTCTCTAGATGTACAAACTCCAAAAGATGTGGAGCTGTCAAGGCTGAAACTGGTGATTCTAGAAAGTATTCATTCAGAAGGGGCTGAATGCAAATGCTCGGCACAAAAAATGTCCTTCCACTTAAGAATTATGCATGACAGTGGATAGTTTTGTTTTAAGGATGCTGATGGAGAAGTACAGCGAAGGTCAGAGGGAGCTGCACTGTGTATTTGTAGATTTAGAGAGAGCGTATGACAGGGTGCCGAGAGAAGAGCTGTGGTATTGCATGAGGCGGTCTGGAGTGGCAGAGAAGTATGTCAGAGTGGTGGAGGACATGTATGAGAGCTGTGAGACAGCAGTGAGGTTTGCTGTCGGAGTGACAGGAGTTCAAGGTGGAGGTGGGACTGCATCAAGGATCGGCTCTAAGGCCCTTCTTGTTTGCTTTGGTGATGGACAGGCTGACATATGAGTTCAGACAGGAGTCTCCATGAAATATGATGTTTGCAGATGACATCATGATATGTGGTGAGAGCAGGGGGCAGGTAGAAGAAAAGCTAGAGAGGTGGAGGTATGCACCGGAAGAGTAAAGAATTAAGATGAGTCGCAGCAAGAAGGAATACATTTCTGTAAATGAAAGAGCCACAAGTGGTCCAGACCAACGGAGAGTGTGTAAAAGAGGTGAAAAAGCGTGTGCAAGCTGGTTGGAATGGATGGAGGAAAGTGTCAGGTGTTATGCAAGGGTTTCAGCAGGAAAGAAAGGAAAGGTGTGCAAGGCAGTAATGAGACCAGCGATGTTGTATGGTTTAGAGCAGGGATATTCAAATACATTTTAAAGAGGTCCAGTCAGAGAAAATTTCTTGAGGCCAAGGCCTGGAAGATCATAATTTCTTACAATTTAGAGTGATATATATTTTAATAAGCTTATTAATTTTACTCATTAATTTGCATATCAAATCAACTAAATCTGTCTATTTAAAATACTTTTTGACAACATTTATTGTCACGTAACAAAGGGGCGCACACGCCAAGCAAGATGCTAATTTACAGTGCTTTGCAAAAGAATGCACACCCCTTGAACTTCTCCACATTTTACAAGCACAAACATTAACGTGTTGTTTGGGGAGTTTTGACCAACACAACCAGTGGTGCATTAACTTCAAATGTCTTTAATAATAGGTGTGTATTCAGACCCCTCTACTGATAACCCTAAATAAAACCTAGTGCCATTTGCTTTCAGATGTTACCCCATAAACGATAAACAGAGTCTTAACAGAAACAGAAATTAACTTAGTCTGATTATAAATCCAGCTGTTCTGTGAAGGCTTCAGAGGTTTGTTAGAGAACATTAGAGAACAAGCTGGTAAGAGAGAAAGATGTGAAGAAGTTTAAATCAGATTTAGGTTAAAAACAACAAACAAAGCTCTATTCAATCCATAATTCCGGCATGGAAATAATATGGCACAGTCATAAACTATTATAAGACAAGGCCAAAGAAGGTGCCGGTAAGCAAAAACTGGTGAAAACCAAAAACCTGAGAACAGCATCCAAACAATGAAACATAGTGGTGGCCGCATAGTCCTGTTTGGCTGCTTTTTGATGTATGGACAGGGAGCAGCTCGGAGTTGATCGAAATATGGATGGAGCTAACTACAGCAGCAGGAAAGAAAGGAAAGGTGTGCAAGGCAGTAATGAGACCAGCGATGTTGAATGGTTTAGAGCAGGGATATTCAAATACATTTTAAAGAGGTCCAGTCAGAGAAAATTTCTTGAGGCCAAGGCCTGGAAGATCATAATTTCTTACAATTTAGAGTGATATATATTTTAATAAGCTTATTAATTTTACTCATTTATTTGCATATCAAATCAACTAAATCTGTCTATTTAAAATACTTTTTGACAACATTTATTGTCACGTAACAAAGTGCTGAACATGTATGTATGGTTTCTTATATATGTAATTTTTATCTCATCTAATGAATAAAAGTAGAATAACATGTCAATGACAGACTCTTCTTTCATGGCCAAATCTGCTTGGAGGTCAAGTTACAGCATCTGAAGATGAACCAGCATTTGCTAATTTAAAGTAGTGTGTGACTTCCTTTGAGAAACATGCATTCCTTGACAACCTATCATTACATTTTTTGTGCTGACCCAAACTCCAAACAGCTCTGAGGGAACTCTCATGATCTTATTCTTGAGCAGTGAATGTGCAGCTCAGGAACCTGATGGACTGGTCATACTGGGCTTTGAGACTACACATTTTCTCTGATATTCTGATTTGAGTGGGAATGTTTGTTCAAAACATTTATGTTTTGTCTCATAATGGCATTTCACATTGCCATCTTTAATAAGTGCCACAAATGAGTTTATTTCCATCAGTCAGAAGAACGAAGAGAAATTACTGTCCATTGAAGAGTAACTGCTCTAGTTTCGCTGTCAACTTTTAGCTTTTTAAACTCACCGATTAATTTTATCTTCTTGTCTCCATTTCACTCGCTTTTATTTTCTTCCCTTCTCTGTCTCAGCTACAATATCAATTTTCCTCAGTATCACCCGCCTGTATCTCTACCTTTTTCCACCTGTTTTTCTTCCCATCTCCATCTCAGCTATCAGTTTTTGGCGTATATCTCCCCTTTCTCCGCACGTTTCTCTTCCTATCTCTGCCTATCTCTGCCTGTTTTTGTCCCCTTCTCCATCTCAATTATCAGTACTTTTTCTTTTCTCTCCTTTTTGCTTCCCGTGTCGCTCCCTTTCTCCGTCTCACCAGTCGGAATCTCCTCATTTATTTTTGTTTTGTGTCACTATATTTTTTTTCTTAAGTTACTTCTCTTGCAATCCTATCTGTCTGCACTTCAGTAGGAATGTTTACATGTGCAAAACGTCTTTAATTTGATCATAGTTTGGATTAGCATTTGACTTTATACATAGGCCCTGAAAAAATGTATCCAATTATCATAAGCGTTTACGTCCGTCACACGTTTGATTGGAATCAATCATTTTGACATGCGCAGAACTATCTAACATACCGAAAACGGCCATAGAAGAAGATGTAGCAGACTTCCATTGTAAAACAAACATGGCTGTGTGCGTTTAAAATGGAGCGGTACAATGTTCTTCAGAGCATGCTTTTGTTATTTTATTGTTGAGTAGACAGTCAAATTATAATCCAAAACCCTTTATTGTTTTATGCCAACGTAAATTACATCTATGCATGATGTAACAGACATGCGGAGTAATGACTCACATTTGGAAGAAGTGTTTACATGCACAGCGATTGGAGTAACAATCAGCATAACCCACCCGTCTCAATCGGAACGAAATGTTGATCTGAATGAGTGTGATCGGTTCAGAGGATTTTGAATGGCGTGTTTACATGAAACATTTTTTTCCCAATGCGGCTTTTAATCCGATTACTTGTGTCCATGTAAACATGGCCAGTGTTTCAAAGTTTTCTGGCTGGATTGCAAAGTGCTTATTGGCTCGATGGTATCATGTGGTATGGGTAAACTTGCACACAATTGGTCTGTGGGTTTCCATGGATGCTTGAACACTACTGTAAAGACTGCAAAAACTGCGCTGGTAGACCAGAAGCGCTCAGGTTTTAAAACAGAGATCTCTGTTTTAGCATTAGGTCCAGGTCCGCATGAGACAGCAGCTCGGTCAGGACCCGGACCGAGGTCCACCTATTAGTGACCTCTAGGAGACAGTACCAATGAGAAAAAGACGGGAGGCAGAACTGGAGGTTCCAGAACTCAAGATGTTGAGATTCCCTTTGGGTGTGACGAGGATGGATAGGATCAGGATTGAGTACATCAAAGGGACGGCTCATGTTTGATGTTTTGGAGATAAAGTCAGAGAGGCCAGAATGAGATGGTTTAGATATGTTCGGAGGAGAGACAACAAATTTATCGGTAGAAGGATGCTGATGTTGGAGACACCAGCCAGGAGACAGAGAGGAAGAGATTTATGGATGTGGTAAAATACGACATGAAGGTACTTGGTGTGAGAGTAGAGGATGCAGAAGATAGGATTAAATGGAGACAGATAATTCGCTGTGGTGATCCCTGACGGGAAAAGCGGAATCAGAAGAACAAGTGGACACCTGCCTATTCACGGTTTACATACTTGCAAATTTTTTGTGGAACGTTTGGTAGAGCATATCTAACATATATGAAAGAAATTGCAATTTGGGAAGCTAAAATACCTAGGCACAATGCTGCTTGACATTACTGGCTGGGGTTTGCAAAGCAGCCAATTCAGCAGAGATAAGGAGGACGGTAGATGTTAGCTTCTGTGGTAGTGTTAAGAGGATTTCCACTGTGCATATTATTGCATATTAATATATATTTGGTGTTTGAATGGTTAAAATAGGCAGTTATAAGTGGTCTTTAGAGGGGGGTCTCAAGTATTCATGGATTATAGCTGTTCACTGGTGGCTGTCGTCCCTAACCCCCACAAACACCCAGGTTTCACTGCACATTGTGTTAGTCTATCAAATAAAATCCCAATAAAATACATTGAAGTTTGTGGTTGAAATGTGAAAAATGTTCAGTCCGTATGAATACTTTTGCATGGAACTGAGCTTGTGTCCACCTCAGTGAAAGGCAGACGGTAAAGATGCATTTTCCAAGCAGCAGCCTTTACATATGGAGCTAATCTAAGATCACACACAGAACTGAGAAGGCAGGTTGTCACCGTAGGAAGAAGTTTGTGCGTGTGGTTGACTGAAGGCTGCACAGAGACGTTAATGAATGTCTGTCCTTTGTTCTCCAGCAGCACTGGGGGTTTATGGCCCTACTGTAACCCTTAAATCTCTGTTTTGCTCCACACAAACACATGCCGCCTCTTTGTATCTGAAACACAAGCCCGGGGCTCCTTCTTTTTCTTCAAACTTTGATTTATAGGTCCTAGTCTGGGTGAAAGGCAGCCAGTGGAAAGGTTTGCATTTTGTGCAAAGGAGTGTGTATCTGTGTGCCCATTTGGGCATTTGCGGAGAGATTTAGAAAGGGAAATTCTTCTTCAAAGCGAGCCCTGAGATGCCAGTGGAAGTAGGGCTTTTGTTTGGTTGCCTTGGATTTTTTCTTTTCTTCCTCATTAATCATAGTTAATGTCTGTCTAATCCTTCCTGTGCTGGCCTGATTGCTGGCCAGGGGGTCATCATCAGCAGACAGAAAACATAACACGAAAAAGATGATGGAGGACAGGAGATTAGAGAAAGAAGAAATGTATTAAGAAGACCTGTGGGCTGTTGGACCTGTTGTTCTGCTTTGATTAATATTTCCAGTGTAGTACACTTCCATCCTGATCAAAAGAAAATGCCCTCAATTAATCCATGAAATTCTTAGCCTGTTATTAGGGAAACATATTAAAACATAAAGTGGAGTGGTGGTGTAGTGAGGAGAGGAAAACAGTTAAGCAGTAAGTGAAACAGGGCAGTCGGAGAAAAAAACCTCTTGCCGCAATCAAGAGGGCTTAGCTATATTTTCTTCCCTCAATGAACTCCTTGTCTCACTGCATGGGATGTGGAAATACAGTTTTTTTGACAACATCGCCACCCTGCCAGTGGATTTCTGCTCTGGATTTTGTGCAAGTCGCTTGAGGATTTTTCCCAGGATGCAGCAGAGCTCGAGGCTCTAGGTGCCAACACTGAGTCCCCAGTTGAGAACACGAGGGGATTTTAATTCACCGCCTAATCAAGCAGCTCTGCATGCACCTGCTAGGCTTTAGGGTCAGTTTATTTTTCTGTGTTTACCACATGAGTATTTATACCAAAATGCAACAATTGCAGTCAGATACATAAACTGAAGTCCCCATTGCATTGTTGGATATATTTAACACCCAACAAGCTAACTGAGGCTGGAGCTGTTTGGGTTATTTGTTATTTCTCTCAGCAATGACGTTAGTGCATCAAGAGCCACCACACACAGACGGATCCTGGACATAGCCTAGGCTTCAAATGTCGTATTCTTCTTGTCAAGCTGCAACTGAACAACGAATAACGTCAGAAGCATTTTTTTCCTGGACTAAAGAAACAAAGAACTGCAGATTTGCATCTCATTTGGAAACCAAGATCCCAGAGTCTGGAGGAAGAATGGAGAGGCACACAATCTAAGATGCTTGAAGTCCAATGTAAAGTTTCCACAGTCTGTTTTGATTTGGGGAGCCATGTCATCTGCTGGTGTTGGTCCATTGTGCTTTATTAAGTCCAGGGTCAACACAGCCATCTACAAGGACATCTTGGAGCACTTCATGCTTCCTTCCACAGAGGAGCTTTACGGAGATGCTGACTTGGCAGGACTTGGCACCTGCCCACACTGCCAAAAGTACCAAAACCTGGTTCAATAACCATAGGATTACTGTGCTTGATTGGCCAGAGAACTCGCCTGACCTGAACCACATAGAGAATCTACAGTATGGGGCATTGCCAAGAGAAAGATGAGAGACATGAGAGCGAAAAATACAGAAGAGCTGGAGCCCGCGATTGAAGCATCCTGGTCTTCCATAACAGCTCAGCAGTGCCACAGGCTGATAGCATCCATGCCAGGCCGTATTGAGGCAGTAATTAATGCAAAAGGAGCCCAAACCAAGTACTGAGTACATATGCATGATCAAACTTTACAGAGGTCTGAGATCTCTCTATTATAATCCTTGTTTTATTGATTTCATGTAAAATTCTAATATTCTAATTTTCTGATATTTTGAATCTGGGGTTTTCATAAGCTGTAACCCATAAACTTATAAAAAATAAAAATAAAGACTTGCAATATCTCACTTTGCAGCTTCCAAGAATTGTGTACAGATCCTTGCAACATGGGGTCGTGCATTATCTTGCTGAAACATGAGGTGATGTTCATGGATGTATGGCACAACAATAGGCCTCAGGATCTCATCACGGTATCTCTGTGCATTCAAAATGCCATCAATAAAATGCACCTGTGTTCTTCGTCCATAACAGATGCCTGCCCATACCATAACCCCACCACCACCATGGGCCACTCGATCCACAACATTGACATCAGCAAAGCGCTCACCCACACGACGCCACACTCACTGTCTGCCATCTGCCCTGAACAATGTAAACAGAGATTCATCCGTGAAGAGAACACCTCTCCAACGTGCCAGACGCCATCGAATGTGAGCATTTGCCCACTCAAGTCTGTTACGGTGACGAGCTGGAGTCAGGTCAAGACCCCGATGAGGACAACGAGCATGCAGTTGAGCTTCCCTGAGACGTTTCTGACAGTTTGTGCAGAAATTGTTTGGTTATGCAAACCAATTGTTTCAGCAGCTGTCTGAGTGGGGCTGGTCTCAGACGATCTTGGAGGTGAACCTGCTGGATGTGGAGGTCCTGGTTTGGTGTGGTTACACGTGGTCTGCGGTTGTGAGGCCGGTTGGATGTACTGCCATATTCTCTGAAACGCCTTTGGAGACGGCTTATGGTGGAGAAATGAACATTCAATGCACGAGCAACAGATCTGGTTGACATTCCTGCTGTCAGCATGCCAATTGCACGCTCCCTCAATGCTTGTGGCATCTGTGGCATTTTGCTGTGAGACAAAACTGCACATTCCAGGGTGGCCTTTTATTGTGGGCAGTATAAGGTACACCTGTGCACTAATCATGATGTCAGATCAGCATCTTGATGTGGCACACCTGTGAGGTGGGATGGATTATCTCAGCAAAGCAGAAGTGCTCACTTTCACACATTTAGACTGATTTGTGAACAATGTTTGAGAGAAATGGTAATATTGTGTATCTGGAATGAATTTTAGATCTTTAAGTCCATCTCATGAAAAATGGGAGCAGAAACAAAGGTGCTGCGTTTATATTTTTGTTGACTGTAGTTTCACCTTTTAAGTTGAATAACTGAAATGGATGAATGTGAGTTTCACCTGTAGAGGAGTTCTGGGTTGACTCAGTGGTGTAAAGTGCCCTGGTCCTATGGGTGTAAACCAAGCCCAAAACACTACTCCTCCTCAGCCGTGCTTGGTATTTAGGAGCTGTGCCATCTTCAAGCCCTATCTGAGCAGATAGCCTGACTAATCAGTCCACCAATATAATTTTGTAATACCCCAAGTGTGACGCTACATAGACCATAGCCACAAGTTGTCATATTCTGTGCAATACACCAAATACCACAGGAGACAGACTCAATATAAAGTTTTGGAGAAGTTTGAAACACGGTTACTGTGTAGAACAATATATAATCTAACCCTTTAAACATATCATAAAGCTCTGTTCAATCCATCACATGGCAATGGTAAGACTATGACTCTACAACAAACAGGACAATGACCCTACACATACAACTGGAGCCATGATGGGATGTTTTAGATCAAAGCATATTTTTGTAATAGAATGATCTAGTCAAAGTTCTGACCTGAATCATATTGAATTTCTGGTAGATACTTTACATCATGATTTTACAAACTTTGGGTCGCATTGGAGTTCCCCAGAACCAGAGTCAGAGGCTTTGAGAGGGACTGAATAAAGAAAATTATCAAAAGGCGGAGGAAGAGGAAGAATTTATGAATGAAAGGAGGAAGTGAAAGAAGCATAGTTCAGACTCTGTTTAGGTTCCCACCCTCTTTATGGTGTGTTTAATCTTCAACAACTTCTGAAAAGAAGAAGAAAGGTTAATGCGTTTGACTTAATCAGAATGACAGATTCACCTCGACATCTGCAAGGGGTTTGTTTTGGAAAAGCTTCTCAGAGCGGCAAAAGCAAGCTTTTGACAGAAGCTTCCTGCAGCTCGAAATCATTCAATCACCAACTTTTTTGGGACCATTTTACACAATTAAGCACGATAAAAACTGACGAGCTTTCTTTTTCTTCACTCATGACAACCAAATGGCAGAAAGTTCTTCTGCTGGCGTTGTGCATGAGAAACAGGATCTCGTGTTCGGTTGATAATACGAGAAGACAATCACACGGTTTGTCCAACCATCAATATTTGCCAACAACGAAAGCCAGATGAGGAAAAAGAGATTGAAACCCAAGTATTCCAGAAAAACTCTCCCATACTGCCAAAAACAAATACAGCTAATTTCTTGAATTGTCACGGGTGTTGATTTATTGTCAAATACTGTCAAAGCTTGCATAACCGACATGATTTGTTCACCCTTATGGTTAATTTCAAATTGTGTGGGTTTGGATTCACCAAGTAATGCCTAAATGATGTGGACCATGCTGAGGTTAAAATACTTTATTACACTGCCATTAGAAGCATAAATCTGTTCTGACAGAAACAAGATATTAAGTCCCCAATTGCAACAACGATTCTCAGTTATAGACCCACGAATCACGGTATAGCATGTTGATTTGATTGGTTAACTATAGATTTGATGGTGAACCAGTAGACTGAAGGGTTGACTCAGTATCAGTGAAAATTCATGAAATTGTAATCATTGTAAGAATTTCTGATCTCAGAGTAGTTATAATTACAATAAATAATAATAATAACTCATAGTTTGTTTATAAATGAGGAGCCTGATAGTCCACACAGAGCGGCGGTATGGGGAACAGGTGAGTATTTAGGGAGAACAGAACATGGTGAACAGGTAACCTGAGAAGACTGAAGAAGACAGAAGACAGAAAAAGACATAGTATCCTGTGGGTCTTTGCATGGAGAGGTCATTGTAAAAAGGATCTCAGATGAGCTGAGAGACTGAGACTAAGATAATCAAGTCTGACCAAATAGGCACAGAGATCCGTGAGAATCCAGAGAGATTTAATCATAGAAACAGACCTGAAATCCAATATTGCTTAAGAAGTTTATTTATAGATGTGATCAGAGAATCAAAGAGGGAGCAGAATCAGAAACATGGACAAAAAGAGCAGAAAAACATGAGATCACAGGCTAAACTTTAGGATGGCTACAGGCAGTCTGTAATACTTAATTGAAGAAAAAGGTTTAGAATTTGTAACAGGGACACAGGTGTAAGCAATAATTAAAACTCAAGTCATAATGAGGAGAGTCATATGAGATTCCTTGAAGGGTGATTTGAAACTTTTAGAGATGAAGTCACATTTGACTCCAGAAAACTTTGGTATACAGTGGAGTTTATGGTCAACCTAATTACTGCAAGCAGCCCAGGTGTTGTGGCTCTAAAACAAGCCCAAATCATCATCACCCCTCCACCACTGTGCTTGATAGATTGAGGTTTGTGATGATATAATGTGCTTCTCGAAACATGGCGCTGTGAATTATGACCAAGCATCTCTTTGACCAAGCATCCATCTGTTCTAAAGAAATCCTTCCATAGGAAGGTTCATTCAGATGTAACTTTGCAAACCCAAGTCATGCTGTCATATTGTTATTTGTGAGAAGATACTTTCACCAAGCTATTTTTCTAAACAAGCCATGCTTGTTCAGTGTTTCTAATTTCGCTTTCATGAACGTTATCATTGTCTCGCAAACTGTAGATTCTGAGATGGAACTGTTTTTTGCAACTTTCGAGTGTTGCATAGGTCTTGAGGTTAATTTACTTGGTTGGTGCAGTTCGGCAAGCTATTTTATGGTTCAGAGTATTCAGGAGAGCATTTCCATCGTCATACTAGTGCTACTACAAACGTGACGCACTAGTATGTCTTACTTGTTGCAAGCAGTGATGTTTTTCTGTCCCCCAATTAATGGAGTGTGCTGGGTGATGACAGTAGCTCTACCCTAACCGTGCCGAACTGTTGTCCTATGACTACAACCGAAGGGGCCAAGGAATGGTGCAGTATGGGTCAGTTGTAAGAGCTGCTTTTACAATGGAAACAGATGAAATAATGTTCTAAACCACACAAATCTGTTCCATATTGCTCAGTGGAAATGAAGCATTGGATGTCAATTATTGGGAAGACTTGACTTCAGGTGGTTTGGAAATGACAATGACCCTCCACTCATTGAAGGGCAGCAACAACCACTAAATTAAGGTCTTTGATGTCTTTGTATCTTGGCATAGTGCTAACACACCGGTAGGTCAACAGTATCAAACTTTAGGTATTTTAAAAAGACACACTGTGGCGGCATATTAGGATAATATTACCGGCACGGTGTGTCTTATGAATGCACTGTAGTGGCATGGCGAGGCGAGAATATTGTGGCATTCCTGCCGGCCTGCTTGATAGTAATATTACCGCAATATTGCTGCAACTCTGGACTTATGAATGAAGATCACGCCTTGGCACAAAAGGGGGTGGTTTCATGATGATGCGTGGAATGTGCAGAGTCTCGGTCGGCAACAGTATTTAAAATGCAAGTAAACATAGAGAGTTAATTTAGCATTTGTAAACTGTATCAGCTGAAATGGCAAACTGGAGGGATGCAGAGATCCAGGAGCTTCTGGCCCTTAGAGCTGAAGACCAGATCACCAGACAGCTCACGGAGACTGTGAAGGAGAGTTACCTTTTGGAGCGACTTGCAAAAAGGCTTGAGGAGCAGGGCTTCAATTGGGATAAAAAACAAGTTATGTCCAAGCTATTTTCTCTGTTTATCACAGACTTTTCCATCTCACGGTTTATACACAACCGTGTATGTCGTCAGCCCGGTCACCACCCCCAACCCCACCCCTTTTATCCAGCCATCGCGTAATCTTTTGTGAAAAACACCTGATCGGCTGAGCACTTATGAATGACCAAAAGGCTTACTAAACCGGCATTGATGGTGGCACTGATGTCTTTTGAAACAGCCTTTTGAGAGATGGAAAATTAGGGCGTTATGAACTCGTCTGAGACTTCACAGACGGAGTCCAATAACACTGAGAGAGAGAGAGAGAGACAGACTGTTGGCTGTACCAACCTGCATGATGATTCATCCTAAACCACTGCTATCAACACACGGCTATCTTTCTCCTCCATCTCAGTCACAGATACACATTTAAATCAGCTTTCACATACACACATGCTCTCCTCCTGTGGAAATTCCCTCATCATGACTCCTGTTGTGACAATAATTGTTATGTCCAACATTACCATAGCAATGTTGGGAAAGACGATCAGAACTGCCTAACTTAGAAAAGATAAGAATGATGGCCATCAATCCTCCATAAGGAACCGTCAGGGAGTAGACTGTGGGCTTTAGTGGTCGTAGAGTTTATGATGAAGTCCAGATACAGATTTGTCAAATTACAGCTTCTAACAGAAGTTAAAGATTAAAACAGTTTTGCAGTCAAATTTGGTGCTCTTGTTGCTCATATTAACAGGATCTGACTACATTGAAATTAGTATGTAAGTGGGATGTTTATTCCAGTAATTTCTTACATCACAGCATTCCTATTGTCTTAAATGGTCATACTGTATCATTTATGTTTCATTAAAATGGTGGCACTGTTGCCTTGCAGCAGGAGCGTGCTGGGTTTAAATCCCAGTCTGGGGACTTTCTGGATTGAGTTTGCATGTTCTACCATTGGATACATTTTATTCTCCATATACATCGACTTACTTTGGCTTCCTTCAACACCAAAAACAGGACTGTTAGGTTAACTATTCTCTCTAAATTGGCCTTAGTTATGACTGTGCGCATGCATAGGTGCTTATCCTGTGTGTTTGTGTTGTGATGAACTCGCAACCTGTCCAGGCCCAATGACCACTGCAGATAGGCACCAGCACTTGTAGAAGGAATAATTTTATAAGATTAATGGCAAATTTGAAAAAATAAAAATAAAAAGTTTGAGGTTGCTTACTAATTCTTCTGATTATGTTCAAACCAGATTTTAAAGTTAGGTTCCACTTTGCCAGTAATGGGTTGGACCTGCTTTTGTCTTAAGACATAAGGTTGGGCTCCTTGTTAGTAAAACATTCTCTCTGTCTAATTCTTGTTGTATCTTATTCCTCTGAGTAGTATTTCTCCATTAAACTTGAATAAAATAGTTAAGAATCCACATTAGTATCCATTGAAAGTCACTCATCCACCCTAGTGTTTTAGTAAAGCCAACGAATCACCTTGAACCTTGCCTCTTTGTCCTGTTTACTGCTATTCTATTGAGTATCAGTCATTAACAACCCATTTTTGGCTTATTGCCATTACTACCTGCTCAGCTGGACTCTAGATGGTTCGTCTTCCATTACAAGGGAGTGCCACCTCAGTGTAAGTGGCATTGTCATAGCAAGGCAGACGGAAGAGATATGTGATGTGATTTGTTTGCAACAAACCATGGTCTAGCCACCACTAAGCCAAGCAGTGAGCTTCTGAGCTTGACTTGGCTCACTTGAAAGATACTAAAAAAGGAGTCTGTAACCAGTAGCTACTGGAAAACCTTACAAAGGCAAGTTGAGCCAAGTAAACACTAGTGGAAAAGGGGCTTTTGGTATCAGAAACCCAGAAGTTCTCTATTCAGAATTGACTAGCTTTCTAAAAACAGATTTTGTGAAATTCAGTATTGGAAATATAATTTTTTTTTATCAACCTGCTGCTTTTTTAATAACTGTACAGCGATTGAAAAGAAAATGACTTTCTGGCCCTTTAGAAACTTTGACATCAGAATAAATATTTTCCAGTCAATCCCAGTCCTGTTCATCATCTACTTCATTACATTTAATTTTGACCAGATATAATGTTTTCACAAACAACTCAGATGTTTTGCTCTCTCCAGGATCTGAACCTGGCTTTAAAAATGATCAGTGCTATTAACATACATTGTCTTGGCAATATAAAACCTCCATCCATCCTTTCTTATTCATATATACCCATGATTCGAGAGGCATGTTTCACACAGGTCAGGTTGGCAGTTCTTTATTTCCTTTAATAATGTCATTATCCAAAATATGCTCTCAGCTTTACTGACAGGCATTTATAGCCTTAGAAAACACTTTAACCACTCTCCCAAACTTGCCAACTTGGATTTATGACCTTTGCTTCGATCTGTAACCTTCGTACAACCACATGCCTTCAGTGTCAGAGATGTGGTCACCAAAATACACTGAAGGAACCTCAAGAAATCCATGTATTTCACATGAGAAGGCAGACCTTGGCCTGCTTATGCTAACCACATTCACCTTATTTCTTCATTTGGTGGGTTTCCAGATCTTGGCTGCTGCTCAGCATTGGAGTGACATTTCGCAACAGCAGTCACAGTGGCGTGGCGGCTAAATTTCCTGCCTGCAGCTTTAACATGTGTGCTAAGAAAACGTAATATGCTGATATTGTTGATACATCAAGCTTGAGCAACAGCATCGCAACATTCGAGGGTGAAGATAAACAGACATGGAGCTCAATACACATTCCTACATAAAAGCACACATATGCACTCAGAAGCACACTGGCCGCCAGCATTCCTTCAGCATGAAAGTGCTTTCATGTTTACAGCAGAACAAAC
The DNA here is from genome assembly GCA_963556495.2 of Valencia hispanica. Lineage (NCBI taxonomy): Eukaryota > Metazoa > Chordata > Actinopteri > Cyprinodontiformes > Valenciidae > Valencia > Valencia hispanica. The sequence continues at coordinate 11,944,160 of OY747711.1, read as the reverse complement.
AGAGCAGGGCTTCACCTCCTGTGTTTATCTGCAAAATGCTTGTTTCCATGACTGCCTCCCCTCTCAGCAGTAAGAAACAAAACATTTGCTTGGAAGGATTAGAGTTTGACAAGCAAGAAGCATAAAAGAAACATAATGAGGCATGGTTCTAATAATTTTCATATATCATTAGCAGAAATAATCAAGATAGTTTCTTACAAGTAGGAATTATGTCCCAACAGGAATTGTCAAAAACTACAGCTAAAAACCAAAATGATCTCATCCTTCAGCTGCACTCAGCTCTATGAGAACATTCGGCCATAAAAGAGATTAATTACATTTTAAACCTTACTATTATAGTTCAGTTCCAAGTTTTTCGCCCAAACAAAATACCAACAGTTTCCTTCTTTGATGAGTTTTTAATCATAGATATTATCATTTTTAAACTTTGGCTTTAGAAAAAGTTCAAGTAAGTTTGTTTTAGTTTTTTCCCCACTTTAAACAGGTCACCAGTCCATTAAAGGACAACATAGCGACACACAGGACAAGCAACCATACACAAACAATCATACCCAAGGACAATTTAAAGAGACCAATTAACCTAACAGCCATGTTTATCGATTGTGGGGGGAAGCAGGAGTACTGGGGGAGGACCAATACATGCACAAGGAGAACATGCAACCTCCATGCAGAAAGACCACAGGCCAGGATTCAAACGCAGGACCTCCTTGCGGTCAGGCAATGGTTTTAATAATATGTTTCGTTCAACAGACCCAAGGCGCAGAGAGACACTTCTATGATGCATGATAACGAATTCAATAATAAAAAGGCCAAAACTTAATGGACTTGAATCTTGGAAAAAAAATTCAAAGTGGAGAAATGACAACCATGGTTCCATGGTTGTCATTTCTCCACTTTAAATTTTAGTACAAAGTACAAAGAAGTACAAAGAAAACAATAGAATCCAGGGGGCATGAATGACACTGACAGTCTTAAGTAATGGGGACAAATTGGCAAGACAAGACAAACAACAAACAGGGGATTGGAATGAAGCTAATGAGCAGGCAGACTGACGTGGAAGCATGAAAAACAATACAGCATGATACATAAAAGCATTAAGTAAATGAAATAAACTAAAAGAGAAAAGACCTGAAACTAATTTAACAAAATAAAGGTAAACAAGAGACATAACAACAAAAAATAAACATTAGCAATGCACAAAACGTGAGGGAGGCTGAGGAGGATATCAGTAAAATAATAAACCAAGGAGGGAAAAAAATAAAACATATCTAAGTAATACAAATACAGTGGATCACTCGCCTATTTACTGTTCAGTTTCAATGGATTTTTCTATGGAACGTAACTCCATTGATTTTCCGTACACATGATTCCAAGATGGCAGCCCACAGAGAAGATTACATTTTAGAAGATAAAATTCGATAAATTCGGCCAAAATTGGACCGGACAGGTACTGTGAAAACAGAGGGCTGCCATCTTGGAATCATGTGAGCGGAGACTGTGTTTTGATTTGTCACTTGAATATTTGCCCTCTCAGCACACGGCTCACGTACAGCACATACAGTGAGTTTTTCGCCTCGCGAGGTGAAAAATATCAAACCTGTTTGATTTTCATCTCAACGCCTCATGAGGCAGAAAACTTACCAAAAAGTCGCCGCACACAGCGAGCTATCTGCTGAGCAAACAGCCTCGAATGACTTTTTGCTCAGCAGATTGCTCTTGTGTGCGGCAGGCTTAAGAAGTAATAAAACAGAGAGAATTAGCAAAATTTGGCCAGAATACTTATCATAAATAATTAGCAAGAAAACCTATGGAATGTGACATAAATAGGCCTACTTAGCTTTTGCTCTTTCTGTGCTTCCTATGTGTTTTCCTCAGGCACTGTTCACAAGTTCTTCATTTTTTCTTCATTAAACCTCCACTCGGCCATTCACATGCCTCTGTCCTGCTGTCATTTGTGTCCTCAAAAGCCCACTGCAGACCAGGAACACACCAAAGGAACTGCAATCGTCTAGCAATCACAATTTGGTTCTTGCTAAACTCACTTTTGCCGCTTCCAACGTGTGACCTCATAGAATAAAATGGTAATTTGCGGAAAAAACAAATTATTCACTTCACTGATCAGTGGTCATAATGTTATGACTGGTTGGTGTTTGTTAGTCTGATTACAAGAACACAAATCAAAGCAGTTGTACAAAAATATAACTATAGGTATTTTCTAAAACAAACCAAAGATGCACCAGAACAAATTCAAGTATGACGAAGAAAATTATTTCATGAGCAGGCTGTTCGCTCACAAGCAAGACATGGGGCAAGGCCAGGCAATTGTATTTGTATTGCACACTTTCAACAACAAGGTGATTCAAGGTGCTTTACATGATTAAGGGGTGAAATGAAAATAGCAGTAAAACACAGACAAAACATAGCTGCTTCTCCATGTTTGGTTCTAATTCTAGGGATGTTTAGTAGACTGGAATTAGAGGACCTAAGTGTTCTGGTGGGTTGGTATAGTAACAGCAGATCTTCAGTATACTTTGGTCCCCAGCCATTTACTGATTTATAAACTAGTAAAGTATCTTGATGTCTATTCTCTGAGCTACAGGGAGCCAGTGTAAGGACTTTAGAACTGGGGTGATGTGCTCTACTTTCCTGGTTCTAGTGAGCAGCGTTCTGGATCAGCTACAGCTGTCTGATTGACTTTTTAGGCAGACCTGTCAGGACGCTGTTGCAGTAATCAATCCGACTAAAGATAAACGCATGGATGAGTTTTTCAAGGTCCTTTAATCCTAGAAATGTTCTTCAGGTGAAAGAAGGCTGTCCTTGTTATTTCCTTGTTATTGCCTTGTTATTGAGTCCATTACTACACCTAGATTTTGGGCCTGATCAGTATTTTCTAGCTGTATTAACTGAAGCTGTGTGCTGACTGTTGATCGTTCCTCTTTAGGTCCAAAAGTAATTACTTAAGTTTTGTTTCTGTTCAGCTAGAGAAAATTATGGCACATCCATCCATTGATTTGCTTGATGCATTTACTTAGGGTTTGGATGGGTTCAAAGTCACCTGGTGACATCGTAATGTAGAGCTGAGTATCATCTGCATAGTTATGGTAGCTAATTGTGTTGGTTGTTATAATCTGGGCTAGTGGGAGCATATAGATATTAAATAAGAGGGGCCCCAGGATGGAGCCCTGGGGCACCCCACATGTGATTTCTGTTCATTATGATGAAAGGTTTCCTATTGAAACAAAGAAGTGCTTGGTAGTCAAATATAAGCATGAAAATGACTAAATGTTGCTTCCTAAAACGGAAAAATGTTCTCAGTTGCCTTTCCTGAATGATATAGATGCCTGGCATGCTCATAACTATAGATTTATGAAACTGAAGGTAATCGAATGAGTAGCTGGGTCCAGAAAAGTTCTGCTCTTTATCAGTCAGGATGTGGTTGACAAATACAACTAGTTGACATAGTAAGCACATCTTCAGGGTCTATATTTATACATGTGTGGATACAGTACTTATTTGTTGGACAGCCCGTCTAGCCAGCTCTTGCCTTGCTCCATTTGCCATCAGCCCCCCAAGTGAAATAAAGAACACATTGAAGTTTTCCTCTCGTTGCTGGTTCAAAAACAAAGTTTCCCTGATGACATCTTTCACTGTCTTTCTTTTAAGCTACTCCCATCCCAGCCCAGAACAAGCAATGCCAATCGACCTCAAAATTTCCATTCGGAAAAGAAAAGAAAACCAAAATAAACAAATGAGATTAAAAAAAGAGAAGAAAGTGGAGAAACAACATTTGCGTGCACGGCAGTGATGGGAGGGCAAACTCTGTACCAACTGTGTTATGGTTGGCAAACCTTGAAATGCCTGATCAGCATTAGAGAGGGAGGGAGAAAAAAGCAAAGCGACATATAGTGCGGTCACCATTCCCTGTGTGTTTGAACTGTGGGAGAATATCATGTGGTTGCAATTTTCTTATTAAAGTAATGGGGGTCTATCAGTGTGTAGGATTTACAGATGGAGAGGTGAAGGGGGTCGGGAGGGAAAGCTGAACACCAGCTGCTGTTGTTAGTGTATGCGGGTTAGAGGACGTGTATATGTTCATTTACGGTATTACTGGAGCTACTACGTGTTAGGAGATATTCAGTAACTCACCACATAATATCCCTGTAATAATGGCACTTTGGACAAAGTGTGCAGTAATTTGGTCTGGGTGTGAAATATGGAGTTCTTGAGTTCTCTAATTTTTTAAGAATTGACCAGGTTTGTAGAAGTAAGAATCGATTTGTGTTAAAACTTAAATGTATAAAGTGCTGTTTGTAAAGTTACACAGTCAAAGGTTAACACCAATAATTTGGATTATTTAGCCTGTCATAAGACAAATAAATGGAGGTTAATTTTTTTAAGTTATGTTTGTGTCCATATTATTTATTCTTTCATAAATGTCAGTTTCTGTCACGCTGCCCTATTCCTGCCTCATTGTCTTCACCTGTCTGTCTCATCAACCACACCTGATCCTACTCACCTCCTGCCTTTAAGACCCATCACTTCCTTTCACTCCGGGCCGGATCATTAGTAATTGTCTATCTCCATGGTGTGTCGTCTTCCTGCTGTCTTCCGTCCCTGCCCGATGTCCAGTATCTCCGTTCCTGCCGTCTTCACCACCATCATCATCACCTCCTCCTGTAATAAACATCCTGCACCTTCCTTCAGCGAGTGCGTTTGGGTCCATACTCCACACACCTCCTGACAGTTTCAAACTAAGCATTTAGCTAGATGGCTAGGTTGGCTAGCTAAATATTAAGCTGCCTAACTAAACATTTTTGAAACTGTGACATTTATAAATAAATAAATAACAGGGACGCAAATATGACTTTGAAAAATAAACAAACATTTTTTCTTTTCATGATTAAGGCTAAATAACCCAAATTATTGCAGTTAATTTTTGTGTAACTTCACAAATGGCACCCCATAATGTAGAGCCTGGTGAAACATAGCACCCAATTTGAATGTAATCAACCTTTAAATGGACGTTATTTGCGATCATCACTCCCATACAATAGCTTCAGAATGTGCCTCCTCTACATCCTAGCAGGCTAGAAGGTACGCATCTACCATTCTTATCGGTGATAAATGCATTAGAATTTTTTTCAGCATCGCCCACATTTAAAAGCGGACTGTTAACTTTATTTAAAACCTGTGTTTACAATTTAGGTAACGCTGGATATTTACTTATAACCTTACCCCACCCCCAACCCTCATCCTAAAAACTCAGGACAAGTTCCTAAACCTAAAGTCACAAGATAACGACCTACCGAGCAGGAGGTAGAGGAGGAACATTCTGAAGCTATTGTATGGGAGTGATGAGCGCTAATAACGGCCATTTAATGGTTGATAACATTCAAGTCGGGTGAACATGGCGACTAAATATGGCTACCAAGCCCATTTATGTAAAACAGCAGTGTAGCTCATGTTCAGAAAACATGCTGTGGACACAATCTGAAAAAATAGATGAATAACAAAAAAGTATTATTTTATTCAAATAATAATTTTAACCAATTTTAAAAATTGTACATACTGTGCAGTAAATAGCACTTGCCAGTCAGAGATTTCTTCTGTCTTCTTTTTTTTGTCACACCTCACTGTTTCAAATCCATCAATTATCTGTACCATAGACTGTATATGTAAGATGCATTGAGCCTCCGTGACGTCACCCGTAGGTTTCTGAAGAGCTGAATTGAGAAAAGAGCCCAGTGGGCAGTTCCCACCACCGCCATTTTTGCCCGCGTCATGCATCTCGTGACTCCCAGAAAATACAAAAAATGGGCAAAGAGGTGGAGCTGAGAGTGGGGCTGTGAAGGTGGGGGTGGATGATTGACACTCATCAAACTCCACAGCTAACCGTAGCTGATGGAGGTTGGTGGGCGCTTTTAGCCAGAAAACTGCATTTGAGTGACTCTGCTACCCCCTCTGCCTTCTAGGGAGATTCAATAATTTTGTCAAATAAAATCATGAAGCCTTGTTGGTCCATAACTTCACTAGAACTACTGTATGTGAATTTTGATTAAAACACGTTTTTAATAATCAATATGTAAAGTAAAGAAATAAGATTATAAGATAAAAGTATATATTTTCAAAGTATATATTTTCACTGCTTGGTCAAAAATAGCTTGAAATAAGCTATTTTCGACCAAGCAGTGAAAATATATACTTTTACTTACGGAAAAAAAATGCAGCGAAATTTATTGGAAGGTCTGTTAGTGATTAGCTGTACCCCAAAGAGTAGAGATAGGGAAAACTGTAGATGTTAGCTTCTAAAGTAGTGCCAAGATGGTTTCCACTTGTGTATTAATACATATTAAGGTATATTTGGTGTTAGAGGTATTAAAATAAGCAATTATAAGGGAGGGGGTCTCAAGTATTTGTGGAGTCCAGCTATTTTTGGGTGGCTGTGGTGCCTAACCCCTGTGAATATCGGGGGTACACTGTACTTTTAGATATATGTTGATTTATTTGGTAACGAATGTAGAATTCTACAAATACGGATTACTCTCAGTCTTTGAAATGTGTCTGAATACAGTTTTTTGGTAGATCAATACTATAGTTTCTCTGTCATGTTCTCAGGAAATATCAACTGCTGTAAAAAGACATGCCAGCCACAGATTTAAAGCTGGAAAAGATCAGAGGTTATTGACTGAAGTGTTTTGCCATGACAATCTCACATGAAACTTATACGTATTTGGCCTCACTTCAGGAGTAAACGAACATTAGGCACGGCTCACTATTTATTCAAGCACTGGATGAAGATCTCTGGGGAAATTATGCAGCAGTGGAAACAATAAAAAGGAAATAAGTTGATTAATATTTAACTTGAGGCATGTTTCTATATTTTTAAACAAAGCAAAGCGTGTGTATAACTCAGTGTTGGTATTTGCTTTCTACTTGTGCCAGTAAAAATGTGGTCTGATGCAATTATCAGGTTCATAAATATATTAGTAATGCAAGCAGAGATGAACTGATACGTGAGGGGAAAAAGCTGGGAGGGGAAACAAGCAGGAGAAGAAAACAATGGAGGAACGTTTATGTTTCCATGCTATACATCAAATTCCCCTTTCATTACGGGAACCCAGATATTTGCAAAATTTTCACACATCCAGCTGCGTGGTTTTGGTTACCCTCACCAAGATGGGGTTTCTCCCTCCTGGCTGTGCGTGTGGATAGGGTCTCAGACCTCAGCCGGATTAGCGGTCACAGTGCTTTGCCAAGGAGCTGGACTGATGGGAGGGTGAGCGTTTAGCTTCCAAAGCCCCAAAACAAAATAGCTTTTAGAAAAAAAGCAAAACAAATGTCTTTCAAAATTAATGAAGATTAGTTTTTAATTTGCTCCAGTTGGGATGGAACAGTTTTCAGGGGACACCGGGTTCATTCGGTTTACTATAACTTACATGGTTATGTCAAACATCATTGATTTCAGCAACACAGAAATAGCTGTGGATGATGAAGAAGAAGAAGGAAAGGCTGGAAGGATGATCAGATGAAGTTAGAGGGAAATGCTTCACTGATGGTGGCAGCACGTTGGAGTAGTTCTGATTTTTTCTTTTTTTTTGGACTTTGGTTTATAATTTTGATGTGTAACCGTGGCAGCAAGGTATTGTTTTTACAACCAGAAGCAGATGATTAGCATCTGCTAATCATCTGCTAAAAGCTCCGATAATACTTGATCTATGACCCCAAATCTCAGAAGAGTTGACAAAATGCTTCATGGATGCAGAGCATGATCAAAGACCAGAGAGAGAAGGAAGTTCAGACCATCTCTTCCATCGATCATAGTGAACAACAATCATATCCCCTACTCCAACATCTCTCTGCCCGGCTTTCTAACCGTACGGCCAGACAGAGATTTAAAGAGGAGTGGCAAAACCAAATTAGGTGGATTAGAAGTGCATGCAGACAACTGATGGGTTCATCCAGGACATGTTACTGTCATATTTTATCTCTGCTGGGTTAGCGCATCACACCAGACATGAGAATTTGATAAAGCAACATTCTTCAGTCAGATGCCTCTCCAGATTTGTTGCAAAGCTGACTGCTACAGAGTATTTTTCCCTCCCACAGCATCAACAACCACAATGACTATGAAGACATTTGGATGATTATGAGTTACGACAATATTTTATTTCCCTTTGGGATAAATAAAGTATTTCTCAGGAGGTGGAAGAAGGTGTTCTTGTCAAATGAGACCAAAACTAGACTTTAGTCTACATTCAAAACCAACACTTCAAATTGCAATGCATACATCATCCCCTAAGTGAAAAATGGGTGTGGCAGCATGGTACTGTGGGAATGCTTTTCATCAGCAGGAACAGGGAAGCTGATCAGTCAGGGCTGACGGGAGGATGGATGGAGCTAAATACAGGGGAATTCTGGAAAAGGTCCGACATACTAGACTCAAATGAATGGCTATCAGGTCTCTGCAGAACTTGCGAACATGCTGAGGGAGAAACCTACTATATTTGATTCAGGTGTGTTGAATCAGGAATGCATTGAGGCCAGTGGCTCTGGAAGACAGGACAGGGATGGAAGACACCTCTGTTAGAGGCTGTAAAAACACTTGAGAATGGGATACGTGTTCACTTTACAGCATGTTATGATTTAGAAAATAGGCCATTCAAAGATCAGACATTAATCCAATAGTGACAAGTCTTAAAAAACCTCTCTGCGTCTAATCTGACTGATCTTCAAATGTTTTGCAAAGAAGAATGGTGAAAACATGAGTCTCTAGATGTGCAAGGCTGGTAGAGACATAGCCCAAAATACTTTTAGCCCCTAAATATTAAAAATAAAACTTTAGAAAAAAGAAAAACAAACATAATTTCACATTAATGACAATGAGTTTTTAATTTGTTCCAGTGGGGTTTGAACAGTTGACACCGGGTCAGCCAGCTCACTATAACCAAAGGGCCATGTCAAACATCATTGGTTATAAAAACATGAAATTCCCTGTGGTTGTAATTACAACGTTTACACAACAGAGGGAGAAGGGAAGAGAAGAAAAGAAAAGGGAGAAGAAGAAAGGGGTAGTAGAGAAAAGGAGGGAGGGTTTGTGTCGGTTCTCTGGATGGAAGTCGAGGGAAGGCTTGGCAGAACTAGCAGGATTTCTGCGGGTAGATGTCTGAGGAGAGATGTGCAGTCTTTTCAAAGAGAGACACTGAGAGATGAGATGTGCTGACCTAAATTCACATCTTTACACTTCAAGCTGTGGTTGGAAACCTAAAGCAGAGTTTGGTTTGTGACATCCAAGTTAGTCCTGCATGTCCCTGATGTTGGTATTTTATGCAGCTGACAGTAATCCTTGTCTCGTCTTGCTTGCATTAAGCAAATCCTACCATTGCTTTGGTTCCCAGGCAGTGTTTGACTTGTCACTCCAGGAGAGATTTCTTTATCCTTGCTCTGTGGCGGCTTTGATAATGTTTGAAAAGAAAGACATATGTTTTATTTGATCATTTTATTAACAGCAATCTTCCACTGCTCGTGGTTGCTATGAGAGCTCACTCAGATATTTGATTTTTGTTCTAAATGTGCAGTACAGGACATGAGATTCCTGTATTGGCAAGAGATGGACCACCTACAGTGGACCCCTGGTATTCGTGGGTGTTAAGGACCACAACCACTCGCCAATAGTTAAAATCCGCAAATACTTGAGATCTCCTCTAAAAATGCTTATAAAGGCCGATTTTCGTAGTTTTCATACCATATTTACCCTAATATTCAATCAAATTCAGTTTATTTAGATAGCACCGATTTACAACAGATGTCATCTCAAGGCACTTTACAAGAAAACTCATTTCAATACAATCATACAAACATTCCAATTAGTTTAAAGTTTCAGTTAGTTTCCTTTTTAAGAAATCCCAGCAGATTGCATTGAGTTGTTGACTTGAGGTTGCGACCCGTTGATGCAGACTTCCAACCACAGCAATCCCTCATACTGAGCAAGCAGTAACTACAGTGGAGAGGAAAAACTCCCCTTTAACAGGAAGAAACCTTCAGCAGAACCTGGCACAGTACAAGCGGTCATCTGCCACGATCATCTGGGGGTTTGAGAAAACAGAGCAGAGACACAGAGGAGCTGATATAAGAGTACTTTCTATATTAAAGAAAGTGAAAAGTTGATAATAGGACACGAGGGTTTTTCATCCGCCGGGACCATCATCCTAGTTGATGCCTCCCGTCCAAACGTTATTGTAGCTAAGCAGGATACCAGACCAAGTGTACTTTCTATGGTGAGAAAACACTAAGAGAAAACAGAGTTAACAGTCGAAATAACAGCATATAATGCAACGTGACAGTAGTAGAAAAGAAATTAGCAGAGTGAAGGAAAGTGGTCAGTCTGCACTCTAACAGTCTAAGCCTATAGCAGCATAACTACAGAGATAGGTCAGGATAACCTAAGCCACTGTAACTATAAGCTTTATCAAAAAGGAAAGTGGGAATATGCATTAATACCCTTAGTGAACACAGTCTTAGCACTACAACAGAAGCTAATGTTTACAGGCCTCCTTGTTTATGCTCTTGGGGGTGCAGCCAATCAGTGCCAGGGGAAAATATATTGCTCTTGGATTGGCTGTAATTCAAACACCAGCCAATAGCAACTCAAGTAGCATTAGAACTAGATATTCAAGCTTCTCAAGCTGCATTTTCTTTAGCTATGCGCTACAAAAAAAAATCCACAAATGGACGGAGTCACGTTCCACATAAAAATTCCTTGAATACTGAACCGTGAATAGGCAGGGGTCTACTATACTCAAAACGGGCATCCTCTGTCATCTTTTTCTGCTGTGTTAATGATGCCACACTTTTAATGAGATTTTTTTACAGTAATGTTTGCATGTTTGGTTTGCACAGTTCAAATTCTTACTTGAAAGATGGAAGTCAGACACTTGGATATGAGAACAGAAGAGGCATACTAAAAGTGATTCTCTGTCTGTTACATGAAGCAGCCAGACAGTTAAAAGAAATTGTAAGTGATCCTAAGTGTTATTCACTGTACAAGAAAAATTGTCCTCAGTGTCTAAGGCTCATATGCGCACGGTCTTTGACAGTGAGTTTAATTCACCCCCACTCCTTGTCCTTTTTCCACAGACGTCTCCTCCATGAAACCTGACCGCAAGGACAATCATCATTCCTCAGCTATTAGCACCAAATCTTTGGCTGGCTTTGAATGTGAGGAGATGTGTTGTCAGCTGATTGGCTCTGGTTTCTGCACAGATGAGTGGAGAGAGGGGTCAGTGACGCCTGTCAGTGACCCCCAACGGCCTCTGGTTTCCTGTCCAAGGACCACTCAATGGCCCCTATTACATGTCATTGAAGAAACCAAAACGTGGTCTCTGCTCTCGGAATTCACCACAAGGATCTTTATCATGCTAGTTGCTCAGATGAAACTCAAGAGTTTCCATAATGAATGCGCTCTCATAGCAAACCATAGGCAGTTGAAGACATAGCTAAGATATGCATGCACAGATATAGGTAAATTACTCTGAAAGGAAATAAGGTTCTTTCTCCGTCTAACTTTAGAGATTGCTTATCTTTTCAAAGTCCTGTTTTTTCTGAGCAGGGCGGCTTAGGAATTGTTACTCTGGAACTGAAGAAGAAAACTCATAAATGTGCAAACTGTGCTCTGTGTTTTCCCGTGTTATCCTGCTCAGTGCTGTCAGTATAAGAACTCTTATCTGAGCCAAAGAAAATTCATCCTGCCTGAAAGCGGGAACCGAAAGAAACATCCAATTTAATCAGTCAGTTGAAATCCCAAAATGTTAAAGTGCACATGGCAGAAAGCAGACTTGGAAGCCCTGATGAACAGGGATGAAGAGCTGCTCTAGGAACAGCAGAAAAGAAGCCGTCCAGCAGTCTCTCAGCCTCAGTGCTCAACTTGATCATCTTCTGGAGTTCTGTTTTCGAGCCAGCTCACGTTGAGTCAATCGGCCAGTAACTTCTGACCTATGCCTTTTGCCTCGTTCAGAGTAAATCCCTGATATTAACCAGAGCTCAGTGAGAAAATAGCAGCTCTATACTTGTAAACAGCCAGAGTTGACTTTTTCTTCCCTCCTGAAGAATTTCATGATTACTCATCACAAGACTTGGTCTAAAATCGTCCATTTCCTGAACTGATTGATAACTAAAAACATAAAAGCATTAATGTGCATCCTAACTAAATAAAACCCTTATTGTCTTTGGTCCTGTTCTTCTATAATATGCCAAAGCAGTAACAAAGGCTTCAGTCTGGAGATCAGGCAGACTTTTTTCCTTTTCTTTTAACTGGTTCAAAGCATCTCGCCTGCCAATTACATCAATGCACATTACTGAAGGCTACTGGAAGTAACGACTGCAACTGGCTGACCTTACAAAGAAAGTTAGACTTGTCATCAGATAAAAAAAATTTTTAGTGCTGGAAGTAAAAAAAATCTATTTCTGAGTTGGTTATCGGCAGTAAAATGCCATCATTACACAACCTGCATATTTTTCTTCTTCTACAAGGATAAAGCAGCACCCAGACGTTATAAGCTTCAGGTTGAAACAGAGTGCTTGCAAGAGAAAGGACATATGCATTTTAGATACGCTGCCTTTCTGAGAAGAAGTATAAGGCCACACTCTAAGCAGCAAACATTAAAGATCCCTTTAGATTTGCACTTAAATGTGAAGATGATCATCTGAAGGTTTAGTAAAACCATAGATTTGCCTTATCAGGCCCTCTTCATTCTAAATAAACACTGTCCTAGTTCTCCAGGACCTCCATCACTATTTGTGTGTCCTGATAATACAACCAATGGTATCACATCCGCTCTAGTATGTTTCCTAATAGAGGGATTGTTTTATTATGAACACAGCGGATACGTGTCAAACCTAGCAGCAGAAAAATGCCTGCCCTTTAAATCAGCTCTGGTTCCCATTGTTATTATTTGAGATCACCTTGCAGTTGCAGTGTTTGTTAGTGAGGTCAGATGCCAGAGCTCACTGGCCTAGTAAACAAACGTGAACCAAAGTACATTAGCATATGAGGTTGAGCGATTAATTATTCATATTTTATAGCCTATATGTGGGACTCAATATTTGACTTTATAAAACCTATTTTGCTGATTAGCTTCTTTGTTAGCCAAGGCTTAGCTGATATAAAGTGATCGCTGCAGATTGTTGCATTTTTAATCATCTGCTCATTCCAATTGCTTCTTTTGATGGCTTGCAACCAAAGACATCTTTTGTTTGCCTCGAAAGGGGTGCGATGGAATTCTATAAACCTTGCAAGTTTTGTTGTTTTTATCAAGACAATTTGTGCAATTGTGTCTCCTTCTGCAGACGACACATTAAGTAGAGAAGGAAGTGAGGTAGACCAATAATTCCTCTATAACCTTGTTAGACTAATCTGTTTTATATTGCAATGGGATGGATTTTGATGCAATAGGAAGATCTTGTTTTGGCATCACCTTACTACACATCATGATCAGACCCCACGATCAAAATATCCACATATCCACAATATTGAACCACTATGACTCACTACTCATCTGCAAAAACCATTCACATTCTGACTGAATGTCAAAATTGTGGTGCAGTATTTGTACAGTGGTGGTGGGAGGGGGGGGTCTTAGAAAGAGGTTTGCAACAAATAAAACCAGTGGAAGAGTTTGTCAGGTCCCAACAACTAGATGAGCACAATGTTTTCCTACCAAAACCTCTTTTGCAGACCCTCTGGTAATAGAGGACAAGTTTCCATTATCGGAACTTCAGGGTAATTTTACCTGACCTGCACAGTATGCGAGTGTCTCCACTACACCGGGCCGGCCCGACAGAGGCATTTTCAGGGTCATTTCAGGAACCAACCAAGTACCAGCCTGAAACCTGGTTTACACTTCAATGTCTGGGGACAGCTCTCCATCACTAACGGAAGGATGCACGGAGTAGAGCCCAGTTTTTTATCAGTCTGTTGATTGCAATGGAGAGCGCACGTCTGTGATTGGTCAGCCCAACATCAACCCCAGATCATTTCACCAGAACGGTGCTCTATAGTCAATGTAATTAGTAGTCAATGCAGCATTTGGGCACTAGATGCTTTATATTGCAAGACCAGCTTTATGTAATATGGTCTTTTGGCGATTTTGAACACAAGGATGTTTAGAGAACTGCAAATCCCTTAAAGGACCGATTTTGCATGGCGATGCAACAACTAAGAGGACCGAGCGGACTGATTTATCACGCTATGAAAAGATCATGTTAAATTACCCTGAAGTTCCAATAGTGGAAACACACCTCATATTGACATCACATGAACCTAAACAACTGGTGATCTCTTCAAGGTGTCCCCCGCCTCTCGCTCAGTGACCGCTGAAGATGGCTCCCAGCAACCCCCACCCCCACGTCCCTGAAATGATAAACTGGCATTGACAATGGATGGGTGGATGGATAATTCGAAGTGAAACTACATCCTCTCTGTTTGAATCCATGGATCTGTTTAGGCTCTGGGTGGCTGTACAAACAAACAGAGCTGAATCATAACAGACCAGCTCCTAGACATACCTACACACCTCAGTCTTACCCCCGATTTCCACTGCATGCGCTCTGATCCGGTCCGGTCCGGGGCTCAAAGAAGCATGCGCGAGAATTGCGAGATCTCACGATAAAAGCCAGTAATAAATGCGGAAGTCAGAACAAAATTCTTCATTCCGTGGAAAACGAACAGAAAAGAACAGTTATTCTCTGTTATTCTGTGTCAAGATATTTTGCACAACATATGTATAAATATACGCGGGCTTAGGCCTATATTAATATAGCTATGCATACAAAAAATGTCTAGTCTGTCTTTATTGATTTATTTTGAAAAACACCTGGAAATGTGGTTGTTCTATATCCGGTTGGTGCTAGTTATTTGTGTAGATTGACTGCGGACTTGATTCGGCGTCCGGAAAAAATACAATCGATGCTACTTTTGCCGGATGGCCAAATGGCGGCCGGCGCACTGCGCCGCTCGACGGCAGCAGTGGAAATGCTCTCATTGACTACAATGGGAGTGTTTTTGCTACGGAGTGCGTGCCAGAGCGGAGCGCATGCAGTGGAAATTGGGGGTTAGGTTAAGGGGGATAAATTGCAATGTCTTTATTTAATCTCCTTATCTGTGCCTGGAGCCAATCGGCAACACACACACACATTTTTACAGTGTTTGTTTTATTGTACATATTTGCTCAATGTGAAACAGTATGGTAGTGTGTTTCTTGGCAAATGATCAACTTAGTGTCGCTGAGAGAAGATATTTGTAATCCCAATCGTCTGTGTCAGAACCTCTATCAGGCGTTAGAAGGAGACAGGGATCATGGCCGCTGCTTTTTGGACCCAGATGAACATTTTTGATCTTCACATCTATTAAGAAGCAACTTACCATCTTAGAAGTCATAAAACACCTTTATTGTGTGTTCCTCTTATTGGTTCAGTAATAGCTCTTTTTGCACAGACTACTTTAAAGTATGGATACACTCATATTTTATTGCTATACTATAATTTTCTGCCTCTTCAAAACATTTTTGGAACCATTAGATGTCATGTCCTTGGACCTTGCAGCTCTGGCTTATAGGGGTGATTCGTTTTTATGTAGTCCCAAGTCTAAATCGACTCCTGTAATTCCTTCGTGTTACTTATTATTTTCATTTGCAATCAATATGATTATTGAGGTCACCAGTAATAATTTGGATCATTATTGAGTACGTTTTAAGACTTTTCCATGTAAAATGCTAGCCATTACCATTCACTTCCATTGTTTATGCTAAGCTAAAGCGAACAGACTGCTGCCAGAGTAGGAGAATTACTGGGCTGGTTACAAAATGCTTTTTTCTGACTGATCTAACTCTGGGGAATATAGCAACAGACTAAATTTCCCTTAGGGGTGAAATATCCCTTTAAAGGTGTCTATTTTGCAGCAGACTTTTGGAGGAAGAGATGTTTTTTCCTATTGGAAAGCTAAGGCAATGTCAGTCCAAGCTCAACACTTCAACAGAAAACACATAGCATCCACAAGAGCACAACCTGATCAAATCCTGAAGAACAACTTGTTTTTCTTAATTTTCTGGTCAATTGCCTAAATTGCAAAACACATTTTATAGAGAAAAAGTAACCATGGCTCTTCTGCTGTAAAGGAATCTTCAAGACAAATTCAAATGACTTTGTACCAAGGTTCTACATCTGTCAGCTAAAGAGACAGAGGGAAGGTGCCAAACTCGTGTATGATCCGAGTAGAAGTGGCTGACATGGACCACTACCAGATGGGAGATCCCATGTTATTGGCTGTGAGAGTGAAGGATAGCAGGTGTCCAGCGAGATGCAACTGAACACCCTTTCTCCTTTCTTTACAACTCTAGGACCGTTTATTTTTAGTCTTAGTTAGAAATTAGAGAAAAAACAAGAAACTTTAGTTCCATTGATCAGATATTAGATATTTCAAAGATGATCTCTAGGTCCCTCTCCCTGGATTCGAGTAAATATACAAATAAAATTCAAACCCAATTCTTGTTTTTTTATGTAATTGCAGTTGTATGCTGTAATCCTCCCAGAAAATGAGTTGCTCCAATAAACCATTAAAAACCCAAATTAGGAAGACATCCATAACCATAATGAGAGTATCTAAACTTGTGACTGCAACTCTATCTCTGCTTTGGCAAGAACAGTTCTACCCCAAAAACTCACCATAAAGTAAAAATAACTAGTATACAAATGCTCCTGTGGGTTAAATCTTTCCAGATGCTTGAAGCTCTGATGCCCAAATTATTTGTGGGTGGATGAGGAGAATTCCAAAATGCTGTCATTTAAAAGGAAGAGATATAATTACAACTGCATTTACTTTGCTTGATTCTGACAATCAACCACTGGTGGTTTTGTGTGGACAAGAGCTATTATTTAGAAAATGCTATTTTGATTCTTAAATTCACAACAGCCATCAAGTGACAGTGGCTTGGCCTTATAAGACGTGGAAAATTGATAGGAAGTGCGGTAAGCCTGGATAAGGCACCATTCAGAAAATGTAGGCTACATTCATCCATGCTGACTTCAAGACTCATACACAGAAACACCATTATTACCATTTGTCCATAAAATTTGGTATGCAGTGTCTTGCTACTAGCCATTCATGCCAAAAGCCTCATTCATTCAGTATGGTTTGACCTTCCCTGTCATATGAAACCGGACTAAACCGGGTTTGTTGCTTTAGATACAGCTGGAAATCCAGACTTTCTTCTATTACGAATTTTCCTCAGCAAGACTGAAACAAGTTTCCAAAATCTTACTTCATTGACATTTTTCTCATGGGAAGGCATGTCAGAACAAAGTCAATCTAAAAGACATTGTTATTATCATACAGTATCACTGTCGCACGGCGTCAGTTGGGTGCCGGCTTCTTTGCCACAATAAGATAAGGCTGCTACTAAAGTTACAGGACTTGCGATGGAACACAGCAACCATTCTACAGCCATAATCGGATAACGTGGCGCTCATAAGAGTGAAGAGCTTCCTGAAATTTCATACTGAGACCTAGGTTTCCCCTTTGACTTTTGACCTGGAAGCTGCTCTGTTGCAAACTTGTATGTGTCTGTGGGAAAGTTTTGCTGCTGATAAAAAGCTAGGAAGATGAGTCAAATGAGTCACAGTGCAGTGTCGGCGTGGCAGCATATCTTGTTTGGACAGCAGTTTCCTCAGTGGTAGAGTGAAAGGTGGGCAGGTTAACTGTTGCTGCCCTCATCAGCAGACGAGGGGATGTTTGTCTCTTTCTCTTTAGTGCCTCTCAGTTGAACCTAACTGGTCGGAGGGATTATTTTCAGTTTAGTGCGGCATGTTTCAGATGGGTTTCCTATGTGTAGCCACCAAGAGTAGGCAAAAGGAAAACAGATAAGCTTTCACACATCATCTGATCCCAAAATTTGCAAAGCTAGTCGAAAGCAATGACTTACTGTCATCGATGGATATATATATATATATATACATAGATAATCTTGTCTATTTAACAATAAAACAGAAATAAGTCTTTGAAACAGCTTCATAAAATAGGGTAAAATACATAAAACCCTTCCATTAAAAACCTTCTAAAAAAGAGACACATTTAAAAGCACATCCAGGACAATAATGCAGCATATTTTATGCTATTTAAAAGGGCTATTGCGGATGGAATGAATGACTTCTTGTAAATGCCAGTGGGGTTCAGTATCATTTGCCCGATGGCAGCAGGATGAAGGAATGGTGCAGGGGGTGAGAAGTGTCCTCGGTGATGAGAGTGGCTTTCCTCACCACCGAGCGCATTTATAGTTCAGTCAGAGGGAGTTGAGGTGTTCTGATTATTTCGCTGGCCTGTTCATTATGCGGGAGAGTTTTGTCTTGGTTGTGATGGTGAGGAAATTGAACCAAATGCATTGTTAAAGAATGGATTGTTAAACACTCTTAATTTCCTGAGCTGGTGCAGTCATTTCTTAGGGTTGCACTTTTTTTTAATGCATGGTGACCGAGCAGATCCACCGTTAGCCTTGGACATGACACAAAAATCCAAACGTTCAGAACAGCTTTGTGTCAGGTTTAAAGCAAATATCCACCAGCTCTGTCCTCTCAGTCGTCGTGTCTTGATACAAAGTTGACCCTTTAAGGCCTGGTTCACACGACAGGATTTTTAGGCCGATTTTTGCCCTGATTCTCCCTTTCCGACTCGCCCCGATTATCAGGATGACTCTTATGGGGCGTTCATACCGGTCAGCTGCTTGCACACTTCGTAGTCCGCATCGGCGCGTCATGTCAGTTCGTCTGCACGCGGGCTCATAACAAGAAAGTTAAAAGAAAATATTTTACTGCTTACCTGGCACTCCAATATCCTCTGATATATTCCCCCAAATAAGGTCCGATCTCTTCCTGTCTTTGTAAAGAGACGAAGATGTGTCATACAATTCACGAAAATTACAGACAGTGACCATTAGTTGATCCTCCATTTTGAACGAATGACTTGCCGATCCACGCATGGAAGGCGTAATGACATCAGTACAAAGAGTCCCTAAGATTGGTTGACGCCCTGTGTTTGCTGTCCCAAAGTTCAGTTTTCCCAACTTCACGCAGCAGCTGCTCGGACGGTCCTTCAACGCGTCCTAGCTGCAGCTATGCTAACGCGCGCGACTTGCTGCGGCACATCTTGACGCCCACTTGATGTGTAGGTACCATAGACATTGCATATAATCTACCTGCCCTGCTGCCTGGACGCGCTGACCGGTATGAACGCCCCATTAAGACAATCCTAACTGATATTCCTGCCGTCTGTGGTGTGTTCAGAGCGCTCTGGTCTGCTCGGAATGATGTCGGGACCCCTCCGATCTCAAATCGGGGATATTTAACTTGTTTGATTGTCTTGGCCCAATATCACACCGTGGTGGTGTGTTGTGAGGACAAACGAGCATGCAGCCTGTTGAATGTGACGTGCAGCCAATCAGAATGCGAGGTGACAGACAGCGATACTGGAAGCATCTAATATTATTTCCAAGTGTCGCCTCACTTGACCACAGTCCACAAATGCATAGAAACACAGATCCGTCAGAGCAAAGGGTGTAATGAACTTTCCAAGTGAAAAAATATATATTTCACCTCCATATCTTTGTACAGCAATTTGAGCTCCTGCAGTGTCCACTCCCTTCTTTTTTTTTTCTGGTAACTAGTTCACAAACTATTGCCAATGCCTTATCCTCGGCATCCATATTTATTTACTCCTTTGACTTTAGTCACGTTTTATATCATGAGGTTTTGTGTGATTTCCTTTCTGAGGTTAGAATGTTTGTGAGTAAAATCGGTTCGTGTGTGTTGTCTCACCATTGCCGTGTGGCCGCATGTCACACACTGTAGGACCTAAACAGGAATAACCGTGATTTCTTATCGCCGTGTGTGCGGTCTGAAACTCTTGCAACAATTTTAAAATCCTGCCGTGTGAACCAGGCCTAAAGACTCATTTATTCAGTCAGGCTTTTTATATGGACAAATATGCAAAGAAATAGAAACCATCGCCAATAAATTGATTGTGATGTCACAGTTCAGTATGAATATATATGCTTGAAGACCAAGGCTTGTATTGAAGAGTTTTGGAAGTGAAGTTAGTTTAAATCAAATTGTGATTAGTTTAAGATTAATTAGCACCTTTTGGTTTGTGTTCAAACCACCAATATACAATACAAAGCAGAAGTGAAGACACAAAAAACATTCTTTGGAGGAAGTAATGTGTCATTAAATCATTTGCTGAATTGGAAATCAATAACCCTTTGGAAAATTGATTGTATTTTATGGATTGTCACCGCAGTAATTGATCTATTTTAGTAAGAAGGTGGTTTCAAAAATGACATACGATTAGTTTTCGGTGGTTAAACTATTTTAGAGCCGATCAGTATTTTGAATACCGTAGGTAGCAATCTTTATTGTTTATGAAGCGCTGGCGGTCTGCAATGCAGCACACACTGACCAGATAAAACCGTGCAGAGCTAATGTAGCTTATAGCCACTCGTGTTTTAGCTTAGCACCAAAGAATAAAAGAAAACTCCGGTCAGACGGAGTAACTCATTTTGCATGATTTAAACGGCTATCAGTCGGTCATAGACCTTTACAAACACCGTTCATACCACAGGCCGACCAGCCTGTTATACTCAAGCATTCTGAAGAATTAAATCTTACAAATGCAGCAATAACACAATGAAATATACAAAAGCAAACCTTAAGATTGTTTTCCTAAGCTAACCTCTGCCCAGACACAACCTTACGTCGAACGATTCTCAGAACTCCGTTGAAGATTGATGGCGCTAAAGCAGAGAAACCAGCTGTTCTAGCTGGTTCGTTAGCAGTAGCTGCGTGGGGCACTAACAGTGACGCTTCGGATGCGGCTGCTAGCCACCGTTAGCTCGGAACGTCATTCCCCACAGACCTTCAGCAGCTCTCGGCTCGTTCAGCTCCCGTAGCAGGCGATTCAGTGGTACGGCAGCAGGCCGGCAGAGCATAAGCAAAGAGAGGCTCTCTCTCTCTCTCTGTACAATCTGTAATTCAAAAGATCCTTTCTGCAGTTTCCAACAAGTCCTTCAAGACTTTTTTCATCAGCTGAATACAGTACGCCTGATCAATCGGCACAATGCAGAAGTCTATCGGATCCAATGAGCTTCTTCCAGAAACTCGAGTCCTCCCTCGGCAGCAAAGGATGGAGTTAATGCGCTGTTCTGTCCCGATGTAAGCCGACTGGGCTCACGGACAAAAGAAGAAGAAGTTCAGAGTGGCGGCTGGTTTGGTTCGAGTTAGGCCGATCACCACTCCCCATCTTTCTGTTGAAGCTAAGTGTTGCGTGATCAGCACTCCTACTGACGGGAGGTCTGTGTTTTGGTCCTGTATCCATGGCTGTGTTTTCCAACAGTTACACTTAGTGTATCTGTAGCTTGTGTGTGTTTGTAATTGAACAGATGATGACTGTGTTCTTGATGCAGCTTTATCTGTTTGCAAGCAAACTGAGTATTTGAGTTCATGGAGATTCCTCTCACCAGGTAGGGCGATTCATCACTGATGGCAGTATGTATGCGCTGGGCTTAGTGTCATCCACAGCTCCCACTCTCACTGACACACCGGCAAAGGGACTTTGCAGGACTGGGCCACACAACAATTTATGTGTGCTCTCTTCACTTCTTTTCTTTTTTCACTGAGGTTTCAAAGACCATCTCCTTTCAGCAGAGATCAGCTGCCTGCACAATAGTGGAAAACACACATGTACTCACACACGCTCATATGCTTGGCCCACCCAGAGACAACTGCTGGCAGATTGATGAAATATGCAAATATACAGTGGGTTCATCCAGATCTGCCCTCCCTACTGTGTCTCATTCACAAGAATAAGATCCATTAGGATGAGCATTAACAGGCCTAAACTGTATGCACCATTTAAATGGTAATGCTTCAGAAAAAAGAAGTATTGTTCCTCTGTTGCAGGAGATGGGAGTTCCTGGGGGGGTCCATCAGTGAAGAAAGCCTGTAACAGTTAGAAAATGTTAATGAACTTTAGCCGCTTCGCACCGATCCTGACCATGAAATGGGACGATGGGTTTCATGCTGAACTCCCTTTATATGTCTCATCCACCCTGGACCTCAGTCAGATGTCCTGACCCGGGGAGGGGTGAGTTTGGTGGACGCAGTTTTGTGTCCCAATCAGAAAACGGACGGCTGGACTCAACGGCGAGCAGCTGAGATGGCTTGCAGATGTGCAGCTGTTAGAGTCTCTGTTAACTCTGCAGAGCGGGAAGCGTTGGGTGTAACAGGGGAGGTGGGAAGAAGCGGCCAGACCTCATCAATGTGTGGATGTGTTTTTCCAAGCCTGGTCATTTTTTACTTGAAGAGACCATTTTTTAGGTGTTTAGGTGTTTATTTTCTGTGGTTTGAAGCAGTAAGCATTCACTTAAAAGATCTTCCCTTACAGAATTCCCACGATTAGTTGTTCTGTTTTGCTTGATCAACTGATAATTGTCAACTTGACCACCAACAAGCAGGTGTTTAGGCAATCCTTTGACCTGGAGCACACAGATGTGTGTTTATGCAATTCCAAAGGGGAAAGAGATCAGCAGTGACCTCAGAGAAGCAATTATTGCCAGTCATCAATCTTTGAAGTGTTGTAAGGTCAATCTATGTGTCCACCATTCTACTGAGGCCTTTACATGCCTCAGGTAGCATGTGATATATCAAAGTTAATGACACAATATTTAGAAAAAGAAAAACATGTATGGGATGGAAGGATTTCCAGAAGAAATCCTCCTCTCTTTCTTAAAGAATATGGCAACATGATTTAGGTTTGCAAAGTCACATATGAAAGAACTGCAAGACTTTTAGAACAATGTATTTCAGTCAGATGAGACTGGGATACTGAGGTTTCAATACCCTGTAAAATAAATATGCATATCAGCACAAATACCCAAAGGAAATTGGCAAGCACTGTGGTGGAGGGGTGATTATTTGGGTTGGTTTTGGAGACCAGGTTTTTGATTCCATCATGAGCTCCTCTGTAAACCAGTTGAAGCTAGGTCCAAACTGGGCCATCAACAGGGCTATTTATCATGGGGTGTATCATTCTCATTTCCTGTTTGAAATATCGTCCAACCAAAGTTATAGTTACGATACATATTTCTGGGGTCAGTAGCAAAAATGAGTGGATGAACTGAAAGATAAAAAAGATGTTGATGAAGGTCGAGTCTTTGGAGGGGACAGTTGGGTAAAATTCTAACTTTTCAACATACATAAATACTAGGGGTGTAACTGCACACAGAAATCAGTTTAGCATGTTTTCTGTACACTTTAATCAAGAAAAATACATTCAAATGTGCCTATTTTTTCACTTTGATCAGTATTAAGCAAAGATCCATTTTCCAGAACTTCTCCCTTTCAATTCCTGAAGTAATTTTCATTTTGACAATATATTTGCGATATATTGTGCAGCCTTGAAATACATAGAAGTTAATTCAATCCACAACAAACAAACAAACCAAAACCAAACTACCGAAAGCCTCAACTCAGTCCTGCTTTTTGTTTTTTAGTATATCTTTTGATCCTGTGGGGCTGCTTAGTTTTTTTTTTCCAAATCATGAGCTCCCACTTCAGTATTAAATAATATTCAATTATGTTTTCCAATTTAATGATGTGTTCACTGCTGCGAGCAGTCTAGCTCAGACGCTTTTCTTTTTTTAACTACACAAAAAGCTACTTTCCCACAGGGGATTTAGAATGTCAGCACTCAGATTACAGCGTTGGCTCACTTTTAACATTAACCACACTCACACAGCATACAAATCTTGCACCTTAATCGGTGTGTACCAGCGGCAACGCACAAACCTCCACTGTTCCAACAGGCCTAATAATGCCCACATAGGCAGCGTTTGGATTGAGGGAATGCTGGTTTTCTCTCAACAAAATGCCAAACCTGTGTGCATGTGCCAAGACGCTGGTATGCCACATGAACACACTTTTCAACACAGATCTAATCAGCAGCTCGGACTTTTATGCATTACCCCCACTCCTTCCCAGTGCAAAAACACATGGAGTTGCTTTTTCCTTCTGTCTGTTCACCAATCCCTCTCTTTCCCCCACAACGTATGCATAAAGAATGTGTGTGTTTTCAGGGGAGAGAAAGGCCTTGGTGACATTAAACACGGCTGACGGAAAGCGGGTAGAATAAACAAGGTCGTCAGTAGAAAGGCTGCCCTCCAAACACTCAGTGCTTTGAGCATAGGCCAGGGATCAACTGTGTTTATCAAGTCCCGGGGCTACAGAGGAACTCAGACAAAGAGGACGAGAAAGAGGCAGAGGAGGGAGAAAAGAGGACTAGAATGGAGGATGAAGAAGAGCATCCATGTATTCCTGTGGTGGATAGCATTAAAAAACAACAAGCAACGGGTTGTCTGCAAAGAGAGACCATTTGAACACGTAAATTCCCAGTAAAACATGTAGAAGTTTGTGGTTGAAATGCGACAAAATTTTGAAAAAGTTCGAGGGGTTACCAGCCTTTTGCTGCAATCTGACAGCAAAGGAGAGTCTCTCTATAACACAGGTGTCAAACTCCAGTCCTCAAGGGCCTGCAACTTTTAGACAGGTTTCTGTTTCAGCACACCCAAATCAAATAATTAGGTCATTAACCAGACCCCATAGAACCTAACTCCTTGCTGAGGAGGCAATTTAACCATTGGATTCAGGTGTGTTGGACCAGGAACATATCTAAAGGTTGCAGGACACCGGCCTTCGAGGACTGGAGTTTGACACCCCTGCTGTATAACCTGTCCAAACAGTCTACGATTCTTCACTCCAGGTGTTTACACCCTGTGATTAAAGTGTTCTTATTTAATGATCCACTCATTGCATAATGCACCCAACTCTGCTCTGTCAGCTGCTGAGAAGCGTAAGAGTGAAGTGTTAGCTTCAACATACGGTGGCCGGGAAGTGCAAAACAAAATTACATTAACCTGAAACACTTTTACATTTTTACCGAAACACATTTACAAGTTTACCGAAACACTTTTACAAATTTACCAAAACACATTTACAATCTTAGCGAAACACATTTACAATCTTAGCGAAACACATTTACAAGTTTACCGAAACACTTTAAAAAATTTACCGAAACACATTTACAAGTTTACCAAAACACATTTACAAGTTTACCGAAACACTTTTACAAATTTACCAAAACACTTTTACAAATATACCGAAACACATTTACAAGTTTACCGAAACACATTTACAATTTTACCGAAACACATTTACAAGTTTACCGAAACACTTTTACAAATTTACCGAATCACATTTACAATCTTACCGAAACACATTTACAATCTTACCGAAACACATTTACAAGTTACAAGTAAAAGTGTTTCGGTAAACTTGTGAATGTGTTGCGGTAAACTTGTAAATGTGTTTTGATAAACTTGTAAATGTGTTTCGGTAAAATTGTAAATGTGTTTTGGTAAAGTTGTAAAAGTGTTTCAGGTTATTGTAATTTTGTTGTGCACTTCCCGGCCCCGTATCAACCCCACCAACCTCCCTCCAACGCATGACAGAAATGATGGACCACCCTAAAAGAGGCTACAACAAAAATTGTACCACCATAAATTCACTTTGTTGGCAATAACACCATAAAATATTGTAATTCTGCTAAAATGAGGGTAGTATATTTCAAATGGTAACACATTCATATAGTAAACTCCCAACAGCAGGTTTTAAACATCCAGAGGGAGAGACTAAGTAGTAAAGGATCGCTAATGATCACAATAATTTCGTTGGTTATTTTTTTGACAGTGACAATAGATATTGAATTGAAATTGAATAATGAAAAATGAATCTTGTGTAACGTTGTGCAGTTATGCAACCAAGAAGGGTATTGTTAGTGTGAGTGCAAGGAGGTGTTTAAAGTCTGTATTTTATAACCCGTCTTTCCGCTTCTTTTGTTTGTAAGTGAGTGTGTCAGTTTGAATTTTATTCATCATTCATGGTCTCCACCCTTAGGCCATGAAGTGCATGCATTAACGCTGTGTAGCGAGTGTTACTGGGTGGGTGTGGATTTATGTGCTTATGAGATACACCGCATGTGGTACAGGTTTGTATATGATTTTCTGTTCATTTTTGAGTCTCCTCTCACCTCCAAATGAGAAACAACCCTCCACTAAACCAGGAATTTTGGAGTTTGTTGCTTGAGCCTCAGATCAAAGAGCAAGACAAGAAAAAAATGTGTACGATCTTCACAATTATAAGAGTGGAATCCACCTCAAACCATACATCGATAGCTCTCTCAGTACTCTTAATATTGCCAAACTACAACAGAAATCTATAAATCCGAAACAGGCCTACGGAGGAGGTGTGTTAGAGACCCAGGGTAAAACCCTGAGAGGTTGAAAGAAACTTATTTTGGTGCTTAGTGCCTTCAGGTTACCTGTTCAACATTATAGCAACATGACAAGACAAATAACGAAATAGAACAATTTAAATGGAGTTTAGCTGAACTTGTTTTGACTATATGAAAATTAAAACCTTCATCTGGGTTAGGCCTGGTTCACACGGTAGGATTTTAAAATTGTTTCAAGAGTTTCAGAACGCATACATAGGGATAAAAAATCATGGATATTCCTGTTTAGGTCCTACAGTTTGTGGTGTGCGGCCACACTGCAATGACGAGACAACACACACAAACCAATTTAAGCATTCCAAGCTCAGACAGGAAATCTCACAAAACCTTATGATATAAAACGTGACTAAAGTCAAAGAAGTAAATAATTGCAGTATGGATGCTGAGGATAAAGCATTGGCAATATTGTGTGGACTAGTTAACAGAGAAAATAATTTATCTTGGCTTTGGATAAAGGAGTGGACACAGCAGGAGCAGGGGCTTTACTTGCTATATAAAGATATGGAGGTGAATTATTGTGTTTTTTTTCACTGGGAAACGTCGTTACACCCTCTGCCTGTCACCTCGTCTTCTGATTGGCTACACGTCACATTCAACAGGCTGCATCCTCGTTTGTCCTCGCAACACACACGCTGTAAAATCAGACCAAGACAATTCAACATGCTAAATATCCCCGATATGTGATCGGAACGGTCCTGACGTCCTTCCAAACAGACCAGAGCGCTCTGAACACACCCCACATGTTGGGATTATCTTAAGAGCCATCCTGATGATCGGGGCATGCCGGAACGGGAGAATCGGAGCAAAATCGGCCGAAAAACTTGCCGTGTGAACCAGGCTTTATGGTGACCTGTGCAAACAAGCTGCTGCCTTTTCACATTTCCCACATAGTTGTAGAGCAGTATTAGTCGGAACTTGGAGAGTTTTTGTATGATTACCTTTGTTGTGCACCTCCCCCGGCAGGAAATGCTTCAGTATAAATGCTCCACAGCTAGTTGCTAACTTCGGCTGATAAAGGCTATTGTTGGTTCAGTTTGGGGGGTGTACAAAAACTTTTTAAATGAAAACAGCTGCCAGTGGTCTGGAAGAAAACAACCAAACAGCTCCAAAGAACTCCCTGAGTCCATGCCTTGGAAAACCAACAGCCAGCCAGCAGCAGCGAGTAAACTTGTTTCATTGAGTTCCCATTTATAGTTGTTTATCAAGGAGGAGTCAGAGGAGTCCAAAGCGCTTTACACCAGATTCATACATACACTGATGGTGGTAAGTTACATTGTAGCCTCAGCCCTACACCTGCTGCCGACTGACAGAAGCGAGGCTGCCATTCAATCAGGGCAATCAGCATGCAAGGCAGATGAATTGTCTCAACCAAGGACACACCATCTGAAACGGACAAAGCGGTGGTTCGTACCGACAACACACCGGTTCCAGGTCACCCACCTCCTAGGCCACTGTCACTCATATATTTTAATATTAGACTTATCTCCAGTTGTAACACAAATAGGGACGTCAAACTGACAATGAGCCAGTGTGTTTCACCCAATGCATTAGCTTTCACAATAAAGAGCAGTGGAGAAGACTATTGGTTGGAAATAGAAGGTCATGAGTGACTCTGGGCATTCACCTGCATAATGAATGCCAGCTTTCAGTAAACATATTTTTTTCTGCTCAATCTGCATAAGGTAAACTGTGCTGGTTGTTCAGAATGTGAAGCAGTTTGCTCAGGCAGTAAATTAATACCAGAATACATGGACATAGATGAGGCTTCTCCTGAAGGCTTGCATTATAAGTTATTTAAATAAAGGCCAACTTTGCAGAGAAATGTAATTTTCTCTGTGCCGCTATTTTAGAACATATCTGCCTTACCTCGAGGTTCAGAAATGTTTTTCCACATTTATGCTCTGATTGTCACCTTTGCTTGTGTAACCTGGAATCAATTTCAGTGCATACTGTGCAGCTCGCGCAACCATTTTGCATAAGATTCAAAGGTACAGTAGGATCTTTTTCTAGAACCCAGTAAAGATTGATGAAAAGATGCAAGATCTTGAAATTATGCTACACAAAGGTACATCAATGAAGAGCTGTTGAGACTTGTTTGCAGTTTCCATTTCTTCCTCTTTCACCTCCTCCCTTCATCTTTTACCATATTTCTTTACCGCTCTCCTACCTCTCATCTCTCCACGGTCCTTGGTAATCTAATAGTTAATCATAATCCACAGACACTACAAACATACAAGCCCTCTTTGTTTAACAAAAAAGAAAAGGGCTGAGGGAAAAAAAAGGAAAGTCACATTTGTGATCAATTAGGCTTCAGAAATATAGAAAATGTTCTGCACTGAAACAAGACCTCTGCACTGCAAGTAATAAAATAAAAAAATCATCAGAAAGCTTACCACCCGACTAATCTGCAAAGGTTTGAGTGTGTTGGGGGGGGGGGGGTCACACATACTTGTGTTTGTGTGTGTGTAGCTGTGCCAGAACCTGAAGCTTAACCAGTTATGATGAAAGTTAGTCAAAGATGCCGGCTGTAAGAGTTTCTGGCCCACCTCCAAACTAAGCACAGGAACCGCGCCATTGATTTGTGACCGGGTAACGGCCACCGAAGCAGTGCACAAAGTTTAATCTGTGTTGTGTACGTGGAGCGAGTCTTTTAGGATGGAAGAATGGCTTTTCTTTGACATCTAGTCACATCAGTGTGAGACAGATGAACAAGTGCCAACAGGTCCGGTCTGTAACTGTGGCACATGTTGTTCACAAACAACAAACAGAAAACCGCCTGCTATCATTAAGACAGCAGTAAGGCACGTTGCAGCTTGAATCCACATAAAAAAATACAGGCTTTGTTTATGTTGAGGTGTTAACACTTAGTGACATCTTTGATTTTTACCTAAGAGCATCACTCTGAAACAAGTTTGACGTGTACACCTTAATTTTGTGTCTACTTGCTTCCCAAAACCTTGGATCCAAGTAGGACATAATGTCACTCACAATGTTCTTTATGATCTATTTTTGATAAGCATATTTTTTGAAAGAACTTGGAAAGAATATCTCATTTGTTTGTTTTTTGATTTATGTTGTTCAAATTAACTTACCTCATGAAATCTGCTTCAACAGGAAAAAGTTATACATTTCTTGTTTAATTTATCCAAAAAATATATTCTTGCAAGGGAATTTTTGCTCAAAACTGCACTTAAAGACAGCTTACATTACAATTTAGAATGATAATGGTCACAAAAACTAAACAAGTTCAAAGGCATGTGCAACAGTCCAGTCCAACAACATAAGCAATAAAAAATAGCATCCAGATTGACAATGTTTAACTAATTTCTCTCAGAATTATTTCAAATGTAGTTGATGATTCCAAGAGTCAAGGGCAGAATATTTCCATGCACCCCCCCCCACCACCACCATCTTAGCAGAGGTCCTCGTTCTTGATATCCAAATGATTTGATCCTTGCACAGCATTCAATGATGAGTCAGAGATTCAAATGTTTCTGAAGAACCTCAGAGCTCCACAGTAGAGAATTATCAACATCCTATAGAAGAAAATGTGTCCATTACCTTTTTGCAAAACTTTAGTTTTTCTTTATTATTAAAGCCTAAAAATAGAAATAAAATGATGATCCTTTGTAAAGGATAAGAAATTCCTACAATAGATATTTATAAAAAAATATAAGTTGTCTTATTTTGAAAGGTACCATGAATCATTTGCGGCTTTAAAGCAGTCATGACCTGTAATTTTCACTTTTCCATGAGAAAAAGTTATGCTATGATTGCCTAACAGTTATACACTGGCCGGGAAGCCGATATTTATAAGTAAACCGTTTGTTTACCCCTGGGTTCATCAACCAGCCCACGTGCACGTGCACTCAAATACGTGGTTTTAATTTCTGGCCGACCTGAAGTCAAGTTGGTGCAGGATATACCATATATAGACATCGCAGACCTATGCTGCCCTCCCTCTCGCTCCTCTCCTCCTCATATTCAGTCGAGCGCTGCCATTACTGAATTCTAGTGATGGGAATTCCAGCTCTTTTTGGAGAGCCAAATCTTTTAGCTTGGCTCAGCATAAAGAGCCGGCTCTTTCGGCTCCTCACATTTTCTGTTGCTTAAAGTGTATTTATTACCAATATTAATGAAAAACGATGTTTACCAAATGTACCAAAACAAGCGTGGGGGGAATGAAAAAATAAAAAAACGGCTCCCAATTACGAGCCGGCTCCCATCGTTCACTTCATAGAGTTAGCTCTTAGAGCCGGTATGTTCCCGACCGACACATCATTGATTTGAAGTACGAACTCGACCGTGAAAGATGCAGAAACGTTGGCATCGAAGCCCCCATTTGGAAAAAGGGGCAATTCCAACAATCAGAGACTTGCCTTCAATTGAAACGATAAGGCTGTGTTTTTATTGCCCTACTGGGTGTAACAAACAGCAGCTAACTGCTAATGTGGCTAATGTATGCTAGCAGGAGTAGTAGATATGGGATAGATAGGCTGAAGCGTTACCTGCGGTGTCGACCCCCCTCCTTCCTGCCACCAATCAACCCGTCCCTCATTTGCATTATTACAATGCCCGTCCACGACAGCCAAAATATCGCATCAGATCTCGCGAGACAATAATGCCTTCAGAAATAAGGGTCAGAGGAGCTCTGTGTTTATTTTTTTCAACTTTTCTTTTTTAGAAGGGCCTGAAAGACTATATTAGAGCGTGGGTAACTCCTTTAAACAATTTTAATTGGCTGTACTGGGGGTAAAAATGACTTGCCTTGGCTCAAAAACAACAGCACCTAATTCTAAAGACGAAACAGAGTCTTAGCTTTGTTGTTTATATGAATAGTCCTCAAAAGGATTCATCATTATTGGAAAACAACGAGTTTAGTTATAGGTATTTCAAAAAAAATTTTTTTTAGCTTTTTATTATGGTGTAGGTTTTGTATATTGAGGGGGACATTAATTTAAATCCATTTTGGAATAAGGTTGTACCATGAAAAAAAAGGAGAAGAAAGTAAAACTCTGTGAATCCTTTCTAGACGCACTGTGTATAGCCTATTTAAATGTCCTATTGTTGCCAACTATCAGTTAAGGAACGTCATTAGGGCGTGTGGCTGTTCTGAAGTTTACCACACAGGATCAGCTGCAAACTACTGGTTAAACGCACTGCTTTGTAAACAGGCAAAAGTTTCTTTGGGTAGAGTTTCAAAAAGTTGTTGCCTTGGCAATGACCTCTTGGTTCGGTCGTCTTTCCCCGCAATAACAAGCAAGCTAGATAACATTACTGTACCTAAACTAAACCAAAAATAACTGCTTCGGTCCAAAAACTCTGCAACAATTTGTTAAACTCCAAATTATAATAGAAGTGACGGGAGACAGGATAAAATAACTATTGGACAGTGTCTTCCACCATGCATGAAGCTGTTGCTGTGCTGGAGAGCTCCTTCAGTGAGAGGGTGTTGCAGCTTAGGAGCATAAAGGAGCGTTGTCACAAATCCTTCTTCCCAGCAGCTGTTTGACTTTAAAACCATCATTACTCACAACACACTCAAACTCACTAAGATTTTACATCACTGATGTTATTTGCGCAGTTTCTAATTTCAAATAACATTTCTGCTGATATTTGCAGTCTTTTTTTATTTCTTGTAAATAGTCTGTTTTCTATGCACAAAAATACATATCTTGTCCATTTTTATAAGAAATTTCCCCACTCAATTGCACATTACTTTTTATCAGAGTATGCTATTTTAACAACAGCAAAGTGTTATTTTTTTCTTGTAAATTCACCCTTACAGTACAGTCTCTTATTCTAAATTTTCTGTTATAAATTTTACCTTAGTTTTGATTATGCTTCCAATAACTTTAACTTGCTGTTAATACATCTGAAATTTCCCACTGTGGGAAAATAAAGAATACTTCTGCTCTATTTTCTATTTTAATTAAACTTTTTTTGTTAGGTTTTGAACCCCACCTTAACACTTTTAAGGAAAGTTACCAGAAGATGTAAAATAAATTTGTTCGCAGTTTTTATCCCCATTCACTTTGTCTCAACTTGTTTATGGCTTATCCTTCAGTGTTCACCAGGAAATTGCTCCATCCTGTGAAAAGATTGTTTAACCTCCTTACCGACACAGACACAGACATTACACACTCACCAACCCACACAAACAACGTGGAAGAAAAAAAAAAAAATCACACGCAGTTAGGTATTCAGATGCAGTGGGGCAAAAAAACAATCGGCAGCCACCGTTTGTGCTAGATGTCCAACTTAAAAAGATAAGATTGTATGATTTTTAAAGAATTTATTTCTATAATGGTGCAGAAAATTTGTATTTGGCCGATAACAAAAGTTCACCTAAATACTTTCTAATGTGACCTTGGTTGGCAATGAAAGAGGTCAAACCTTTCCTGTAGCTCTTCACCAGGTTTGCGCACACTGTAGCTGCTATTTTGGTCCATTTTTCCATGCAGATCTTCTCTAGAGCTGGGATGTTTTGGGACTGTTGCTGGGCAACACAGACTTTCAACTCACTCCACAGATTCTCTATTGGATTGAGATCGGGAGTCTGGCTAGGACACTCCAGAACCTAGAAATGTTTTTTACATAGCCATTCCTTCATTGCCCCAGCAGTGTGTTTGGGATCATTGTCATGCAGGAATATCCAGCCACGTTTCACCTTCAATGCTCTCACTTATAGCTGTTTCCACCCCCATGCTTCACAGTGGGTATGGTGTTCTTGGGATGCAGCTCAGCATTCTTCGCCCTCCAAAGACGGCGAGTGGTGTTTATACCAAAGAGTTCTGTTTTGGTCTCATTTGACCACATTACATTCTCCCAATCCTCGTCTGGTTAATCCAGATGATCTCTGGCAAATTTTACATGGGCCTGGACATGCGCTAGCTTAAGCCGAGGGACCTTTTGAGCGCTGCATAATTTTAACCCATGACGACGTAGTGTGTTACTAATGGTAACCTTTGTTACTTTGGTCCCAGCTCTCTTAAGGTCACTGACCAGTCCCCCCCATGTAGTTCTGGGCTGTTTCCTCACCGTTTTCAAGATTTCGTGTACCCCACATAGTGAAATCTTGCATGGAGCCCCAGGTCGACGGAGAATGTCAATGATCTTGTGTGTATTCAATTTTCTAATAATTGTTCCAAAAGTTGATCTCTTCTCATCAACCTGTTTGCCTGTTGTAGATTGGCTCATCCCAGTCTTGTGCAGGTGTACTTTCTTGTCCCTGGTTTCAGTGTTATACAGCTCTGGAAATTGGAGTCTGACTGTTTGAAGGTGTGGACAGGTGTCTTTTATACAGATAATGAGTTCGAACAGGTGTGATTAATACAGGTAAAGTGGAGGATAGAAGAGCTTCCAAAAAAAGAAGTAACATGTCTGTGAGGGCCAGAATTCTTGCTTGTTTGTAGGTGCTAAATACTTGTTCTGGACCATTATACAAATAAATTCTTTAAAAATCATATAATGTGATTTCCTGGATTCTTTTTTACGCTTTGTCTCTTACAGTTAAAGTGTATCTATTAAGAAAAATTACAGACCTCTCTAATCTTTTTAAGTGGGACAACTTGCACAATTGGTGGCTGTCAAAAACTTTTTGCCCCACTGTATGTCCTCATTCACTTAAAGCTTCTTAAGATAGTAAATTTATCCTTGGGGTCTTTCTTCCATTGTTCTTTGTGCACTGAGGCTTTGAGAGGTCTGATGATGAACTTACAGCTACTTGTTTCCTGTTTATACTCCTCTACACAATCACCAACCAGCTGACTCATTGTGTGTATGTACAGTACTCGTCTTGCTGTGTGTCTTGGCCTGTTTGGGGCTGTTATCTGGTCTATATTCCATCAGGCTAATTCAGAGAGAAAATATTGTTTTTCCAGATAACAGGACAATGGTGAGGTCTATGTAAGAGGGTTTGTTTTTGCTGGAACCAAACTGGTTCATGTGGAATGATAATAGTTGCTGGTGAAATAATATTTAATTTTTCTAGGGATCAGCAGAAAAATATACAGAAGTGATATCACTGTCAGATTATGTTACAGTTAAAGTCGGGTAATCAGTCCAAAAAATAACAGCTGCAAGGAACCTAAAAATAAAGTGAGAGTACAGTTTGATGTCAAGGTTGTAGGAGGGTCAGTTGATCACTCTCTGATTTCCTAGTTCGAGATGAAGTGTCCCTCAAGCAGGAACCTGAGCACCAAATTGTTCCCGATGTTTGGTGTTTCTCAAAAACACACCTTATACAAAGAAAGTCAACACATACACCTGTCAGCAACTTTATTAGGTGCACCAGACTCAACAAATTATATGGCAGCAACAAAAAGCATGTAGGCATCTAGTGAAGGAGACATGCTGAAGTTCAAGCTGAGCATTAAAATAATTAATCTCTTGAATTTACCATAACAATGGTCAGAAAATGGGCAGACTGATCTGAAATCAACTGAGAAAGGTAGCAGTCACTCAAACAACCACTTTTTCTGCCAAAGTATGTGGAATACCATCATTAAGCACAAAACATGTTGAACCTTTAAGCAGATTGGGTACAACAACAGGGTGAAAGTTTGTAGCTGTCACTTTTTTCAGCTTGGAGCAAGAAGCTGAGGCGACAATAACACAGGGTTACCAAAATTTGAAAGTAGAAGACTGTAAAAACTCTGTTTGGTCTGACAAGACTAAATTTTAGCTGCAACATTTAGATCCTAGGGTCAGAAATTGGTATAAACAGCATGAACGCATGAGTCTATCCCATTCAGGCTCCTGGTGGTGGTGTAATGATGATAGTAAGCAATGCTTAAACAGTACAGTGTACCCCTCTTGTAAGGGCTACTTCCAACAATTCAATTCAGTTTATTTATATAGTGGGGATGCACAACAGGTGTCATCTCAAGGCACTTTACAAGAAAGTAATTTCAATACAAAAATTGTAATCAGTTTAAGGTTTTAGCTAGTTTTTTATTTAAGGAATCCAAGCAGATTGGATCGAGTCATTGACTGGCAGTTGTGCGCCGTTGATGCAGACTACAACAACAGCAATCCCTCATACTGAGCAAGAATGTAGCAATAGTGGAGAGGAAAAACTCCCCATTAACAGGAAGAAACCTTCAGCAGAACCTGGCTCATTACGAGCGGCCATCTGCCACGACCATCTGAGGGTTCGAGAAGACAGCGCAGAACTGATGTAAGAGTACTTTCTATATTAAAGAAAGTAAAAAGTTGGCAACAGGACACATGGGATGCTCAGTGACTGGGATGCCCCCCGTCCAACAGGGCAGGACCAGGTGTAGCTTCTATGGAGAAAAAAACACTGAGAGAACACAAAGTTAACAGTCGAAATAACAGCAAATAATGTAACTGGAGAGTAGGAGAAGAAAAAAGTAGCAGAGTGAAAAAAGGGGTCAGTCTGTCCTCTAGCAGTCTAAACCAACACCTTAGAGCATCAAGTCGCAAAACTCAAATCATCCCAAACTGGTTTCTTGTAAATGACAGTGAGTTCACTGTACTGCAGTGGCCCCCACAGTTCCCAAATCTCCTTCCAGTGGAGGATCTTGGGGATGTGATGGATGTAGATGTCCAGGTGACAAATCTAGAGTAAATGTTTCATGCGAAAACATCAGTATATACCAGATGATCTCATGAATATTTATAGTACCTTATTGAAACTATTCCATTTGAAATTAAAGCTGCAGTCCGGAGAATAGATTATTTATCAAACTTTAATAAATCTATAAAATTATAGTGGGGTCTTAATACTATGATAAAAGGCTAGTGCTCCACAGCATTTGTTATTCTTCCTAAGTCTCGCCTTCCTCCCACAGACACCTAAACATCTCACACAGACCGCTGAATTTTTCTTTAGCCAACAGAATTCGATTTTCCACCTTGTCGGCTGTCAGTCAACTTCCATGTGCTTCGTGCAAACCTGTGAAGATGGGGCCGCGCACACAGGCTGCTCCAATATACAGTCGTCATATTAGATGAGAGCGCCACTCATTCAAAGGTCTCCCACCTCTGAAATGTCCATAAGAAAAATACAATCGGGTGATGCTCGATAGCACTTGCTGCTTTCCACTTTGACCCGCTGTGACACCACAGTTAATGCACAATTGTTGAGGTGGGGCTAGAGGGAGCGGGAGGGAGGGATTTGGGATGTTTTGGGATATGCCTTGAAATCCAAATAATTTCTCTCTCCCTCGAATACTGCGGGCAGGAGCTTTAAGCCAGTTCTGAAGGTGAAACCTGACACTAGGGAGATGTACCTAGTACTCACAAGTGAGTATATTTCCTGGTGATAAGTATTTGAGTAAAAAAGTGTTTCATCCTTCAAAAAATGACCGAGCGCTGGAGAACACTTTTTTTTTTTTTACAGTTGTGTCCAAAATTTTTGAGAATGACACAAATATTAGTTTTAACAAAGCTTGCTGCAAAACTACTGTTAGATCTTTGTTTCAGTTGTTTCTGTGATGTACTGAAATATAATTACAAGCACTTTATACGTTTCAAAGGCTTTTATTGACAATTACATGACATTTATGCAAAGAGTCAGTATTTGCAGTGTTGGCCCTTCTTTTTCAGGACCTCTGCAGTTCGACTGGGCATGCTCTCAATCAACTTCTGGGCCAAATCCTGACTGACAGCAACCCATTCTTCCATAATCACTTCTTGGAGTTTGTCAGAATTAGTGGGTTTTTGTTTGTCCCCCTGCCTCTTGAGGACTGACCACAAGTTCTTAATGGGATTAAGATCTGGGGAGTTTCCAGGCCATGGACCCAAAATTTCAACGTTTTGGTCCCCGAGCCACTTAGTTATCACTTTTGCCTTATGGCACGGTGCTCCATCGTGCTGGAAAATGCATTGTTTTCTTCACCGAACTGTTGTTGGATTGTTGGAAGAAGTTGCTGTTGGAGGGTGTTTTGGTACCATTCTTTATTCATGGCTGTGTTTTTGGGCAAAATTGTAAGTGAGCCCACTCCCTTGGATGAGAAGCAACCCCATACATGAATGGTCTCAGGATGCTTTACTGTTGGCATGACACAGGACTGATGGAAGCATTCACCTTTTTTTTCTCCGGACAAGCCTTTTTCCAGATGCCCCAAACAATCGGAAAGAGGCTTCATCGGAGAATATGACTTTGCCCCAGTCCTCAGTAGTCCATTCACCGTACTTTCTGCAGAAGATCAATCTGTCCCTGATGTTTGTTTTTGGAGAGAAGTGGCTTCTTTGCTGCCCTTCTTGACACCAGGCCATCTTCCAAAAGTCTTCGCCTCACTGTGCGTGCAGATCCACTCACACCTGCCTGCTGCCATTCCTGAGCAAGCTAGGCACTAGTGGCCCTCCGATCCTGCAGCTGGATCCTCTTTAGGAGACGATCCTGGTGCTTGCTGGACTTTCTTGGATGCCCTGAAGCCTTCTTAACAAGAATTTAACCTCTTTCCTTGAAGTTCTTGATAATTCTATACATTGTTCGATTTAGGTGCAATTTTAGTAGCCACAATATCCTTGCCTGTGAAGCCATTTTTATGCAACGCAATGATGGCTGCACGCGTTTCTTTGCAAGTCACCATGGTTAACAATGGAAGAACAATGATTTCAAGCATCACCCTCCTTTTAACATGTCA
The DNA here is from genome assembly GCA_963556495.2 of Valencia hispanica. NCBI lineage: Eukaryota > Metazoa > Chordata > Actinopteri > Cyprinodontiformes > Valenciidae > Valencia > Valencia hispanica. The sequence goes on along the minus strand of OY747711.1, from coordinate 11,906,102 downwards.
AGTCTGCCATTCTAACCCAATCAGCCTGACATAATGATCTCCAGCCTTGTGCTCGTCAACATTCTAACCTGAGTTAGCAAGACGATTACTGAAATGATCTCAGCAGGTCCTTTAATGACAGCAATGAAATGCAGTGGAACTTTCATGGCAAAGAGGGACTATGCAATTCATCTGATCACTGTTCATAACATTCTGGAGTATATGCAAATTGCTTTTATAAAAACTTAAGCAGCAACTTTTCCAATTTCCCATATTTATGTAATTCTCAAAACGTTTGTCCACGACTGTACACTAAGTACGTTTATACACACATCTTAATCAAATCTGGGTAATTATCGGACTAATGGCTTTACCAAAAAGGGAGTCTTTATACCAGTTTACGTCACTCAGAACATCGAATTATTAAAGGAAGTGCATACGATTTTGCGACGCGATGTGGCGACATGTGCGCTTCTTCCGGTTGGCCAAGCGTGTCACAAAGACAGTAAACAGATGCTGGCAGCAGTGAATCAGATGGAGTAAAAGCAGGAATTGCAGAATGAGTGAAGAAATGGACGACAACAATGCTGTAGCACAGTATACTTTGTAAGTACTGTACTGTTTGGGTTACATTCATTGTTGCTGCTGTGTTGTTGTCGTAACTGTGTTGCTATTCCCGCTTCCACGGTCTCGTCACTTCCTGTGAAAAACTTGAATAAGACGGGGTTGGAGTTTAGATGTAGAGAGATTCGGTTTTCTAACCACATTATCTGGGTGAATTAGTCCGATAAGGAAAAGTCCAGTTCTGTTCCACTTCCTCAGAACTAAGGCAATCATTTGGCTTTCTCTTACTCCATGTAAAAGCACTGACTGACAGTATTCAGACTGCTCTGACTCACCTGGAGAAGCCTGGAAGCCAGACCCGGCGTGAGGGCAATTTTGCTGGGTGGGCAAATGGTGTAGTATGTTGGAGAAGCATAAAAGTTTGGAGTGAAGAATTAAGGGCAGAAGAAAAGTTGACATCAAGGAGAGCTTAAAATGGTGAGAGCTCAAGGTGATGGGAACAACTCACCTCTTCCTCTATTTATTGTTTCACATTAGCCAGGCCAAATAATCTCCCAGCTGTACTTGCATTTTTAAATACAAACACTTTTTATCTGGTCCTCTTTTGTAGTCAAATATTTTTTTCTTTCCCTGGAGCCTAAAGAGTAATTTTAATTAGTCCTTTCATTTTTTCAAATGAGAGTTTAGTCTGAATGATGATCTTCTAAAGTAATGCACAACACATTGTTATAGGACTGCATTAGGGGTGCAAGTGTTTAGCGTAGCTCATGTGCACACTTATGAGGCATGCTTGGTCCAAGCAAAACCGTTGTGCAGGTTTTCATTTCAGACCTGCTGCAGCCTTTAATGGCTAAGTCAACATCAAGTCAACAGCAGACTGTTACATCTGCAGAACGCTGGGGGCTGCTGTCAAAGACAGATTTGTGAGCCTATTACTAACACCTTAAACATGTTGACTATGAGTGAGTGTGATTGTTATAGTTTGTATATGAAAGAAATTTTTTTAATGATGTTGTGTAAAATCACAGGTTATATAGATTTAACTAAGATAGATACACTTCTACCATGTTTGCTTGGTTAGATAAGGTGCATATATCATCATACCTTAGAGACAGAAAACCTACACATGTTTAATAAGAGTAAGATAGATAAATCACGACCTTTCCATTTTTTTAAGCAGGACAGTCTTTTTGAAAGTACACACCAAAAAATCTCAACTAGAAACACATTTTGTCCCTGGAGTGTTTACCTATTCAAATCTTTTATTTAAGTGAAAGAACAAACCAGACAGAGTTTATGGCCTGGTTAAAACCGATAGCATGAGCAGGAACTAAACAGACAAAGGCAGCCACAGCTGTTATATGTGAGAAAAAGGTTGAGCAATGACAAAATCCTTTCCTTTACAACGATTTTTACTTTTTATGCATTTTTTCTCAGTAACAAAATTCTGCTGATGTCAATAGACCACGTTTATTCAGTAAGCGCTTTCTCCAAACAATCCTCTTGCATGTTTGGGCATGATGATCAGCTTAATCTGTGACTGTTTTACTTTTCTCAGTATCTGAGCCAAATATCTGAGTGTTTGACTGCACCTGTAGTCAGGCTGTATATCAGTAATTGAACTTCCGGCTGCCCAGTGACCTTGACCTTTCGAGGTCAAATTACATGTTTTAGCATAGCTAAATCTAGATGAGTGGCATAACACACGGTGGTGCTGTCAGAAACAGGCTTCAACAGCTTTCTGGTGTAGTGTAAATAAACTCACTAAGGTACAGTACACAGGTTATGTGAAGAAAAGGGAGATTTGCACATCCACTGCATGGAAGAATGCTGGTCAGAATTGGATGCAGAAATTGCAACATCTATTCAAGTGCTGCCAGTAATTGTTTTTTTGTCACAATAAGTCATTCATCACTGTTGTGAATTTTAGACGATTGACTCAGGGTGCTTTTAAATCCCAATATAATGTCCCAAAAAGGGCGGGTGGTTGTGGAGGACCCAAATGCATCCAAAAGATGAAGTGATCATAAAACATTTCAAATTCTAAAACAAACCTGGAATATAAAGGAAAGACAATGGAGGGGAGAATGACACGGGCAGACAAGAGCAGGATTGCGCAAACAAACCAGCAGTGACTAAACAAACAGTTGGTTACATTTCTTTCTTACAGCGCTTACTTACACTGTGTGACCCTGACCTAGTTTATGCTTGTTATATTCTTCATTTGTAAGTCGTTTTTGGATAAAAGTGTATGCTAAATGTAATGTAACCAAAGGGGAATATATGCAGTGGAGAACTAATGAGCTGAACAAGAAACAGCTTAAACTAATGAGCAGAGTGGAATCAGCTGAGAGTGAAATCAGACAACAGAGACAAAGGGAATCAAAGAGAATGAATAGCAGAAATGGAAGTAAAAACAGACCAGAAACTAATAAGCAGTATAGAAAGACTCAAAACCATCCAACTGGGAAACTATGAAACCATAAGGAAACAGGAAAATAAAGAGAACACAGAACAGAAAGAGCCTGACAAGCCAAAACAAAATGGGTGGCCATCGTATCATACATTGATGAGTTTGGCAGTCCAAATGTGACATCTTCACTCTTCAGCAACAATCAGCTGTGTTCTCAACTGACTGGTTCCATTTTTTATGCACTTTTATGTTTTTCCCAGAGTGGAAAATAATAGAACCATAGTGATCTGCAAGCCTAAAAAACAGCTGGAAGTAAAAGCATGTAAGATCGACAATGCATGCGCTTTAAGCTTTTCACTGCCATTAGCTCTGTGTGTTCTGTTTAGACTTTGCTCAATTGCTAATACTCCTAAGGTGTGAATGTTGCAAGTAAGAACTTGATGCCTCAGCATGCAACTCTTCACCTGGAGGCTAAAAGTGTATTGTTAGTCATGTTGGCCTGATTCCCACCCTTGAAGCTGTCATGCATTTTAAATAACAGTCTACCTGTGAAATGGTAGAGATCCCCAGGCTGTTGGAAACAGGTTTTAAGAGGTGACATCTCTCCAGGAAATGCATTTTCAATGTTTCTGTGGCGCTTGCACACTTTATCTCAGTAGAAGCTGAAAGCTGTTTGCCAGCTTTTCCCTGCACCTAAAGCAACACTGTTTAATACAGAAGAGGATATGGCCACTGAAAAAAAGGATTTTGATTTTTAATTCTCTTCCACTAAAATTTGACATGTTCCTCCAGAACATTAGTGCTCCTCTAGCACAACTCACATCTCTGTATTAAAGGTGATTTCCCCCAGGTGGCCATCTGCATAGAAGTCAGAATTCAATAAAACATGTAGCGCGATTCTAAGTGTCAGGAAATAAATGTATTGTATTTGATGCCCTTCCATTTTAAATAGTGCCTACCGAGATCAAAGTTGTGGACATCGGCGTTCCTTTTGCCTTTTCACTTAATCAGAAAAAGTTGAACTTTTATCAACTTGGGCAGAGTCTCTTTATTCTGTGTTTCCTGACATTAAGTACTACTAAAGCCAGCCCAACTACCACCAGCAGGGTGGCAGTTCAGCTGTATTAAGAACTAGTTCTAGGCCCAGTTCACACAGTTAAAACTGAATTAATTCATTTCAACAGGTCAGCATCTAAATTCTAATTAATTCTCATTCATTCAGCAAACTTTTTATAAACAAATGCCTTTAATCATAAATAGATCATGATGTCATATGGATATTGGTTGTGTCATTGTCTAACATTTGGAATCTGGCTAGTGGCAGCTTTTGCTACACCTGATATTTTTGCTCATATAAAGCTTAATGTGGCTGTAATTAAAAAAATCTTGCTCTCTGGATGGATGGATGGATGCATGGATGGATGGATGGATGGATGGATGGATGGATGGATGGATGGATGGATGGATGGATGGATGGATGGATGGATGGATTAATGGAGCAGTTTGGGTGCAAAAAGTGCAAAAAAAAAAACTCGTTTGGTCAAGTCAAAGCAAGAGGAGTTGTAGATGTTATCCCTAACAGGTGACCACTGAAACAGATGTGTGTGCAGCAGTCTTAACCATGGACACACCCACACACACAGCAGTCACCAAGCGCTTACCATTTGGGGTGAATGTGATGACTTTGTTTTGCATTAAGAAGCTAAAATCTGTGCTAAATGTTTCTGAGTTTACATCTCTTGTTCACAGTGAGAACTGAGCAGAGTTGGAGTTTATAAAATAAAAACCAACATTAAGTCAAAGGTTGTTCAAAATACTATTGCCACAATTAAATGTATTTATTCTAGTCTGTTTGTACATGAGCTGACCACCAGTGGTACTTTTACCATGGTTTGAGAACCATGGGGTTACATTACACTAATGCACTCACACTGAGTGAAAATATTTAATACCTGTGACAAGTTTTGTTTTTCCTGTCATGTACTATGTTGCCACAACCAGCTGAAGCACATTTTCTCTTCAGACACTCATGCGCTGTCAGTCATCACTGGCTGCCATTCTGTTGTTTACTGCAAACAAATGAACTCCACTTATTCGTTAACTTATTAAATTGTTGAAAGGTATATTAATGCTGTTTGATTTACATTCAGCTCATACTTTGTACATAGCTCCACGCTTTACACCACATGTTCCTCTGTCATCATAGGCTTAACTTATAGAAGCTGTCTTAGATATTCGCCAATCAGAGGCACTGTTGGAAGAACAATTTTAACTGTCAGATTTGTGCTACATAATGCCAATTTGGGAGATTATTATGTGGTGTTTATGACACAGCAAGGGCCACGGAGAGGTCTACTGCTTCTAATATGTTTCTAACAATGAGGCTATTATTGATAGTTGGACTGAATGATGTTTGTGCACCATGTACCTGCATAAAAAAGAGAAACACTGCAAAGCCACAGTCATATAAAATTTTCACCCACACTCAAAACCTTTGTTGGGGAAAAAATAACAGAAAGCAAGTAGAAAACAGAACGGTGGAGGAAACAACTCTGGAGAGATTTTTCCAGTGTAAAATATCAAACTATATTTCTGGATGTAGTTAGTTTTTCATGTCTGTTTGAAAAGCAGAGCTGCGTGATGGGGGGACGAGGCCACAGCTGGTTGTGTTTAGACTGTTTGTCAAGGGCGGCACTGCGGTCTGTGAAGGCCAAACGACAGACAGGAGACGCACAGTAAAACAGGTAAATATACCTTCAGCATATTCATTAGCATGTCATACGATTGTTAAAGCTGTATGTGAAGCAGACTTAAGATGGTGCCCCCTAATGGCGCCTAACGATGACACCGTAGCCAACAAATGTTTCAACATGTTTGTTTGTGATCGTATTTCACATCCAATGTTTCTTGTAGATGTTCCTTCCTGCTGTTAAGTCATTTTCAAATGTTTTCGTGTAAATGTAGTACTCTAGTAATCCTGACAGCTGCGGAGGAAGAGACAGAGCCAGTTGTTTGGCTCTGCTCCACCTACTCACAAGAGGGGCGTCACGGGCTTTAATTTTTAAGCCTGCATACAACTGTTCAATATCCGGCATTCTCTGTGATTTTTGTGACCCCCAATAAAGATCACTAAAAAGCCTTCATAATACATTCATCTTTTATTGCAGCAATACTATAAGTAAGACTATATGTTGTGATTTTTTTAACTTTTTTTAACTATGGAAAAGCTGTCCCAGCATTCTAAATACTCCAACATGTTTCACACATAACACATCCAGTTTTATTACAAGATCTAGTTGATCCACTGGAACGAAGACGGTAAAAACAGCCACGAACTAGCGGTCATACTTTTAATTTTACTAATTTAATTTTAATTTTACTACCAAAATTATTGTCATCATTATTGGTTCCATTCATCCATCTATCCATCCATTAGGGGGGGGCTGGCGCCTATCTCCAGCAGTCATGAGGTGAGAGGCGGGGTACACCCTGAGCAGGTCACCAGTCCATCGCAGTGGTTCAAGCATTTTCATTTTAACGATGTTCAGAGAGTACCCTTTAATAAACAATATACTTTTTTTCTGTTTCCCTGGAATCTAAGGCCATGTACACACGTAGCCGGGTTTTAAAAAACCCAATATTCTCACCATTTTGTAAAAAAAAAAAAAAAAACTCTGTCCACACCTAACTGCATAGGCACATTCATAGACATGGCGAACCTGCAGGGGGCAGTAGTTCCCCCAAATCTTCTCACTTTGAGTAACTTTCTACTTTCTAACTTCTACATAGAGCAGTAACTGAGCTTGTCATTTTGACTGACACGGGGAAACAATCCTGTCATAATGTATTTTTCCCCATCAATTTTTAAAATTATAATAATGACATATTCAGTAGTATTTAATTTTTCATTCATTTGAATTAATATTAAATCAGAACAAACTAAACAACATCGTGCCATCACAGATCGAGCAGATTAATAGGCTACATGTATTAATTATGAACATTTCACCTGCTGTGGTCTGAACGGCCTGCATGGAGCTGAACCGCGCTCCACCTGAAGCTGAATCCGCACTCTGTTGCCACACTGGAGACTGGAATTACAAGCGCCACTACAGCCATTTTGAAATTGGGAAACATTTCTCTAAATGAACTGAATTTGGCAAGACTTTCTGATCGACGGCTTCTCTGATCATCTAATCGGTTCAGCGGAAGGAAATCCCTGCACACGCTCCTTCTGCATCAGTGGTTAGGTTACGCTGCCACCGTTGGTCTGTGTAGGGTATTTTAATATTGGGAAGTGAAATCTGTCAAAATGGCCGATGGCCTTCAGATTTGTCCGTAACCATTTAAAAGAAACGGTCAAATTCTGAAAATATTCGGTTACCTGACTCCTGATTAGAACACACCATTCATGTAAGGCAGAGTTGTAAAAGAAGAAAAATGGCTGCAAGAAATAGCTACTTGCCTAAATTTTCACATATTGTCAAATAGATAATAATTAAAAAGTCTGAAACAGCCAAAGCTGTAACAAACCAGCACAGAACCGTGAGGAGGAGAACCGCAACAAAGGTTTATATACACATATGTTGTTGGGGAAACAGGTATTCACAACACCGGCTGAGGACAAACACATTAATATTTGCTATCTTCAGTGATACGTTCAGTTTTTTCCCCTTTGCAGTTTGATACTTCACATGGCTTTAGCACTGGTAAATTGTAATATAGGGAAAGCACTCAGATTGGGCAAAAGAGGCAGACAGGAAGGCCAGATTCCAGGGGAAGAGAAATGTATTCTCTATTCCCCCACAAACAAACCAGTACAGAATGTCCCTGGCTGATGGCCAGTGGCTGTATGAAGAGACCATCTCTCCCTGTATCTCTCTGTGTCTGACTCTCTGTATACATCTCTCACCACACTCCTCCCTACTCCCTCGGATCCAAGAGACGAATGGCTGACAGAGGAATGGAGGAAATAAGCAGCAGCTAGAGATTTCTCAGCTCATGTAACGCAATTCAAACCAGTGTAAGGATGTCACTTTGACAAGGCAGCGATTGACTGTATGCATGAAGTTCTCCATTAAATACTGTACTTTAGGTATGAGCTCACCTCTGGCATAACCGTCTCTCTCTCTTTCCCTTTGTCATGCATTTCAATCCAACCCCTGTTGCTCTACTTCTTTCGCTCTCTTTTACTGTCTGTGACTAATTAGTCTGCTGTTTCATCTCTTGACTGGCTTTCATGCTGAAGTCCTGCAGGTCAACAGTATAGATCTTTATACTTCTGACTAGCTGTGTTTGCATACTGCAGTTGATAAGTGTACACAGACATGGATTCTTCCAATGTACTGCCACTGGAGCCAAACTTCTGGAGTTCAGACATGCGTGATATGCACACGCTCACTGATTGATGATCCAGCTAATGTAGCTGTGTAAAATAGAGGAGACCCAGGCTGGTCATTGCCTTCTGACATGCATCTATCAACATCATTCACTGAGGGACTGTTCTAGCTGCCATGTTAAACATACACTCTCCTGTTAATGTGTGTGTCTGTGAGGTAATCACTAAAAACTATCGTGGTATGGGAAAATAAAAAAGTTTCAGAAAAGTGCAGCAAAGTCCTGTGAGGATGTGTTCCAGTTGAGATGATATAGATGGCAAAATATCGGTCAAAATAAAGAACACACACTCAACAATCTTTAAATCCAATCATATAAATCATGTTTTGAGCAATGAGGTGTACATGTAACCCTAGGTTATTCCGAAATTTTCCTGTGCATATTATTATCTATACCTTCTGTCAAAATACAGACTATCTATGACATGATTAGTTATTATTGACTCAATCTAAACAGAATGGCAAGCCAAGGCAAGGCAATTTTACTTGTATAGCACACTTTCAACAACAAGGTACTTCAAGGCGCTTTACATGATTAAGGGATCAAATAAAAATAGCAGTAAAACACAGACAAAGCATATAAAGTAAAAGCAGGAATAAAGCAAGAAGTGCAAGCAAAATATATGATACATCAAAACATTTCTCAAAGGCAGCTCCAAACAGATGAGTTTTTAGCCGTGATTTAAAAGAACTCAGTGTTTCAGCAGCTTTGCAGTTGTCTGGAAGTTTGTTCCAGATTAGAGGAGCATAGAAACTGAAAGCTGCTTCTTCGTGTTTGTTTCTAATTCAAAGGATGTTGAGTAGACTAGATTTCTAGGACCTGGATGTTCTGTTGAGTTGGTATAGTAACAGCAGATCTTTAATATACTTTGGTGCTAAGCCATGTAATGATTTATGAACTAGTAAAAGTATTTTGAAGTCTATTCTCTGAGTTACAGGGAGCCAGTGTAATGACTTTAGAACTGGGGTGATGTGCTCTAATTTCCCTGGTTCTAGTGACAATAATATGCAAGCAATCAAGCTACTAGTTGAGCAGGATGTTATGAAGGTTTTTGAATCGTAAGTACATACCAGCCGCCCTGTAATGATTTCAGCTCGGATAAACAGCAAGAAGTTTATACTATAGGTCGATGCAAACAGTTAGCCAGTCTAAGATATCTAACACCTCAAAACAAATCCAGTCAAGTTTATTTTTATAGCACATTTGAGCAACAAGGCAGTTCAGAGTGCTTTACATGATAAAAACATAACACAATACGCAAATAAAAAAAGGACATTACAGTGACAAAATAAAAAGAAGTAGTGGAAAAACTGCTATCCGGACTAGAAATAAAGATGTTCTAGTGATTATTGATTGAAAGGCAGCTCTAAAGAAGTTTGTTTCAGATTAGAGGAGCTTAAAAACTGAATGAGCTTCTCCATGTTTGGTTCTGACTTTGGGGATGCAGAGTAGACCTCAGTTCAGTATGAGCAAGCAAAAGCTATTTTATAAACATTTGCTTTTGCATTAGTTGGAAGAATGTTGTGATTCACATAGCAGGAACTATGCACTATAATAGGATACCAAACATATTTGGCCCAAGTCAGAAAGTTTAAAATACAATTTGACCAAATACTGACTGAATGACCAAATGACATCAACACATACATCTCTGACATATTCTTTCTCTCATTATTGTGGCCCTTAGCAAATATAAATAGTTTTGGTCGTTCTAATTGACCAAAAACAGGAGAGGTTTGGTCTGATTTAACTTCAGACAGAGAAAAAAAAAAGGTATTCATGTCTTTCTGCAAATATTTTTCCATTTTAAATTGAATCACTAAATTACATGATCTTTTTGTAGAAAATCCTGTTGCTATTTTTTGAGCCACACCTGCACAACATTTACAGATTGTGACATAGAAATTAATCATGAGTGGAGAGAAACAGAAATGGAAAGAATCTGTGGCTTAACCTCCTGCTTAGCAATGAGCAGAAAATCACGCTGAGAATCTCTCTGCTTGGAGGAGTCTTTGAGCATCGCTTCCACAGAACACCAGGGGTTGTTCAGCTTCCTCAGCCATGATCTTTCAATCTTTCACCATCCACACAATCACACGTTGCACTTGTTGTTCTCTGAATTCAGCTGACTAGGCACATAAAGTGTGGGAAACCTCCCAGAGTCAAGGACAAGAGGACTTGGAGAGTCATTATCACCTCCGCATCTGCTCGGTTCACTCAAGGCAAAAAAGTCCCCCAGCGCTAATACCGGTTGAAGAACTTCATTATGAGATCTGCATGGAGAGCAGAGGGAAAAAGGCGATGGATGAAGAACCACTAGGGGGCAAGCTAATACAAAGCAAGAGAGTGGCTTGCACTAAGGATGATTCAAGGCAAATTAGTTTATGGAGGAATTTTACCCATGTGCAGAGCAACGTTTCTTACTTATTTAACCTTGTAGCTCAGCTTCTCCTCTTTTTGTTCACAGATAGCCATTACTTTGTAACAAAACCATTCAAACTGCAATTAAAAATAATAAACGGCAATTTTTCTGTAAGTCTTTCTTACTAACTGGCATAAAGACAGAAAAAAAAGATAGCTTCATCATGATACGGTCTCTTCTGTTTTCTACTCAGCATTCTCCATTCAGCGTCTCTTTAAGGTTAGATAAACAGCATCTGAGCTGGCCAGCCACATCCTCCCCATTGGATTCCATTAAATCTGCTCATAATGGCTGCGGTGTGGCTGTTCTGCTTCGGGGTTGAGGTCCTGCACTCTTTCTCTCCCCCCTTTCTGTTTGTCTTCTCTCTGAGTTGGTGAGACTGCAATGAAGGGTCTGCCTAGCAGAGATGCCGGCTTTCCTTCATGTGGCTGCAGAGGAATGAGAGTCGCCACCACAGCAGAAGGACCTGCTTCAGTGAACTGTAATATGAGTCAGAAAACAACACGAGGCACCTCCAGTCATGCTCAGTCATTGTGTGTGTTCTCTGAGTTTGCATTCATGTGATTTCATATGCCGTTTTTCCCTTGTACCAACCAGTGTTGAATATTTCTGCATGTTATACCAGTATTAGAAACACTTTGTGTGCACCCTTCCATCTGAGCTTTTGTTTTTCTCTTGCAGTACAGTAAAATTATTATTGTCCCCAGGAATTGGCCACATTTTGAGACGTTTGAACCGCAAACCTCTTTGTGTTTCATTAGGAGTTTATGTGATGGATTAACAAAAAGCTGTGCAAAATGTACATTTGTATTCAGCCCCCCTGAATCAATACTTTCTAAAAAAATAAAAAATAAAAAATAAAAAATAAAACAACCATCCAAAGCAGCTATAGCTACAAGTCCTTAGAATCCAGTTTTACATATCTAAAGACTGAAAATTTGCTCATTCTTCCTCTGAACACCCATTTTAATTCTGAAAAGAATTTTCGGTCTGGACTGATTCATGGACTAATCCATTGTAATACAGGAAAATGCTGGTGATCCAAAGCTCTCCTTATGTTTATGTTTAATCATTGTCTGCTTGAAGGTGAACTTTCACTACAATCTTCACTCCTCTTTCCTTCCAGAATTGCTCTGTTTTTAGCTCCATCCATCTTACCTGTCACTGCTGAAGAAAAGCATCCCCACAGTAGGATAACGCCACCACCATGTTTCATTTCGGAGATGGTGTGTTCAGGGGAGTTTGGGGTTTTATTTAGGGATATCAGAGAGAAAGGGTTTAGTAGAAATGCATACTTTAAAATATAGAATCTTTTTATTACACTTCATGTATGCACTTTATTTGTAGGTTACTAAGATGCAAATAATAATTTTGTCAAAAGAAATTCTGGTATCATCCTAACCATTTAGTGTTTATATTAAAAACCCTATTCTTTTTGACCACATTTAGAGGAATAATTCCCAGTTTTACTGTTTATTTAAAGAAGCGGAGATACATGCTTTTGTTTGTCCGAAAGCTTAAAGCTGCGCCAGTGGATTCTGGGCCGGAGTCAGGGTTTCTTGCCAGTAATGACTGCTTGGAAAACAAGATAATAATTCTAACCGTCTCAGATTCTGACTTGTGGATAATGGATATTAATGAACAAATACACAGTTGTCTCTGTCGCTTGTGCACTGCTTTCTATAACACTTTTTCCTTCACCTAAACTTTCTATTAATGTGCGTGGATATGGCCTCCTTCTTTAGGAATAGCTTTCTGTAGCTTACCTTCCTTGTTACTAACTGTCTGCTGGATAACTTTCAAGTCAGCGGTCTGGTCCATGATTGTATAGCAGATCAGTTCACTTCAGTTCAAAGATACTTTATTTATCCCAAAGGTAAATTAAATGTTGTTGTAACTCATATCATCCAAGTATCTTTGGCTAGTGATGCTTTAGACAGGAAGGATCTGTTGTAGCAGTCAGTCACCATCTGTTGTTAGTGAAGACTGCTAATCCACCTCATTTTCTTTTGCTGCTTCTCTTTAAATCTCTGTCTGGCTGCATCGTTGGAAAGCCAGCAGACAGATGTTGGAGTAGGGGATATGATCCTTTCCCTTTATGATTAATTTAAGAGATGGTTTGATCTTCTTCCGCTCTCTGGTCCTGCTCTGCATTCATGAAGCCTCTGTTTCACCTCCTCTGGGATTTGGGGGCCATAGATCAGATAGGGTTTGAGCTTCTGAGGTGCTAACCCGCTGCTCCCAGTCATAAAAACAATAACTTGTTGCCACGGTTATGTATCATAAGAACTATCTGAAAGTAAAAAGGTTAAGAGCAGAAATCCTTTGAGCTTCACAGTATCCATAAACAGAGTGAATAATTGTTTAAACATGCAACACCTCAACCAAAAACAGAACGAACATAACAGAGCAACTCCAACATGAGCAAGGCTTTTCTAGAACAATGCACAATGGGTATGGACACGTCTATTGTTTATTCTAAGCATAATTGATATACTCATGTCCAAAAGGCTATATAACATGTAAAATATTTATTAAAAGACTGTTATCTGCATCTACGGCAAGTAAAGGTTTGAACAGTTTTTTTTCTCCACTTTCAAAGTAAAAAGACCAATGTCAAATCATGTAATTGAAATAACTTACCCTACTTTGATTTTGAGTAGTTTAGATTAGCAAAACACACATTTTACTAATTTTAATCTGTGCCGAATATATAAAGTTCATTTTCTCACTTAAATACATTTATGCAAATAGGAAATGTTTGTAAAGTGATTAAATTCATCTCACCAGGCTTTCAAAGACTATCTTAGCTGATTATGGTTAAGTTAGGAGGAGAAGATGTTAACACTAAGGGTTTCGAAACTGCAGAAGAATAATTTCATGGTGGAATCGTTTATACCAGCAGTAAGATGACAACTGGTGATAAGTGGGTTTCAGGTAAAAGTGTGTTATGTGAGTGCTTTGAGTAATGATGAGAACATTCCATTCTGTCAGTACACTCAGTACCATGACCGTGAATCATATACAGGATTACATCGCGTAATATTTCATCCTGTGACAGTCAGGAAAGACTTACAACAGCTTAGAAATTTGGTAAACAGAAACAACTGTTCATGGCTTTTAAGGAATGCGTGTACATCTACTGTACCTTCCTGCAGGAGTAATGTTAGATGATCATATTGTGATTTATATGTTTACCATCGGGTAATGTTTACACTCGGTAATCAGCGACTGTAGAGCTACAAGTACATCCCTATAGTTATAGGAAAAACTAAATGCACCCTTGCTTATTCCAGGGAGCTTAAGTGGGAAAGTGTGAGCTAGGTGCTGCAAATCAAACATTCTTGGTTTACTGAGCATCAGCAGGTCTGATCACCTCCATGAAAGCAGGGGTTTAGCAGCTTGCTTACCTGGAGTATACAGATGTCTGTTCAATACTATTCAATTGGGTGGAAGACACCAGCAATGACCTTAGAAAAGTTTCTATTCATCAATCTGGGAAGGGTTCCGTCCGTCCACGCTTCCTAGTGCAGGGTTGCAGATCTCTATCTCCAGCAGTGTTTGAGCAAGATACAAAGTATCCTGCTTAGCTACAATCCCTTTCGACTGGATGACGCTCCCAGTAACTGAACGTCCTCCGTGTCCTGTTATCGACTATTTACTTTCTTTAATATAGAAAGTACTTTTACATTCGTTTCTTTTTGTTTTTTCTGTGTTTCTGCTCTGTCTTCTCAAACCCCCTACTGAGCCATTTTCTGGTTCTGCTGGAGGTTTCTTCCTGTTAAAGGGGAGTTTTTCCTCTCCACTGTCCCTACATGCTTGGTCAGTAGGAGGGATTGCTCTCGGAGTCTGCATCACAGGTCACAAGTCAATGACTTGATGCAATCTGCTAGAATTCCTTAAATAGAAAACTTTTAAGCTGATTGGAATGTTTGCATGATTATATTGAAATTACTTTTCTTGTAAAGTGCCTTGCGATGACATCTGTTATGTAATGGCGCTATATGAATAAATTGAATTGAATTGAAGGTACAACCTAGACAAGCCACCAGTCTGTCTCAGGGCCAAACAAGAAGGAAAGCCACTTTTTGGACTGTGGTAGGAAGCCAGAGAGACCTTATGTATGCACAGGGAGATCATCCAGACTCCATGAAGAAAGAATTCAAGTCCAGGACCTTCCTGCTGCAGGGCAACCAGGGCACATTTTAGTCATTGGGTTGATTTTTAACTCGCCTTCATACCAAAGTATTCTAAAATAAATTCGACACTTTTAGCTTGGCCTAAACTGTGTCAATAACAGTAAAATGATTCCAAACATGGCACCCGAACTACAAAAAATGGCTGAACAATGAAATAATTATAATGTTGCTGTGGCGATATGCTGCTTCATCGCCTTGAGAGAGCTGTGCAGAAAGAAGTCACTGCAAATCTCAATGAACTTAAGCAATGTTCTAAAGTAGAGTGGACCATCCTTTTTCCAGATGGGCGAGATTCAAAGTCAGACAGAAAATCTATTGAATAATGGGATTTATTTAGTTTTCGCCTATTACTGTACATAGTAATCCTAGCTGTGACAAAACGGTTCCAGCTGAACAACAGATTCTAAAATTTACAAACTACAACACATCAGGGCTCAACTTTTTCAAGTTCTACATTAACAAAACAGAATGACCAGATTATTAA
Organism: Valencia hispanica; assembly: GCA_963556495.2. Lineage (NCBI taxonomy): Eukaryota > Metazoa > Chordata > Actinopteri > Cyprinodontiformes > Valenciidae > Valencia > Valencia hispanica. The sequence goes on along the minus strand of OY747711.1, from coordinate 11,890,644 downwards.
AGCAAAATATTGCGATAAGATGACAGGAATGTTTGAAGAAGGATCCTGGAACCAGTAATTGCTAGCTGGGATGGTTGTAAAACATTTACTGCCCCTATAGGTTACAGTGCTGTTGCTGCAAAAGGGAATCTGGTCTGACAGAGATTTCAATGTTGGTGTGACAGCAGAACGGAGACATGTAGTTTAATGGCAATCCCAACCGGGCTCATTGGGGAGGAAGAGGGGAACTAATTCTGCAGGTTCTCTCTTTATTCTGGAGAAATTCTGATTTTTTTAAAACTTGTTTTACACACATGTAGTCTTTATTAAAATTCAAGTGATCCAGTTATCCATCCATTCCAAAACAATAACTTTCATGCACATGATGAGTGAATGACAATTTCCTCTAGATTTGTGAATTTCATAATGAACAGGATTTGACCAGTGATGCCAAATTAGAACATTTACAATTGATAGGACCCATGTACAGCAAGCCAAAAACCCAGGAAAAAAGTTTTCATTATGTATATGGTTGCATCCAACCAAATTCCCTAGTGTTTTCGTCTTTTCTGGACAGCACATCCAGGGAAGCATAATGTTACTGCAGTGAAGAAATGGGAATGTAACTGACTCCCTGTAACCTCTGTGCCCCCCACTCGCTGCTTTGTTTTGTAACTTTAGCTTCAGTTCTATAGTTGTAAAGTGAGCCTTTAAAGAGCTCCGGTGATCATTAATTTACTAAGACATGGTAGAGGAGCGAAAACAAAAGAAAAAATGGAGGGTACTTTTAACAAGTTTCCCCTCATTTCAGGGATGTAACTGAAGGTGTTAGCTTGGTGTGGGAGCCCAGTGCTGTCTAATTTTTACAGTGGGTAATCCAATGCCTGTAGACGAGCAACTTGTTGACTACATCATTGACTGGTAGTCGGTTCTTTCTCCTCACATACTTAATGTTTCCATTGGATTTACACAAGAAAGTAGCACTCAGGAGCTGCTAATCAGATGCAGTTGATTCATTTACCTTTCGCTGAACTGAAGAGCTCATTCAGTGACAGACTGCTGCATCCAAGAGGCACAAAGGAGTGGTGTTGCAGATCTTTCATCCCAGCAGCTGTTATATATATGAAACCATCACTGATCCCATAAACTTAAACTCCATAAGTCTTTACAACCATGCGGCGATTTGCACAACTTTTCCATTTCAAATACAACTTTCCTTCGTTTTATTTGCGCATCCCAGCTGATATTTGGAGAATCATACACATGGGTGCTACACGATGTTTAGAGAAGAAACTGCTGCACCCTAGTAGCCACAGAGGGGTTTAAAGGCCATTTCTGTACAAGTAAAAGCTGATCATCCTACAGAAAAAGCCAAGAACTCCATCTCAGGCTCTACAAGCCTCAGTAATCATGATAAAAGGACACTTGTGAGGCTTGTTTAGAAGGGATGGCAGGAGTAACCATCTCCTCTTTGACATGATTTGTACCATTGTGATCCTATTTTGCAAAGTTGCATCTGAATAAATCCAAGACATCTGATACAAACAGGTGAGATAAAGCAGGCATAGTAGAGACATTTGATCATAATACACAGCACCATGTTTGGAGAAAACCAAACATAGCATATCAGCACAAATACCTTTTATCCACTGTCTAGCACAGTGATGAGGGGGGATAATTTGGCCTTGTTTTACAGGCCCAAAACATTGAGTCGATCAGGAGTTCCTCTGTATACCAAAGTAATTTAGTATAGTCAAATGTGAGGCTGAATATGTTGCAATGGTCCAGAACAAGGTGTTTATTTGCATCAGGTCTACTTTTTTTCAAAAACTCGATGCACAGTCATGGAAACGTAACCTTTTGTTATGTAATCCTAACACATGTCAAAACGGATAATCAATTCCAGACACTACTTTTAAGGAGCTCTGTGAATAAACAGTTTTCTAGACCCTAATGGAGGAGATGAAATGAGGAAAAGTTTCTTGACTTTCAAGGATGTAACCGGAGGACCAGTTCCAGTGTCGAAGACCATTGCTTTCTGTTCTACAGTGGGACAATTGGTTTGGAAAGTCCCTTAAATCACCTGCTGTTGTATCCTTTAAACCCTGAGACATTCCTGCCGTCTGCTTCCTTTCTTTATCCCCATGGCCAGGCCTGTGTGTTTGGGGCAGGCGGGACAAGGTGTGTGTGATTAAACACACCTGGTCAAGACAGGCTCCGCCCTCTACCCGCAGCGTACAATTACTGCAATCAATACAGAGGTAATAGTAGCAGCTGGGGCTGTTGTGTGTCCACACATGTTCCCAGGGAGTAACTTTCAGCAAATGGTGTGAAGGAATCCAACTGTAGTGGTGGTGACCCCTCAGATTTTCTCCCCCGTTCTCCCCTCCTTATCATATCAGCCTTACACCTCCTACCCATAGAGACATCTGCAGGACACATTATGTGTATCTATGTTCGACTGAAAAAACGGGAGAAGGATGAAAAGAAAACAGGAAGATGAAAAGCAAAGGGGGTAAAAAGTGACAAATGGAAAGAGGGAGGAATTGGACACAGTGGAAGCCAAGTTGACGACCTGAACATAAGAAGCGTTTGGATCTACTCTAAAAACAACCCGTATGTAGCCTCCTTCAACATATGTCCTCCAGATTTACATCACTTCAGTGAGTCTGAGAAGTAAAGAACACAGAGTGAGGGGCTTCCGGTCTGTTCATTCATAAAGAAAGTCCTTCAGATGCATTTAACCATCTGACTGCTCGTTTACTTTCTGGACATTGAGCAGTGAGGGTGGGTTTAGCCCTGATGTTATCCTTTTATGGTTGTTTCACCACAGTATGAGGGGCCATTTCAACCACAGTTTCAAAATTGCCCATTCATCAAAGATGAAATACATTTCTTAAAATGAAAAAGAAAATGTCTGTTTGAAGTATTCAGGTCAGACAGAGTTGTCCTTCTGGGCCACAGTTTAAGTGGTTTTCCCTTCTCATGTGTCATAAGCATACATGTCGACTGTAATGAAAGCCAAACTTGTTACATGCAATGCTTGAAGTGGGTAGAAATTTGTACCAGATCACTTAAATCCAACCCAATCAGAAGTAGCATTGAGCAGGCTGTGAATTAGCAACCATAGCATTCTTCCTGTTTCATGGATTCTCATGGATTTCAGCTTATTGCAGGTGGTTGTGGTCCCCAACCCCTGCTAACAGTGTCCCTGTTTAACCATCCGTTTCTATACTTGCTTAATTCATGTAGAGTGGTTGGTGGCAATCAGTGAATGGCCGAGAGGCGGGTACTCCCTAAACACGTTATCCTTCCATCGCAAGGCCTTCACAGAAATACACAGGACAGATGACGTTGCAAGCAAACACACCTAAGTGCAATCTGGAGTGACAAATTAACCTAACATACACATGTGCATTTTGGATAGTTTAAAAAAAAATCTCCACTTGGGGTTCTAAACCAAGTCTTGCAGCAAGGTAACAATGCTAAAACTGTGCCAACCCAATTATAACTTTCTTTTGGCTTTTACACAAGTAGAAAACCCAGTTTACTCATAATCACTTAGTTCAGTTGCAGGCTCCCTGCTTCTTAACTACTTGGCTGCTTTCAGTTTGCTTGATGAGCATATTCGGTCATAAATGACTGAAGAAAAAGCTGAGATGATTAATATTTTCCACACACATGGACCCCCTGTGCGAATGAATGTCCCCTCTGTCCCCACCAGATCTCCACATGTGTTCATGTCAATGAGTTTCCAGTTAACTGCAGTATTGTCTCAGAGTATTTGAGGAGCGTTAACCATTGTGTGAGTCCTTGTGCAGTGTAAGGCAGGACTCTGGACGTGGCTCCTTAATTAAAATGTTAACCAGGCCAAAGAGACAATGGATGCACTCTTTGCTCTGCTGTCCTCTTCATGCTAGACTGTTTCTCTTTCTGTTTCCTCTCCATCTCTCTATTGGTTTCCCTTCTTGTACTCATGGCCCTTTTTTCTCCTTATATGAAACATACATTGGCTTTGACTGTTGTCAAAACCACAAACCCACATATGCAGAGTCCTTTTTTAAATCTAAGTTTCACCTTCCATCTCTTTTGCCCCTTTGTGTCATTCTTTTCTTCTGCAATGCGATTTCTTTGTCAGTTGTTTTAGGTTTCACCCTAAACACATTGCAACTCTTTCTGAACCACAAGTCATAAATCTGATTATGCTCAGGCATGCTAAAGTTGCTGAATTACCTTTACATGGCTGTGTACGTGAGCATCCATAGGTGTGTATGCATGTCTTTACTTAGAAAATTGACCTTGTTGTTAAGGGTTATTGATGCAGAAGCAACAAGCACCACGAGATAAGCTTAGGTCTAATGGGGGAAACAGGGTTAACTGTGTTTTAGTGAATGTAACTTGAACTCCGAATTTATTTTTAAGCTTTTTTCATGAATTTTATAATAATGTCACCAAGACAGAAAGTAAAGCAATTTTCTTGGAGAAGCAATTGTTGCTGCCTATCAATTTGGGAAGGGTTATGTGGCAATTTACAAGCAATTGATTGTTAAAAAGCAGCAAAAAAAAAAAAGAACCCTTTTGGACAGCTACGCATCTTCCAATAAGCACACTTCCCAGCAAAGGCTTTTGCATATTTCAGGTTTTCAAGTAATTTGTTACAGAGCAGCAAAGAAATGAAATGCTGCTTTACCTTATTTCGTTCTACCCAGGAAGGACTCTGATGATCTGAGGGGTTTACAAAGTCAATTAGCAACTCAGAAATGTATTTTGGCCCAAGACTATGTAAAGCTTCATAGACCAAAAAAATAACATACATTCTTTTAAAATTAGGCAGTTTGTATGTTAAGTATGGCTTGTCTGGAGAAAGTCTGACCTTAAACAATGTCCTCAGACCAGACAAGACCAAAGTAAAGATTTTTGACCACATTGCTCAAAACCATATCGGTACAAACACCTTATTCCAACTACCCACCATATTGGTGGATGATTGATGATTTTGGCTTGTTCTGCACCCATAGAGCCTGGGCTCCTTGCAGTTATCCATTTTACCATGAAGTCCACTATATATCAAAGTATTTTAGAGTTGAATGTGAGGCCAGCTGTTAGAGTGCTAAAGCTTGGTCATAAACAACACAGTGGTCCTAAAATCTGCAACCAAATGAATCAGGAGGTTTAAATGGCTCAGTCAAAGTCACATGTAAAAAGTAAGATTGTAAAAAGTATAACATTGAGAGTATGTTTAAAACAAACCAATATGGAGCTGTAAAAGTACATGCTAGTCATTGATAATATGCAGAGCTGAGTTGGTTTGTCCCACTCTGAGAGGCCTGGTGTCTGGTTCACCTGTCCCTGAGGATCAGCACTTGTTCTGGGGCAGAGGTGAGGAGTAAGGGGGGGTCCTCTGGAGCTAAAACTGTGGGAGGAGGCAGAGATAGGATACTTACTCAAGGGAATGGTTTTCCTCCTTGTACAGCCATAACGAGGATCAAAGCACTATTGACACCCATGGATCCCGTGGGCCATGTATATACAGGACCTAAACGTTCCCGTGACACCATGATATCCTTCAATCTCCAAAGCATCAAAGCTATTGAAGGAAACAGCACAACAGGTGTGAGAATCTGTGCATGAGAATGTGTATGGGTGTGTGTGTTTGTGTGTACGTGGGTATGTGTGTGTAGAGCTGCATATCTGTTAGCGCTGCAGCTGGACGCCTATCGTCAGGCTGCCAATGGAAATGAGGAGACACTTCCTCTTTTCTAATCATTGTTTCCTCTAAGAGAAAAGCCCACTTTTATCACTCCACTTCTGCTACGACAACATTTTGGTTAAACACAGATAAACACACTGTTTTTATTCATCTAAAAGAGATGACACTTGGAAAGATGTTTCTTTTTCTCTTTAATTCACTGCAGATCCCCTTAGCCTACAGAAACACAATTATGGCTTGGATCTTTGACTGTAAACATCTGTCTAAACACTACCAGCTATAGGCTGCCGTTTGTAAAGCTACTCAGTCACAAATTAACAGCAATAATTTGGGTTATTTGGTCATTAGGGAAAATATGGGGGTTGATTTTTCAAAGTCATACGTGCATCCATGTTATTTATTCATTTATAAATATCACAGTTTATAATTAAATATTTAGTAAGCAAGCTAAAAATGTAGTTTACATATTTAGCTCCAAACTAGATATTTAGATAAAACTACTATTTATTTTACAAATTAAATATTTAACTCCAAACTATATATTTAGCTAGCAAGCTAAACTGGCTAGCTAGATATATAGCATCAAAGTAAATAAAAGCAACTAACCCCCAAATCAACTTTTTTTTGCTGATAAACTGTATAAATGAGTGTCTAATAGTGCTGTCTACATTTCAGGTAATTATTTTGGTATTCTATTGCATCTTAGTAAAAATATTACTTTTCTGCCAAAAAACATCAGTTTGGCGCCCTCTTCAAGTTAAAACGCTATATTGCACTTGAATTTGAATTGGGCATGCTATTCGCTCTATGGTGAGGGCTGACTTCAGCCATCCTGTGGCTGTGGAGTATAAAAGAAGCCGAGTCTCCGCCCATGCCTCCTCCACAGAACCTCCCTCCCTTTCCTCACTTTCCTCTGGTAAAGGCGGTGGAGAGAAATCCTCAGAAATACTGCTCGAAGACAAAGGAGCTCATGTCCCTTTCCATCTTTCTTGCTGTCTGTCTGTGCCACTGCAGCGGCGCTGCTGTCACAATGTCAATTACAGCGCAGACCACACCCAGCCCTTTCCCCCATAACTACGCTGGTCCCCCAGACAACACCTCTATTCAGTGTATTTTTCAAACAGGAAATGTGGGTGGACTTAGACTTTGGTAGTGGGGTGAGTTGCTGTTTAACTCAGAGCTAAATATTCAAAAGGGCTATATGCAATTTTCTGAAATTTAAACTCGCAACTGACACCTGTGGCCAAAAAATGGAACTGCTCTTCCTTTCTGCTCGCTCTCGCAGCGCGCGCTCGGATGCCAGTTGCTCTCAATCTTCGATCTTTTTCGGGCACTTGTCAGGGGTTTAACTTTTTTAGTTTTATGTTGAGTTACTGTTTGTGTCAGAGTTGTTCTTGGTCTCATCTGTTCATTCGCACAATCCATTGAACTGCTTGCGAGTGCTGATTAGCGGTGTTGGCAGAGTGATCTGAAACATTTAACATGAACGCGCTTGACGTCACATCCACAGACAGCGCGGGAAAATCCGACTCAACAGAAAACAGAAAAAATTGGATACAGGATTTTAGGTGCACCCACTGTGAGCTGACAAGGTGTCAGTATGCTCATCAGGAGATGTTTGAGTCATAAATGGTCAAATAAAAAGGCAATTGTTACGTTCATTTTGGGGAAAAAGTTGCATATAGCCCCTTTAACTAATGTGCAAATTCCCTTGCAGAAAGCGGAAGTGGACTATCAAAATAAAACCTGCGCCTTTTGAACCTTTATATAAACTCCTGCTCCTGGTGCAGTCACTGTTGCTGTAAAACCATCGTTAAACGTCTGTGGGGGGGAAATAAACAATGACAAAGACACAGCTTTTATTTGGTAGTCCACTTCCGCTTATTGGCAAGTAATTTTGCATGTTAATTAAATATTTTGCTCTGAGCTAAATGCTTATTTTGAATATTTAGCTAGCAAGCTAAACTGGCTAGCTAAAAATTTAGCTTCAAACTAAATATTTAGCTTGCTCACTAAGTATTTATTTCAAAGTTAAATATAATTTTGTTGTTGTCTACAAACTAAATATTTAGTTTACAAACTACTCTACAAACTAAATATGTAGTTTGTAGAAACTTGTAAACTAAATATTTAATTTGTAAACTAAATAGTTAGCTAGTTACCTATTTAGTTTGAAACTGTGACATTTATAAATGAATAAATAATAAGGATGCATATATAACTTTGAAAAATGAACCTCCATTTATTTCTCTCATGACAAGGCAAAATAACCAAAATTATTGCTTTTAACTTTTGACTGTGTAACTTTAAAAGGGACACCTCATAACCAGCAGCTAATGCTGGAGGATTCTTTCATCCTAAAAAGTAGAGGACATCAACAGTATTTAAAAAAACAACAACAAATACAGTGGCTTGCAAAAGTATTCGTAACGAAAATCCAAACATTTTTTACAAATAAATACCTGAAAAGTGGGGTGTGCGTAATTATTCAGCCCCCTTTGGTCTGAGTGCAGTCAGTTGCCCATAGACATTGCCTGATGAGTGCTAATGACTAAATAGAGTGCTCCTGTGTGTAATCTAATGTCAGTACAAATACAGCTGCCCTGTGACGGCCTCAGAGGTTGTCTAAGAGAGTGTTGGGAGCAACAACACCATGAAGTCCAAAGAACACACCAGACAGGTCAGGGATAAAGTTATTGAGAAATTTAAAGCAGGCTTAGGCTACAAAAAGATTTCCCAAGCCTTGAAAATTCCCACGGAGCGCTGTTCAAGCGATCATTCAGAAATGGAAGGAGTATGGCACAACTGTAAACCTACCAAGACAAGGCCGTCCACCTAAACTCACAGGCCAAACAAGGAGAGCGCTGTTAAGAAATGCAGCCAAGGGGCCCATGGTGACTCTGGACGAGCTGCAGAGATCTACAGCTCAGGTGGGGGAATCTGTCCATAGGACAACTATTAGTGGTGCACTGCACAAAGTTGGCCTTTATGGAAGAGTGGCAAGAAGAAAGCCATTGTTAAAGGAAAACCATAAGAAGTCCCGTTTGCAGTTTGCCACAAGCCATGTGGGGGACACAGCAAACATGTGGAAGAAGGTGCTCTGGTCAGATGAGACCAAAATGGAACTTTTTGGCCAAAATGCAAAACGCTATGTGTGGCGGAAAACTAACACTGCACATCACTCTGAACACACCATCCCCACTGTCAAATATGGTGGTGGCAGCATCATGCTCTGGGGGTGCTTCTCTTCAGCAAGGAACAGGGAAGCTGGTCAGAGTTGATGGGAAGATGGATGGAGCCAAATACAGGGCAATCTTGGAAGAAAACCTCTTGGAGTCTGCAAAAGACTTGAGACTGGGGCGGAGGTTCACCTTCCAGCAGGACAACGACCCTAAACATAAAGCCAGGGCAACAATGGAATGGTTTAAAACAAAACATATCCATGTGTTAGAATGGCCCAGTCAAAGTCCAGATCTAAATCCAATCGAGAATCTGTGGCAAGATCTGAAAACTGCTGTTCACAAACGCTGTCCATCTAATCTGACTGAGCTGGAGCTGTTTTGCAAAGAAGAATGGGCAAGAATTTCAGTCTCTAGATGTGCAAAGCTGGTAGAGACATACCCTAAAAGACTGGCAGCTGGAATTGCAGCAAAAGGTGGTCCTGCAAAGTATTGACTCAGGGGGCTGAATAATTACGCACACTCCACTTTTCAGTTATTTATTTGCAAAAAATGTTTCGAATCATGCATGATTTTCGTTCCACTTCTCACGTGTACACCACTTTGTATTGGTCTTTCATGTGGAATTCCAATAAAATTGATTCATGTTTGTGGCTGTAATGTGACAAAATGTGGAAAAGTTCAAGGGGGCCGAATACTTTTGCAAGCCACTGTATATCATGTTAATACATGATACGTGTCCTGTCGCAGCATTTCAGGCATACCTTTTTTAAGAAGTTGGTTACCTACATGTGCCAGAGCAGATCCGCTGTACAAAAGAGATATCTGCATCTAATTGACAGATTGATTTGATTAAATCAAGACCAGATCCAGCATCAAAGTAGATGCTTCAGCTATTTGTATTATTTGTGTCAGTGCGTATTGGTGGATGAGTGAGCATATGTGTTGAAATAGTTGCATCTGTGTTGAGTGGGTGTATATGAGCGAATTTTTAAAATGGAGATGCACATTCAGAGTGGTGAGAACGGTTGAAAGCCTGCAGCTATAAGTCGGAATAAACAGGGTAGGGAGGAAGTTATATTTTTTTACTTAATTTAAACATGAAAATACTGGAAAACATCATAATATGATCAGAATTGAACATCCTGTGATGGACTGGTGACCTTTTCAGGATGTACCTCGCCTCTTGCTTGATGGAGATAGGCACCACAGCCCCCCATATGAAATAATAATAAGCTTTCAAAGATTTAAAAAAAGAAGAAATCTCGTAAATCATGTCACGATTACAGGAAGATAGGAGCTAAAACAAGGAAGAGATACAACTGTATTTATGATCCAAATCCATGTGTATATTTAGCATGTCTACCCTGGCCTAACATAGCTCAAACAAACATATATTCCTCAGTCACCTACATTTCCACTTTGCAAATTACAGCCTGACTTACAGCCTGACTTACGGCCGTCGCCAATCATCACACTTATCCGTCACCAGCTCGCCAATCACGGGTCTCCAGGGCGCTTGTCGCCATCCAGGGCGGTCGAGGCCGTCTCAAGGTGGTCATTTTCTGCCACAGCCTGTAGTTAAAGGCCATGGGAACAGAAGGTTGGCCATTTTTGTGCCCTGCAGACCCTTGCAGGGCGAGTGGGGATTGTAGGGTTTTAAAATGTGAATACTAAATCCTGTTTTCATCATGGAACTGCACACTGCACTTTACCATCTAATTTTGTTGCTTTTCAACGAGACTTGTTTTGTTGCAGAGACAAGACATTTATCACTGTTGAGCTTTGGAGCAAGATATGGTCTAAAAATTTGCTAGTAAGATGTAATTTTAAAGGAAATTGCTCCAAATATAGTTTTAAAAGCTTTGGAGAGTCATGTACAGTGCTAAAGACAGCGAAGTAAGAGCTGAAATCTGCATAGAAAACAGTCACGCTGGTCTCTAAAACACTCAACAGCGTCTTTATTAGGTATACTTTGCTGGCACCAGGTTTGAACCTGCTTTGTCTTCAAAACTGCAAAAATGACACGGCATAGTATATTTGACAAGGTGTCAGAAACATTTCTCCGAGATTTTAAACCATATTGAAAGAATAGCATCAAACAGCTGCGGCAGATTTGTTGGCTGAACGTCTCTAAAGCAAATCTCCCATTCCACCACATCCCAAAGATGCTCTATTGAACTGAGATCTGGTAGAAGTGGGCATCAGAAGATGGGTACACTTTGCTCATAAAGGGATGGATATGGTCTGCAACAATACTTGGGTTGTCTGTGGTGTTTAACTGGTGCTTGATTGGTACTAAGAAGCCCAACTGATACATAGAAAAGTCTCACCCACACCATGACACCACCGCTAGCCTCTTCCTTACCTGACTCATCTCCACTTGGCCCAATGTCCTTTTTATGTCCTTTTTATGTCCTTTTCATTGTTGTTCTTTAGTGTTTGCCTGCATGGGAGTTGGGTTGGGGGGAGGGGATTTAACTGTTTTATTGCTTTTAATTCTGTGGGTGAGGGATGGGAATATGGTTTATGTGGGGTCATTTTAATCTGTAAAGCACTTTGAGTTGCAAGTCTTGTATGAAAAGTGCTTTATAAATAAAGTTTGATTTGATATTGTTGATTCCAGGCAGGATGGAGCCATGCTTTGTTCACTCCAAACTATGACCCTACTAGCTGAAATCAAGGTTCATCAGACCAGACGACGTGTTTCCAATATGTTATCATCCAAGTTTGGTAAGCCTGAGTGAACTCCAGGCTCATTTTTCCTGTTCTTAAGCCTAGTTTATACTTCCCCCTCAGCGGCGGTTGTGGAGACATTGTAACATCATATCATTCTCAAAGTAACATGGTTTTAGACAAATCTGAGCAAGTGTCTTTACCAGAGGAAACGCTCGACAATTTTGCTCTGGTAGATAGTGAGATTCTTGACAAAGTTCTCTCCTCAGTGAGGCCCACCACATGTCTTTTGGACCAAATTCCCACCTCTTTTTTTAAGCAATTTTATAAATCTTTTAGGGCTAAGGTTTTAACCTTGATGAAGTGCTACCTTCAGACGGGGGTCTTTCCTGCGGCCTTTAAGGGAGCGGTGGTGAGGCCCCTGTTGAAGAAGAGCAATTTAGATCCAAATTATTTTAATAATTTTAGACCTGTATCTAACTTACAATTTTTAAGCAAAATTTTAGAAAAGCTTGTTTTAATTCAACCTAGTGATTTTATTAATGAACACAATGTCCTGGAGAAATGTCAGTCTGTTTTTAAGGTCAACCACAGCATCAAGAGAGCCCTTTTGAAGATTTTAAATGATTTCAGATTAAACTATGATGCACAGAGGGTGACAGTGTTGGTTCTACTGGATCTAAGCCCTGCCTTTGTTACAGTGGACCACACTATTATCTGCTCCTCTAAGGTACACAAGATTACATGTGGTGTGCCCCAAGGTTCAATTTTAGGCCCAGTGCTTTTTAACCTTTATCTGCTCCATCTTGGCAGTGTCACCAGAAGACATGGAGTTAACTTTCACACTTATGCTGATGATACACAGTTGTACATCTTTGTGTCTCCTGATGACACACGGCCGATGGATGCACTTTTTAACTGCTTTTTAGACATCAAATCCTGGATGGCAGAAAACTTTCTCCAGCTCAACCAGGACAAAACTGAAGTTTTAGACATCGGTCCTGAGGCTCAGAGAGGGAAACTTTTACCAAAACTACAATCACTCTCCTTTAATCCCTCTTTACAAGTGAAGAACCTGGGCGTCATTTTTGATTCTGAGCTGACTTTTATCCCTCATATTAAAAACATTACTAAAATAAGTTTTTGTCATCTAAAGAACGTTGCCAGAGTCCGCCCCATTCTCTCTCGGGCCAACAATGAGATACTAAGGGATGCTTTTATCACGAGTAATTCAATTCAATTCAGTTTATTTATATAGCGCCAATTCACAACAGATGTTATCTCAAGGCACTTAACAAGAAGTCATTTCAATACATTTATACAAACATTCCAATCAGTTAAAAAGTTTCCTATTTAAGGAATCCCAGCAGATTGCATCAGTCATTGGCGTGAGGTTGGGCCCCGTTGATGCAGACTTTCCAACCACAGCAATCCTTCAGCAATCCCTCATACTGAGCAAGCATGTAGCGACGGTGGAGAGGAAAAACTCCCCTTTAACAGGAAGGAACCTCCAACAGAACCAGGCTCAGTAGGAGCGGCCGTCTGCCACGACCGTCTGGGGGTTTGAGAAGACAGAGCAGAAACACAGAAGGAACAGAAGATCTGAAATAAGAGAACTTTCAATGTTAAAGAAAGTAAAAAGTTGATAACAGGACACAGTGGATGTTCATTTACTGGGAGGATCATCCCAGTCAATGCCCCCGTCCAACAGGGCATTGCAGCCAAGCAGGATACCAGACCAGGTATATCTTCTATGGAGAGAAAAACACTGAGAGAAAACAAAGTTAAAAGTCGAAATAACAGAATGTACTGTAATACAACTGGAGAGTCGTAGGAGAAAAGGAAGTAGCAGAGTGAAGAAAATTGGTAAGTCTGTCCTCCAGCAGTCTAAGCCTATAGCAGCATAACTACAGAGATAGCTCAGGATGACCTAAGCCACTCCAACTATAAACTTTTAAAAGTTTTAAGCCTGGCCTTAAAAGTAAACAGAGTGTCTGCCTCACGGACTAAAGCTGGGAGCTGGTTCCACAGGAGAGGAGCCTGATAACTAAAAGATCTGCCTCCCATTCTACTTTTAGAAATCCTAGGAACTACAAGTAAACCTGTAGTCTGAGAGCGAAGGGCTCTGTTAGGAACATATGGAACAATTAGATCTCTGATGTATGATGGAGCTTGATTATTAAGGGCTTTGTATGTAAGAAGAAGGATCTTCAATTCTATTCTGGATTTAACAGGGAGCCAATCAAGGGAAGCTAAAACAGGAGAAATGTGATCTCTCTTTTTAATATTCATCAGAACTCTTGCTGCCGCATTTTGGATCAATGAAAGGCTTTTAATGGTATTTTGTGGACTACCTGATAGTAAAGAATTACAGTAGTCCAGCCTTGAGGTAACAAATGCATGGAGTAGTTTCTCAGCATCACTCCTGGACAGGATGTTTCTAATTTTAGCAATATTCCGGAGGTGAAAGAAAGAAATCCTAGAAACCTGTTTAATATGGGATTTAAATGTCAAGTCTCGGTCAAAAATAACGCCGAGGTTCTTTTTGTTATTACTGGGGGCCAATTTAATGCCATCCAGTTGAAGTGATTGACTAATCAGTTTCTGTTTAAGAACTTCTGGTCCAAAGACAGCAACTTCTGTTTTGTCAGAATTTAAAAGCAAAAAGTTTAGGGTCATCCATGTTTTTATGTCTTCCAGACATGCTTGTAATCTACCTAACTGACTGGGTTCATCAGGATTTATGGATAAATATAGTTGTGTATCATCTGCATGGCTGTGGAAATTTATCCCATGCCTTCTAATGATTCTACCAATTGGGAGCATATATATGGTGAACAGAATTGGTCCAAGCACAGAACCCTGTGGAACTCCACAAGTAACCCTTGAGAGTGAAGAAGATTTATCATTTAGATGAACAAAATGGAATCTATCAGACAAATATGATTTAAACCAGCCTAGTGCTGTTCCTTTGATCCCTGCAACATGTTCAAGCCTTTCTAAGAGAATATTATGATCGACTGTGTCAAAAGCAGCACTGAGATCTAACAAAACCAGAACAGACACAAGTCCATTATCTGAGGCCATGAGAATATCATTAGTAACCTTCACCAGTGCTGTTTCAGTGCTATGATGAGCTCTAAAACCTGACTGAAACTCTTCAAACAGCTCGTTACTGTTTAGATGCTCACAGACTTGATTAGCAACAATTTTCTCAAGGACTTTGGATAAGAAAGGAAGGTTAGATATAGGTCTGTAATTCACCAAGTCATCTTGATCAAGGGAAGGTTGATGGGGCCAGGAACCAAATGGAACACTTCTTTAAATAATTTGGTTGGAATTGGGTCCAACATACAAGTTGAAGGTTTAGATGAGGCTAATATTTTTGATAATTCCGAAAGCTCGACTGAATCAAAACAGCCTAAGCACAACTGAGGTTCTACAGTTCTTTCCGATAGTGCCTCATTTACTGAGAAAGAAGTAATCATGTTTGGGAGGATGTCAATGATTTTATTTTTAATAGAATTAATTTTATTTATGAAGAATCCCATAAAATCATCACTGCTAAGAGCTGCGGGAATAGTTGGCTCAACAGAGCTATGACTCTGTGTAAGTTTGGCAACTGTACTAACAAGAAACCTAGGATTGTTTTTATTCGCCTCTATTAATGATGAAAAATATGCTGTTCTAGCTTGTCGAAGGGTCTTTTTATACAGCAATAGACTGTTATTCCAGGTTAAATAGGAATCCTCTAGGTGTGTAGAGCGCCATTTTCTCTTCAACTTCCTAGTATTCTGCTTTAAAGTACGCAACTCTGCGTTGAACCAAGGAGTCAGCCTCCTATGGCTAGCCACTTTCTTTTTTAAGGGGGCTACACTATCTAATGCCAAACGCAATGAGGACGTAACGCTGTGAACCAGATCATCAATCTCTGAAGGGTTAGAGATGGAATTGCTGCCATCCACTGTGTTACCCTGAGACACTAAGGAAAGTAAGAATGGAACAGATTCTTTAAAAATTGTTACAGCATTGTCTGATAAAGCTCTACTATAATGAAATTTTCTTCCAGATTTAAGATGGTCAGTTAAAGTAAATTCAAAAGTTATTAAGAAGTGGTCAGACAGGACCGGGTTATGTGGGTGGACTGTTATTTCATCACACTCAATACTGTATGTCAGTACAAGGTCCAAAGTGTGTTTACCCGAGTGGGTCGATCCCTGTACTTTTTGAGTAAAGCCAATTGAGTCTAAAATAGCATTAAAGGCTGCACTTAGGCTATCACTTTCAGTATCCACATGAATATTAAAGTCCCCCACTATAATAACCCTATCAGTATTTAATATTAAATCAGATAAAAAATGTGAGATCTGATCCAAGAATTGAGAGTAAGGGCCTGGTGGACGATACAAAACCACAAACAAAAATGGTCTTAATGTTTTGCAACTTGGATGAGGAAAATTAAGGGTTAGATATTCAAAAGAACTGTAGCTATCAATTGGTCTGGGACTAATTAGTAAATCAGAACGAAAAATGGTTGCAACTCCTCCTCCTCGCCCAGTATTTCTAGGAATGTGAAAATTTAAATGACTGGAAGGACTTGACTCATTTATACTGACATAATCCTCCTGCTGCAACCAGGTTTCTGTGAGACAAAGCAAATCAATGTGATTATCACAAATCAAGTCATTTACTAACAAAGTCTTTGAGGAGAGATATCATATGTTTAATAAACCACATTTAATAGATTTATTTTTCTGTTCAGTCAAAGTTGTATTTATTTTTATGAGATTTCCATAATTTTCTTTTGTTGGGTTAACTTTTAATCCATTTAATTTTGGCCGTGGGCAAGACACTGTTTCTATAGGGTAATGGGTGGGTAACAGTACAGAAGCAGCAGAGAGGTGGGTTAAACTATGACTCTGCTTCCTGGTCTGGACCCTGGGTTGTCAGTGTTTTGGAGGACTAATAAATTTGCCCATATTCCTAGAAAGAAGAGCTGCTCCATCCAAAGTGGGATGGATGCCGTCTCTCCGGATCAGACCAGGTTTTGCCCAAAATGTTCTCCAGTTATCAATGTAGCCCACATCGTTTGCGGTACACCACCTAGACAACCATTGATGGAATGACAGCATGTGGCTAAACATGTCGTCACTGGTCCGATCAGGCAGGGGACCAGAAAAGATTTCCGAGTCTGACATTGTTTTGGCAAACTTACACACCGAAGCAACATTAATTTTAGTGACCTCCGATTGGCGTAACCGGGTGTCATTACCGTCAGCGTGAATAACAACCTTACTGTATTTACGCTTATCTTTAGCCAGCAGTTTCAGGTAGGATTTGATGTCCCCCGTTCTGGCCCCTGGCAAACATTTGACTATGGTCAATGGTGTCTCTAATGCCACGTTTCTGACTATGGAGCTGCCAATTACCATGGTCAGCTTCTCAGCGGGTGTGTCGCTGAGCGGGGAAAATCTGTTAGAAACGTGGACCGGTTGGTGGTGGCCCGGGGGCTGGGTCCTAGAATTATGCTTCCTACGTACAGTCACCCAACCAGCCTGAGGTCCCGGCTGTGCGGGCTCTACCGGAGGACAGCTAGGGGGTTCTATCCTTGTTGGCTCCGCGCTGGCTAATCAGCTGGTTTTTCAACAGCGCGGAGCCGTGCTTCTAATTCTGATACCCTCGCCTCCAAAGCTACAAAAATATTACATTTATTACAGTTACCATTATCACTAAAGGAGGCAGGGAAGTAACTAAACATCTGACAGAGAGAGCAAGAGAGAAGAGAAGAGTTAGAGACAGGAGAAAGAAGAGCAGCCATAGCCGCAATGAAGCTAAGCTAACTGAGCTAGCGAGACCTTACCACCCCAAGAAAAACTGTGTGAAACACAAGGAGTTCCCAAAAAGTCGCATTGCCTTCCCATATGTTTTAGGATCGATTTTAAGTTTGTTTTAATGGTTTTTAAGTTTCTTAATGGTCTTAGGCCTTCTTATCTTTCAGAACTGCTTTTACCATATGAACCTTCGCTGTCTCTGCGCTCCTCTGGCAGCCGTCTCCTTGTCATCCCTAAAATCAGGACACACACTCACGACAAGGTGTCTTTCCATTATTATGGCCCTCACCTCCCAGTCACAAGGTTCCAGGTCGCCGGCCTCCTCGTCTCTTGGTCCCTCGTCGCCAGCCTCCACGACACCTGCTCCTCCGTCCCCGTAGTTGTTTTTGTTTTGGACTCTTGCCCTACTTTGGAGGCTCCCTCTGCCCAGCCTGGTTGGGTTGTTTTTTGTTTTGGACTCTGTTTTTGTTTTCCTGGTTCCTTTGCGTTGCTGCTGATCATATCAGGTCATTTAGTAAAAGACTACAAAATCAAATCATCAGGTTTCACTTCATGTTCCCTGGTCACTCCAGCATTATTCTACTAGACTATACAGATGCAGATAACTTTTCAGATTTAATGTTATGATGATGGAAAACTTGTGGATTTTCTTATTAGCTCCTACATCTTCATTTCATAGATGTTTCTTTCTCTTTATTGTGAAAAGATTACGGAGATGTTGTAGAACTTTACCTTTAGCTTTAACATCTGTCAACATCTGATCCATGCAGTTGTTGCTCTTCTAGTAAAAGTAGCCATGTTATTTCAGGACATGTTTGATGTCGGATTATTATTATATATAGTAGAAATTATAGAAGGGTGCAAAGAAATGTTGTTAGATGTGGTCATAAAAGTTCATCAGTGCCAGCTTCCACCTAATACCATTGTTGATATTGCTGGTTGTACATAGAAAAACCTGTATACAGGTAGAATATGGACTAATACAGAACAATGCTATAGCTACTATTATGTAGCATTCCGTAACATTATTTAACATGCTGAAGCCTCACCCTGCAAGTCAAGTTGCAAATAAGCAGGAGAGAGACATTTTTTTCTTTCATGCACCCCCCAAAAATTACTCCCTGAAAATTTTTTTTTGATTGTTCCCCCAAAATATTAAATGGGATTTCCGCCCCTGGCTATTCCCCCTGTTGTCCTGACAGTGAATTGCTTTGCAAGAGTCCACAGGCAATGGAGAAGTGTGAAAGGAAAACGTCTCCATCGATAAGTGTGCGTCACTGCAAACTTGCTGATTTAGGGGCTTGGTTTGAATACGTGGGTGAAAATGCAAAGCAATTACACGCCAGGGCGCGTGATGGAAAACGATGTAGTACATAGGCCCGGCCTTTAGATGGCAGTGTGCCCCATGTATGCAGTGTTCCAAGTTTTCCCCCTCACAACCCGGAAAAGAAACATTTCATGATAACTAACAATGGCGGTCTTCTTGTAGTTCTCCTCTGCTAAAATAAAGGCATATTGATTATTTGACGCATGTACTGTATGCGTTTCCGTTGGTTGATCGCATAGAAGCCTGATGATCACTAAGTTTTGCTTACAGAGACCAAATAACTTCAGAAGTTGCATCAGCAGTAACAGCATTCCTGGATCCGCCATTGTTGTTGTTTTTCTGTAAAAAGGCGGAGTGCGCAAGTCCATCATGGCCATAGGCAGCTGGCAGTAACGTCATCGTTTTCAAAAGTCTCCGGCTTGCGTTTACATGACAACGAATCACCCACCATTTTCAGAACTCTCCACTCTGAAAGCCGTTTTCAAAAAGCTGCGTTTTCGCCCCCCCATTTTCCCGTTGTCGTGTAAACGAGAGGCCGAATCACAGAGAAAAACCTCAGTTTTGCTGAAAAAACGTTGTCGTGTGAACAGCCCCTTAGAAGTATAAACTAGGCTTAGCCGACAGGAGTGTCATCCACTGTGGTCTCTTGTTGCTGTCGCCCATCAAAGGGAAATGTGTTGTGCATTCTGAGATGGTATTCTGCATATATTGGTAGTAATGAGCACTTGTTTAGGCAACACTGTTGTCTTTCTCTAGCAGGGACAACCCTAAACATACAGCCAGAGCTACAGAGTAATGGTTTAAATTAAAACATATTGATGTGTCAGAATGGCTTAGTTAAAGTCCATATGTAAATCCAATTGGGAATGTTTGGCAAGATTTGACAATTGATGCACACTGATGCTCTCCATCCGAACTGGTCCAACTAAGCTATTTTGCAAAGATAAATGGACAAATGTTTCAGTCTCTAAAGCTGGTAGAAACATTCCCCCAAAATTGCCTCAAAAGGTCGTCCTATAATGATTCCGCTGAATACATGTGCATGCCACACATCTCAGATTTTTACTTATGACAAAACCTATTAAAACCATGTATCCTTGTATCCAACTATTTCACCTTTTATTTTGGCTTTGAAAGGATATGAGATATGCCAGACTTGTGACCTGATTGCCTCAGCACTTAGGAGTACTTGACATCGTAAAAATGGCTGTTTACTGAATGTGCACAGCCTGTAAACGATCTTGTGTAGCAAACACATTCCAGTGTAAATTATAGCGTTTTTTAGGAATGAGACTTAAGATTTCCTTTTTAAGATCAACTCCGCTGACCTGGAGTTTATGACGCACCCAGTCAGGAATGAGCTTGTTGGAATGAGGATCCCTGTGCGCCATCTGATGAGCCATCTTTCATCTGGATTTACCTCGCAAGCTCGAAAATTAGAGAGCAACCAGAGACGTGTCATTTCACAGAGTTTAAAAACAAGCATGCGTTTTCAGCGTGTGCTGTGCTTTGTTCCTGTTTGTGCAAGCATGTGCATGTAAGTGCAGCAAATGGGTGGTTTAGTGATTCGTGCAGATCGGTGTCAGTGTTGGCCAGGATTTGATGTCTGCTGTGGTGCTGTGTGTGATTCAGTGAGTTTTTATGCTTGGAGATTTCCTTCTAATCAAAGTCTTTAAGGCTGTGTGATGATAGGCCTTCATAAGTAAACTTAACCAAACTACTGAGTGACAGAAACAGACAAACACACACCACAATTCAGACACAAACAGCACTTACTGACACAGTCTGCTTATTGTTAGGTACATTTAACTTTTTCTATTCTCCTGTAAGACATTTGTCTCGTGTTGTTTTTACACTACAAGGACAAACAAATGGAAAAAGTCTGATTCAGAAACTCCACATAGTACAGCGGAGTGATTGGAGATCTATTGTTAGTGTATCATTGATTGTCATCTTTACCAAGACCTTTAACTTTTAAGTAAGGCAAATTAGAGAGTGGTTCTGTCGCTGCTGCTGAAAAATGGTTTTCTGTTAGAGTCAATGACAGAGTAGGTTCATCTTGGGTGTCTTGAGGATGATGAGCACCATAGATTCAGCTGCTGCCGTTTTTTAAGCCGAGCTCAAAGAAACATACCTTTCCTGCTGTCACACTGTTTATCTCCACATGTATGTTGGCCAAAATAAAAAAAATTCTGATGTGGATCTAAACAAGAAGAAAATTAAATATAAAATCTGTTTAGTGTTCTACCATCCGGTATGTGTAACATTACTCTCACCCTGATGTCTAGCCCTGTCTAGATTCATTTTTATTTTCATGTCTAATTATCTGAAGATAAGGATTTGATGCCCCAAGCACGGTCTAAGCATCCAGAGGTTGCCACAAACAGTAATTTTGAGCTGAATTGTTCAAAACATGGGTCAAAGTGCATCAGATAGAGCCATCCCAAGATGAATGAATCTTCATCACTGTAAATGGAGCATCTGCATAGCGTAGCATGAGAGAAAGTTAATGTCATTGCCCTCATAGCTGTGACATTTTAGCCCCTTACTGCCTGAGTTTATTTGCGATTATTTAAAAGATAAATTAATTGTGTTTTTATGTCAAGCAGATGTTACTTTAATGCTGCAGTCTGTAGAATATATTTATGTATCAAAGTATTACATTTTTTTAAATGATAGTGGGGTTCAACACTATGATAAAAGGCTAGTGCTCCACAACATTTGATATTCTTCCTAAGTCCCACCTTCCTCCCATAGATAAATGGACTGAATGGACTGAACTTATATAGCGCTTTTCTAGTCATACTGACCACTCAAAGCGCTTTACATTGAAGCCACATTCACCCACTCACACTCGCATTCATACACCGACACCCAACATGGCGCGGTAGGACGATGTTATTTTGGGGTTAAGTGCCTTGCCCAGGGGCACATCGACATGTGACTGGAGGAAGCTGGAATCGAACCTACGACCCTCCGATTGCAAGCCAACTCTACTCTACCACTGAGCCACAGTCGCCCACAGACCCCTATGTATTTAACACAGGGAGCTCCTGTTTACAGTTGCCATATTGGAAGAGAGTGTCAGTCATGGAGAAGTCGCTCACCTCTGAAATGTCCATAACAAAATACAATCGGGTGATGCTCGATAGCACTTGCTGCTTTTCCCCTTTGACTCGCTGTAACTACACAGTTGATGCGCGTACCCAATTGTTGAGGTGGGGCTAGAGGGAGAGGGGAGGGGAGGGATGTTTTGGGAGGGGCCTTGGTAGTGGGATTCAAAAAAATCTCTCTCCCTCAAATACTCCGGACGAGATTGAGATTGCTCATTTAATTATAGTAAGTAAAACAGATGTTAATTTTGGCATGATTCAAATTAGCATAACAGGCACAACAGTATGATAGTAACATATATGTTTAAGGATTTGGTGGATGCCTTTTTTCCAAAGAGACTTATAAATGAGGATATAACGCAGTTAATCAAGGCCCACAATAGGCTACTTAGAAGGACGACCACTAGTCAGTTTCTGTCAGAGGTGACAGTGTAGAAAGAGTGCAAGGTGCAGGAAGGGAAAGTGGAGTGGAAGGGGGTAGGTGGGGTAAAGGGTAGGTTCCAGGGGAGGAGATACTCTGAGCAGGTGAGTCTTCAGGAGTTTCCTCGGTAGACAGGGCCACCCTTGTTCTCGTAGTGCTCAGTAGGTCATCAGGCCAGCATTGTGGATTGACACATAAACACTGGATTGTCTTGGGTCTGGTGAAGGCACTACTAGACGACAATTCCGTAAGGGCCGGAGTAACTGAGTCATGACATAAGTCTTTTCAGGAGCATTCAAGTAGATGGAAGCCATTACATTAAGCACTTTGTAGGCTAACATCAGTGGCTTGAATTTGATGCAGCAGGTAGCCAGTTGAGGTCAACAAACAGAGGTCAACATATGCTCTTGCAGGCTGTTTGAAGGACAGATGCTTTGCAGTATTATGTACTATCTGCAGAGGTTCAACAGCACAGGCTGGGAGACCATTTAGGAGGCTGTTGCAGTAGTCAAAGTGGGAGATGACCATAGGTTGTACCAATAACTGTATGGCCTGATTTTACTTATGTTTAACAATGCAAAGCAGCATGATTGTGCAACAGAGGTTCTATCAAGGTCAGCTGGTTCTCTACTATGACATGGAGATCCAAAGGTTTCTGGCACAACTTCACCAACTCCCAAGGTGCATAGGGAGGGTCAAAGATCTGGTGAGGTGAAGACTTCAGAAACAGTTGAAGTATTAAGAAACAACTTTGACTCTGTCTACACAGAGATGAAACCAGGTCTAGCAGCAAAGATATTTCATTGAATATGCATCTCATCCACAATGAGCCGACATTTCAGGACACTACCAGGAAACGATCATGTCTGAAACCAGGTCCCAGAGTGGAGAAGTCTCAACGCCGGCTCAGTGTCTCTGTGATTATGAGCTTTCCAGCATATTTTTTGAGTTGATGATGTCACCGCTCCATTCTTATATGTATCACACATGCACAACTCTGTGATCAAGTAAACAAACATGGTGCCGTACGGTGTTGCAGTCCTAATAAAGCAAATACTGACCTTATGGATCCTAGAATACAATTTACTGTCCCTCCTCTATCACAAGCAGCAAACAATAGATCCGGAGAACCACAGACACCATATGGTTTTGAATAAAGCTCTCATTTGAAGCTAGATTTGTCATGTTTGCCACCCGGTTGACTGCGCATGCTTAGTGTTCTTTTCTGTGTTTCACTGGCAGTGTCACAGTGCCACCAGTGGCCCCGGCATTTGTACTGCAGCATCTTAAGCTGGTTTCCATGAATTCATGTGGATAGAGGTTTTATTTATTGTGGTGCCATTTTTACAGACTATGTTTTTATAACTATACCTGTTTTTTCTCCATGTAGAGCAGGCCTTTATTTGCAAACCTGCTTGTGGCCGTCATTAGGGTCGTCAGATGATTTGTAATGACCTGATGAAGGCTACAAACCTTTACTTGGTCTGCATAAAAGTTGTTTCTTTGTACTTTAAGTGTTGCTGGAGTCTTCACCTCATTTATCCTGACACCCAAGGTTCTAGCTACCATTGATGGAGCAAGAGATAGTGATTTAGTTTTAATGCAAATATTGTGGTCCAAAACAATTGTCCTCATTCGCCTCATTAAGAGCTGCCAAAATCCCTGTAATACATATTCTGAACAGGGCTGTGCCGGTTTGGATTTTTTCTTACCGCAGTCGGTAATCAACAAATTCCCGCGGTTTTGTGATATACCCATAAATATATATATATATATATATCTACCTGCCGCTGCGCCACGGCTGTACCCTGCTTGTGTGCATAATGAGCTGTACCTAGAGGCCAAACTACAGCCGTGCCTATGTGTCAAAGACGGCTCTGTCTGTGGTGAAGGCAGAGCACCCCTATATATACATTTCTTCTCTACTGGGCGACTGACTTTATTTGTGCATGCATCCACGGCTTGGCGGTCCCAATTCTCCAGTTGGAACATTCCCTCTGCGCCTCCGCTGTGGCCAGGGAACCACGGCTCAAAAATGCCTGCACCTCGCCTGCTCAGGGCGGTTGCTTTTTCATTTTATTTTCACCTGTGGCTCTGCTTTCGGGAGTTCTAACACGCTGTGCGTCACACGTTACTGTATACTTATGTGTGCATATTAAATCCAAAAGTAGCCTACAAAACATTACACAGATCGTAGGATAAGGCTAGAAAAAAAATCACAAAAAAAGGCATCACAAAAAAATTGCGTTCACGCACAAGTGTGCAGGGCTTTTTTGTTTGTTTTTTTTGGGCGGTGATGACGGTGATGACGGTGATGACGGTGATGACGGTGATGACGGTGAGACGCTCAGACCTGCGGTGGGCGTCATGTGACCGCGGTATGGCGGGCCTAATTCTGAACAAACAAAAGATTGTATGGAAAGCACTTTACCGCCATCTAGCGGTCAGAATGTGTACAACAACCAATAAAGGAGCCCACAGCAGTCCCTGCTGCTTGCTGAAAATAGTGAAACAGTATGGGCTTTCACTTCATCAGTTTCCTGGAAAACCAATTAAAGGCAAGGCAAGGCAATTTTATTTGTGTAGCAAACTTTCAACAAGACAATTCAAAGTGCTTTGGGTAAAGAGGGGATAAAATAAAAGCAGCAATAAAAGATCAGTAAAAGCATAAAACACAACATTAGAGACACAGAACATATGACATTAAAACATATGACATTCTAGGTATTATTAATCAGTCACTCAAAGGCAGCTCTAAACCGATGTTTTTTTAGCCTTGACTTAAAGGTACTCGGTGTCTCCTTTAAATCAAGTCGCCAGATTAATCACAACTTGATGTTTTAAAAAATATTTGCTCCATGACTCTGCAAATTTGCCAAATATAGCAACAATTTCACTTTGTTGGCAACAATGTACCAAACAATTCAATAACATAAGCAACAATAGTTAGAAAGAAATTTAGACACCTGAAGGTAATACATTCTTTTTAAACATTAGCATTAGCACACTTGGCTTCACTAACTGTAGCAGCAATCTGTGTATTTTCTAGATTGTAAACATTCCTAGCTTAAATTAAAGTCTTCCTAACTGCTGCTAACATTCCCGGCATGTTCCATTACAGCTAAAAGAAAATCTAGTGGTGAAAGTAATACAAGGTCCTTTAATCAAGTTAGCCAACCTGTTGCTCCTAATGCTCCTTCTATCTCTTCTGTAATACCGCGTTCATATCGCACGCTTTGTCGCCATCAAAAAACACTCACAAAGCGACTAGTTTGAAGTGTATATATTTTTAAGCCTGAAGCTTGCAAAGCCTGCCGTTTGTTGAGCAAAAAAAGATTGCGGTTTAGCCATTGTTTGGTGGTAGCTGTCAGGTGGCTCACCTGGGGTCGGCTCCGGCGTCTCCACTTGGTTTTCCTGTTCTGTATGTTTCGTGCTTGGTCGGTTCATTGGTGTGTTTGGTTGACCTTGGTTGCATGTTTGGTGCTCTGCAGTGTGCAGGAGTGAGATTCGGGAGTTGGTTAAGCTCAGTGTCCGGATGTTGGCTGGTCTTGGCCTGGAGATGCCGTCCATCCGCTGGGGCTATGGAGATAGGGCAGGGGGCCCGTTGAATCTCGACAGTGAGGATTGGTCTGGGGTGGCGGCGGCGGATGTTGGCCATTGGCTGGCCATCGCCTGGCGCCCTCGGGCATCCGGGCCATGGCTGGATCCACCCTGGTGTAGCCGGTGGAGTCTGAGGGCTCGTCGCTGCGGCCCCCCGGGCCCCTTCATTGTAACTCCTGGATGTTCCCCCTGGGCTCTCCTCTCTTGGGGGTGCGGTCAGCCCTTCGTTGATCTGCCTGGGCTCCTGTGCTCTGGGGGTCATTTGGGTTTCCATGGCTCTGATCTCCTTCGAGTCTGCGTCGATTCCTGGGAGGCGGATTGATGGCTCCTCAAACCAGCTATTGAACACTCGTATGGAGATATTTAATATGCACCAGAATGCTCATACAGCGATTACAGTGTTTACAGATACATTCTTGGGCTTAGGTAACCATTACTAAATCTTGTAATAATGGGTACCATGAGTTTTTCAGTGACACTGTTATTGTATTTATATATCTATTTGTGGGTTGTGGTTGTGTAATTCTCAGTTTGCATCGATTGGATTTGTTTTGTTGTTTTTTTTCCCTCTCTCTGCCATCCAGCTGGTGTGGAGGGAGACTGTGATGTTTTCTTGTGTTTTATTTGTTCCCCTTCCTTTCTTGTAACTTCAGCTTACCCTCTCCCTCTTAACCTTTTTTCCTACCTCTCCTCATCTACTTTCTTACTTCCCCTTTATTTTCCGTCTCTGTGTCCCTGGCGCATAGAAAAAAAAAACAAACACAATAATGTCTAATAAAGATTTCTTACACATATATATCAGGTGGAGGACTATAGCAAAAGCTGTAGTGCTCCACTTGTGATAGTAAATCTGTTGGGCTTCTACTTGGTACTCAGGCACCAATTCTGAGCTCCACACTGCCAAACAGGACAAAAAATAAACGAAAAAAAAAAGATTGCGTGGGCGGGGCTTCCTTTGTTGCGGGATGTTTTAAACAATGTCAAGAGAGTGGCTTGGCTTTTTTTACTAAATAAAGCTAGACAACGTCAACGTCGGGCGCATCGGCGGCGTTTGTGGATACACCCCATTCTTGAGAGGCGTTCTGAGTTTGGAGAGTTTAACCATTTGCTCCAGGTGCTGCGTATGGATGAGGTTTGCTTTCGCTTTACTTTAAATGTGCAGGGATGCTCAGGGGACAACGCCGAAAGTTCAGCTAGCTCAAGTTCTGCATTGCTGGCTTTTGCCACTTTGAAGCTTGGAAAACAGTAAAAGTTTCAAATACTGCCGCGGTCAAAGCACACAAAGCGCCGCAGAGACTCTGACGGCCCTCTGATGGCCTCAGCCATACTTAACATGTAATCTTGCCGTTGTGGGCGTTGACGTTTTGGGCAGTGTGAATGCAGCATAAAACTATGAATATAGCTGCAGTGTTTTTTATTTACTGCACAAAAAAGAAAACGGTGTACTTTCTTTTTATTCTGGTTCTAGATTACTTACTTCATACTACAAAATGGTTGAAGCCAAAAAGATGTCCACTTCACGTCCATCGGGTTATTAAATAATCTGCCACTTTTATGACAATAAGGGATAATGTTGAAGAAAAGAATGTCAGAGGTAAGCTGAAAGGACAGGCCATGAAATCTCGCCACTTCCAGCCACACATGGTTCTTATGATGTCGTACATCTTGAAAAGAAATCACCTCAAAACCTTTGTTTTTTTAAAAGAGATGTACGGGTTCTGTATTCTCACATGTAAACAAAAGGGAACATGTTAGATAATGTAATGCTTCAGTTTTTCTCCAAATGTTTTTTTAGATTACATAATTAAAGAGTTTTTTTTTATAAACAGATGCATAAATGTATTATTAAACATTCCTTGCAATACAAGTGCTTTCACTAATTCTGTAACAAAAGGAGGCAACAAGTCTGTAATTTCCTTTTGATGTAATAATCACTTAATATCATTGAATGAAAGTAGAGAATACAACAAATATATCTACTTGCCCTGGATTGTTTGGTTTGGATTATGGAAGAACCAGAGGAGCCACAGAGAATGGTCCTAGTGACTGTCTGAGGTCAAGGGTGAGGCCTCGAAGTGTTTGCTATTGGGGAGGTTTGGACCGGGTCAAGGGGTGAAGCTCAGGGTAAAGGGAGTGAGTTTAGTCGATACAGGGTGTTGTTTGATGTTTGAAGATTTGTTTTAGGGGGGCTCGGTGGCCTGAATTCAGTTAGTGAGTTTGACTTTTGGCTTGTCAGTGTCTTCGAAGACAGATGTTTTGTTGTATTACATAGACAGGAGCCAATTCAGGAGAGCACATATCTTTAAGAAACTGCATTACTTTATTAGAGGTTTTCCATCATTGCTGGTGAAGGAGCCAGTTAAACTGGTTTTGTTGGAAGACTTTGTCCCTGAATTGTTCCAAAGTGACAAACAGCTGGCTTCCAGTTTATTCAGAAGGTTTCACCAAAGAAACTGTAATGTTGGTCTCTGCAGGCAGATGCCTTAATATTATCATTCTCAATGTACAAACGTTGTTTTAAACTTTTTTTTTTTTAAGATAGCTAGCTTTTCTAACCTCTGAATACTTTGGGATTACAATTTTAAACTATGATGTAATCTTTATATGCCAACTGATGAGATTAAAATGTATGACAGGGTTTACAAACCAAATCAGAAATGGTATTTACTAGGGGTGTAACGGCACGCCAAAAGTCTTGGTTCGCTACATAACGTGGTTCAATTTCATGGTTCGGTTAATTTTCCGTACAGTCAAGGAACAAACTGAAAAAAATTTTTTATTGTGTATTGACATTTAAAGACAAGGTTGCAAGTTAGAGCCCCCCTTAAACCACTGTTTAGAGATATGTGTTAGAATGTTTTAAAAAAAGGTAGCCTACTCATGCATAAATTATTACGGCTTTTGGAATCTTTAATGAGAAAATTTTACCTCCGCCAGTACGGACGTGACGACCTGTCAGCTTGATCAAGAGAAAACTATGGATTTTATGGCCAACTCTTGACACAGAAGAAACTTTAAATGTTTACAACTACACATATGAATGTCCACAATCATACAGCTAGGAGCTTGCTGCATGCTCCAGAGAGCAGAGAGAGACCAGGGGGAGAATTAATGGCCAAAACATTGCTAAGTGAAGCTAACGTTATTAGCCTGGGTGCTGCAAGATAGCTTTACTGTTTCTTTAACAACCGACATATCACACTGCTTCTGATCTTTGATATCATTCTTTCAACAAAGTTGGTAATTAGCAGATGTTAGACAACAAGACTTACAATACACAGATCCCATCTGCGCAGAGCTGAGCCTCTGATAGATCTGTGATCGTGTCTCCCCTCTGATGAGAGGGGATCTTCCCAACACCTCTTTATGCTGCATTCAGGTACAGCTTGGCTGTTAAAATATTAAAACAACTCCAAAGTGATCTGAGCATGTTTTATTTTCAAATCTGGGGGCAGTCTTATTTAAAAAATCCTGAACATTGACTGTTTTCAAGCATAACAGACAATATTTGCAGCGGTCAGGGACCACAGCCGACCTCCTCTAAAAACACTTATAATGGCCCATTTTAATAGTTCACACACTATATATATATATATATCTTACTATGCATTAATATGCTCAGTGAACATAGTCTCAGCACTACCGCAGAAGCTAATGTCTACAGTCCCTCCTATTTCTGCTCTTGGGGGGTACAGCCAATCAGCGACAAGAAAAATGAACGGCCCTCCCAGATTGGCTGTTTTGCAAAAGCCAACCAATAGGGTGTCAAGTAGCATTGTGGCTATATATTTAATCTTCTCAAGCTACAGTTTACTTTACAATATTTTACATATACAGCACGAAAAGGTCTGTGTATAAGTGGATTTTCTGCGAAGAACTTGGAGTTATGTTCCAGGGGGAAAAAAATGCAAATACTGAATCACAAACAGGCAGGGGTCCACTGTAGTTATATTGTTGTATGATCTATCTATCCAGGCTGTCTATACTACTTTATTAATTAAAAGAAATCCAACCAAATCTCCAGTTTTATCATTTCCACTTTATTTTAGTTTTTGGAACATGATAAAATTTATATTCATTTCTGAAATTGAATGAGATCATGTTTGCTAATCACCAAAGTCAAGTTTTTAGCATTTTCAGCTACAGCAGCTCACCCATTTGATAGTACCATACAGGCCAGCCTTCACTCTCCATGTGCATCAGTGACCATGTCGCCAGTTCACCACTGTTTCTTCTTTAGTCAACATGTTCTGTTTTAAGAGAAAGTTGTTTTCATTTTTCTTGATTGAAGCAAACTGAAAATGTACTGAACTGATTTTTGTCTACCATTAAACCCCATTATATTCAATAATTCTTTATATTTTGAAGTTGTTCTCATTGACTTGCCACAAGAACTGCAGCTTTTTCAACTGGAATATCAGTGACAGTTTTTTTTTCTTCAAAAGAGAAGTATCTGGACTAGTGACGCTAAACCCCTAAATGTTAAGATTCAGTTGCTGTGTGCATGGGTGTGTTTTCCTCTGCTTATGTTTTCTCTGCAGGGTGAGACTGGCAGCTACCATACAGGTGTGCTCAATCAGCAATCATTACCTGAGCAGGATAAAAGGGGAGCTGTTGCTGGAGGCTGGTGCCAGATGATTCTGCTCCTCAGCATGGTGCTGAGGCCAAACATTGGCCATGGATGGATGGATGGATGGATGGATGGATGGATGGATGGATGGATGGATGGATGGATGGATGGATGGATGGATGGATGGATGGATGGATGGATGGATGGATGGATGGATTGATTGATTTCCGTCAAAAACAAATATTCACTACCACTCGTCTCATCTGCATTTGAACCCGTGTCTAAAGCCCAGATTTTCTCTAAGCTAGACCTCAGCAATGCACATCATCTTATTCGTATCAGAGCTGGGGATGAGTGGAAAACAGCTTTCAAAACACCCATCGGTCGCTTCTACTATCTTGTCATGCTTTTTGGACTCACTAATGCCCCAGCTGTCTCCCAAAACGTGGTCAAAGCTGTTCTCAGAGACTTTCTCCATAGATTTGTATTTGTATAGAGAGATGAGATGAAAATGTGTGTTTAACAATCTGACAAAGCTTGTTCCATAGTGCTCTAAAGGTAGCCCCGACTGATGGTCCAACCTCAGATTGAGCAGTAAACACTAAAGACAGAATATTTGGGGCCAGTGCTGGGATTTTTTCTCTGTGTTGTATGTACAGTCATTCTAACAGATTGAGTGGGGGAAACCCATGAGACGTGGAGAGTTTCTGGGAGTTAGCAGTTAGCTGCTGTTAGCAGGTCAGCGAGAAAACCACTGGCCTCCTGTCAGATCCCAACAAGCGAACCAATCTGTCAATCCAAACTGCACGTCTCACCCTCTCCTATCAGGACCACAGACTGAGTGTTGAATAGTCAAGCATCTGGGTAAAATCATGCTATCTCACATACTGCACAGTGGGGAATCTCCTGATTGGGTTCATATTAATTTACTGCATAAATATTTTTACCTCAGCCCCAATTTAGCTAGGAACCATTTACCTGCTGTTCCTGATATAAGATCCGGATTTGGTTAAATGTCATCTCCCATTCCAGGTCTTTATCCACTTCAGCTGACTTTGATTAGATCCTCTCCCTGACGTCAACGGGGTTACATTCAAACACACAACCACACTTTGGAGAAACCCTCAACGGAGAGTTCCTAATCTAATCTACAGTATGGCAATCTCTGATCTTTTAACCTTGGGTTTCCACTAATATAATCCCCTCTGTCCATCATATCATACCCTTCTTTCCACAACGATGTGTTTTTGATCAGATTTCGTCCTCTTCCTTGACGTCAGCGTGGCTGCTTCCCTGCTCGGCTGTTTATTTTCCTACAGATCCCAGTGTGTTGGGAGTTTATATGACTGGGATGTGGAACAAATGACAGCTGAGGAATTAAACAGGCCTGTGGAAGGAAGCATAGGTTAAGAGGCCTCCAGATACCTGCTGTTAAATGTTTTCATGCTAAACTCCAACGAAACAGATGCACCAAAACGCAGCTTGTTGGAGGTTTCTGTATTGTTTTTCGTTTAGGTTTGACAAAAGTCCGTTGCTACAGTTGATACATTATCCTCCACATAAAGGCAGCAGTTTATAGATTCCACAATGCCAAGTCAGAAAGACAGCAGCAATGACTTTAGATAAGCAACTTTTGCTGCCCATCAATCTGTCAATGCTTATAAGACCATTTCCAAACAACCTGAAGGTCATGCAGGTTATTCGAGATTATTCACAAGTGGAGAACATTTTAAAGAGCTGCTATTCTTCTCATAAGAAGACCCAACAGATTCAGCTCATCAACACTTAGGGAAATGACAAAAACTGAGAGATGCAAATCACAAACACCTCATGCCAAATGTCAAGCACGGTGGAGGTGTGGTCATGATTTGAGGTTGTTTTACAGCCACAGGACTGAGCAACTTGCAGACACTGAGTCAATTATAACCGTCCCTTTAAAAAAAAACTGTGGCTTGGTGCAAACTGGGTCATCAGCAGGACAATGTTCTCCAAAACAGCAGCAGATCTACAACAGGACAGATGAAAAAGCAGAAAAAATTATGTTGCAATGGCCCAGTCATAGTCCACACCTTGGACTTACTGAAATGCTGTGGTGAGACCTTAAGAGGTCTGTGCAGAAACAAATATCTCTGAATCTCAATGAACTGAATCAATGTTGTAAAATAGAATGGACCAATATATTTCACAATGATTGGAAAGACTGATAAGGTTGGACAGAAAACACCTGCTGAGAGTTATTTTTGCTAAATTTTGTTCTTTAATAATAATTTAGTTCTCTAATAATAAGTTTCTGATTCAAACTATGATTATTTCAAACAGACTTCCCAGCCTGAGAAGAACGGTGTTGCTCTTCTGTGTACTTGTTTCTAAATAGGTCTTTTGTCACATTCTGATGGGTACAACATGTCTCAGTATTTGCTTAAAAGGTAAATGCCTGGCTTTTAACCTTTTTTAAATCAATAATACATTTTATTAAAGGAAGAGTCCGAGTTCTTTTTATAGCTGGATGGGCTGCTGTTTCCCGCAAAAAAAGTTCTGAGAAATAGGGAAATTGTCAATGAGTTATTCCTAGCCGGATAGCTGCAGCAAAATGGCCTCCTACACAAATTATTAATAAATGAATAGCTGTCAGTTATTTATCAGGTACTATGATGACATTTAGAGATATTATTATATTAAATATCAACGTCATGGAAAGATGCTCTGGATGTGAAAAGGTTTTGGAAAATGTTATCACAAAAAGCCCCAGGTGTATTTTAAGGCCTTTTGGTCTACTTTGTTTATGTACCACCTCGTAATCACTCTGCACAACATTGCCGTTGTCAGCAGTCACATGTATGCAAACTATAGTTTTTATGCTCACAGAGCTGTTAGTTTATCCACAACTTTGACTAAGCAAATGAGAGACTGCTTGGTGTAACCTCTAAAACCAAGGTACAGAGACGCACACATGCACAATGATATAGACCAAACATGTAAATGTTCATCTGAGCTTTTCTCTCTGAAGGCAGGGACCCTTACCCCTGCAGGCCATAGTAAGTCAATCAGCCCTGGGATTGTGGTGATTGATGACTCCAGCCAGAGCTGGGGTTCACCACAGACACACACAAACACACATAACTCACACCAAAGATAAGCAAAGGGTCTGCAAACTGCCAATGGCCCTAAGTGCTCTGCAAACACCAGTAACCCTGTTCTCATTTCAGAAGTGTTATAGCCTAACCGCAACTGGCTACCTCTACAGCCCCCCCCAAAAAAGTGCATAAGGAAAACAGAAAGATAAAGAGAAAAGAGGTCGGCCTGCTTTCATCTGGGGTAAAAAGCTGGATCTCAGCAGTGACTTTAGTGAAGATGAAATAAGGTGTGAAGAATCAGCCGTTCAGCACAAAACTGGATCAAACATTGATGGGATTTATGCAGCGACATCTCAGTAAATTAAAATATGCACTCCAATGAAGCTCCTTTGTCTGATTAAAGGCACAACCTTTAACCAAGTATTAGATATGCTTTCATTAAGCACGCATTTCTGTGTTAAACGGTTTTTTATTATTAGTCTGATGTAATATTTTAATCTTAAATGCTGTGTTTTCAGTTGCTGTAAGCTAAAAGTTATCATATTTAACAGAACAAAAGGCTTGAAAACGGAAGTTTGTTTGTAATGATTCTATATAATATGCTTCACTAAGGTAATTCAGTTACAGAAGTAAATAAACTTTTTTGTAATATAATTTTTTTTTAAAGATGCACCTGTAGCAACACACACATTTGTTGGCACCCTTGATGATGTGTAAAATTACAACAATAAATTAATCTTTTATTGTTGTAGCATAAAGCCAAACTGAAAAAAGCAACCATTGATGTTCAGAGGAGAATATGGTGGTTGTGGGAACTTGGTGACCCCCCCCCCCCCAAGACAATGCACTTTGCTGCAGTTGCCTAACTTTGCCATCCTGCTCAGTATTCCTGGTTGCAATAACAATGTGTTTTTGAAGCAGTTTCTAAGGATCAGCACACATCTGCCCTTCTTGACTAACATGCTCTCTGCTTCTTTTGTGATAAATGGCTAAGAGAAAACAAAACTTTAGTAATGTTAAATATATTGTTATGCGTTACAATAATTGTGCCACTGAGGATTTTGCCAGTAAAAGAATATACAATAAATTGATTTCAGGGCTTCACCAACATGTTTCTCTGACATTAAAATATATAATGAAAAATATGATGGATGTACTTGAAAAAAAACAAACAAACTCTGCCTCATCTCCGTCTACGTCGGAACGGATTAATGCAACATCATTATCCGTTGACGCAAGGTCTCTCCGTGACCTAGGCAAGAACGCATGGAGTAGAGCCCAATTTTCTAACTATTTGTCGAACGAAATGGAGAGCGTACGTCTATAATTGGTCAGCTCAACAACAGCCATCATTTCCAGCTTAAAGCTACTTGGTTTAAATTTGTCAGACAAAGTCCGCCAGCCATTGCTCCTTGAGTGGAAGTGCGTTTGCAGGCTGAAGTAAATATCATCGTCGACTAGAGACGTAACTGGAATAGTAGGCAGACCCGCCAGACAAGGTCTGTACCCCCCTCTTTGCAATTCCTTTGCAACACTGACACACCAGCGGAGAAGTATGAAAGGAAAATGTCTCCGTCAGTTCATATGTGTGCAAACTTGCTGACGGAGAAGTGTAATCCAGGTTTAACACTGCACTGGTTTCCCTAAATGTCTCCAATAATGTGAGTGCAGCACTCAGGTCTGCAGTGTGTGATTCTCAGCACCCACTGATAAGCACTACTTCATCTTCTTTATCCACTTCTTGTGCAAATGGCTGAAGCAGGGAGATGAAAGGAGCATCCACAGCAGGCCCCAGCTACACCCCCACTCCCCACCCCCCCAAAACCCTTTGCCACCTCCATCCATCACAATCAACGCCAGCAGCCGGCCCAATTAGGCCCCCGGAACACTCAGGGCCACAGCTTGATTGTTAACACTGTGAAAACAACGAGAGAAGTGGGGTGATGATGGGATACTGAGGATGGAGGTGGTGGTGGGTGGGGGGGACATGGAGGATGGAGGTCGGATAACTGGCGGCCCCATTTCCTCCCTAATGGGCTCCAAACGAGGGAACATGAGGGAATGTGGCCCTGTAATGCAGGTGACCCGGAGGAGAGGTGGGGGCGGCCACACCTACCAATAAACCCTCAAACACACACACACAACCACACACGCACACAGAGGTTAGTAACAGAGAAAAATGATCAGTGATTCATGATCATAATTTTGCAAGCAAGGCTTGCAGAAAGGACACACCATGGAAAACTATAAACTATGCGCTTACGTTCACTAAGGAAAGATCAAGTTAGAATACGAACATGTAGGAGACACACAAAAACTTGTAGCGTCATTTCCAGGCATTCCTATTACAACCATTCACCCTTTCAGCCAACATTACTCACTGATTTCTTTCACTCTTCTTATTGAAAAGCCATCAAAAGCTGCACTACACTTGGCTCTTCAACTCAGGTTCAGCCTTCAAAGGATCTAAATGGGGTTCAGGAAGTACACTCTGAGTTCATTCTAAATGTAACATACAAACTCAAGTAAGGAAGTACTACATGACTGTTTAGAAGTAAATCTACAGTGAATACACCTTATCCACAATCATTGACACCTTGGATAAACGGTGTAGTAAAATTATTTCTTAAAGTAATTATTTTCCAAAAAGTAACTCAAGTTAATGTATCTAGAGAATGGCTACCTCTAACTCACCTAAACTTGCTTATATATGAATTAAAAGGTTTGAAACAGTGGGGACAGTCAGAAGCGAGGCTGAGTAAGGATCTAAGTTTATCTTGACACACCGTGAGGAGGATGGTAAGGAAGATAAAACAAAATTTTCCAAGAGCTGCTGGAAGAGAACTGCTGCAAAGAGTGCCAACTTGGGGTCACCAAGTAGTATATGTTACATATGTTACATGTTACATAACAGATGTGTGTTGGCATGGAAAAAGCCTTTAACACATCAAAATCACAAACATAAATGTATGGAGTCTCCTAAACTCTGACATTCATGCTTTGGTCAGATGAGAGTCTGGTTTGAAGCAAATTATTATGCTGTGGAAAAGTGCGGCGTGCGGCACGTGTGAACGCACCATAAATGAGAGTAGGAACTTTCTCGCTTCTGTTGTCAAAGCCTCGTATTGGAGATAAGAGGGGCTCCATCCTGGGGCCTCTGTTGTTTAATATCTACATGCACCCACTAGCCCAGATTATAACAACCAATAAGATTAGGTACCATAACTATGTGTATGATACTCAACTCTACACTACGATGTCACCAGGTGACTTTAAATCCATCCAAACTCTAAGTAAATGCATCGAGCAAATCAATGGATGTATGTGCCATAACCTTCTCCAGCTGAACAGAAACAAAACAGAAGTACTTACTTTCGGACCTAAAGAAAAACGATCAAGAGTCAGCACACAGCTTCAGTTAATACAGATAGAAACTACTGATCAGGCTAGGTGTAGTAATGGACTCAGACCGGAACCTGCAGGGTCACATGAAGGCAATAACAAAGTCAGCCTTCTATCACCTGAAGAACGTTTCTAGGATTAAAGGACTGATGTCGCAACAGGACCTAGAAAAACTCATCCATGCGTTTATCTTTAGTTGGATTGATTACTGCAACAGCGTCTTCACAGGACTGCCTAAAAAGTCAATCAGACAGCTGCAGCTAATCTAGAACGCTGCTGCTTGTGTCCTTACTAGAACCAGGAATGTAGAGCACATCATGCTTGGTCTAAAGTCCTTACACTGGCTCCCTGTAGTTCAGAGAATAGATTTCAAAATACTTTTACTAGTTTATAAATCATTAAGTGAGTTAGCAAGTATGTTCAAGATCTACTGTTACTATACCAACCCACCAGACCACTCAGGTCCTCTAATTCCAGTCAACATCCCTAGAATTAGAACCAAACATGGAGAAGCAGCTTTCACTTTCTATGCTCCTCTAATCTGGAACAAACTTCCAGACAACTGCAAAGCTGCTGAAACACTGAGTTCTTTTAAATCACAAATAAAAACAATTCTGCTTAGAGCTGCCTTTGAGAAATATTTTCATGTATCGTATGTTTTGTGTGTGCTTCTTGCTTCATTGCTGTTTTTACTTTATATGCTTTGTCTGTGTTTTACTGCTATTTTTATTTTATCCCCTTAATCGTGTAAAGCACCATAAACTACCTTGTTGTTGAAAGTGTGCTATACAAATACAATTGCCTTGCCTTTTTTGGAACACTTCAGCTTCCTGGTGTTACACAAGGTGTTTTCATGTTAACTGGTTAC
This sequence comes from Valencia hispanica, assembly GCA_963556495.2. NCBI lineage: Eukaryota > Metazoa > Chordata > Actinopteri > Cyprinodontiformes > Valenciidae > Valencia > Valencia hispanica. The sequence goes on along the minus strand of OY747711.1, from coordinate 11,852,894 downwards.
CAACATCCGTTAGCGTCTGTGGTTGCTGTTAGCTACTAGATATGTTACTGTGATAATGGACACAGCTTAGCTGCCCTGGTTAGGACTGCTTTATAGTAGCAATAAAGTTTAAAACTGGACATCTGACTGTAATGTGTGTTAAAAATGTTTCTTCCAGGAATTAGTCAGTGATGCTTGCGCGGTTTTGCAGCAGCAGCTGCTGGAAGCTGAACGGAGGGAGTAACACCTCCACCACAGTGTTTCATATAAATAGCCTACTAAAATTAAGTTATTTATCTGATATCAGCTTTTGTTTTCAGTTAACACACATTAACAAGGGTGTAACAGGCCAAATAAAAATAGAACACATGGGTAAGAAACTGTGACTCTTCGGGAAAAGGGAACTCCGCAGTGGTTATTAAGCCATTAGACTAGAGGTGCCCTGTAATTCCTCCCACCTCACCTGTATAACTCGCACAACTTCCTGTCAGCTGGGTCAGGTAACAGCTTAGCCCCCGATTAACTTGTTACCACTGTTGACACAGATAGCAGGGCAGTTTAAAACATTCCCTTCATATCCCATATTGTTTTGACTTTGGCAGAAAGCTAAAGTATTGATGTTGCAGTTTCCTAAAAAGAAAATATTTAGACTGTCATATGTTATTTGTTTATTTTATATTTTATTGTATACATTGTAATGTTATCTGAGAACAATTTGTTGGGAAATGTACTGCAAGTAGTTTGATTTTAAATGTCATTACACAAAAACTTTTTTTCCCACCTTGTTCCCTGACAATACCGAAAAATGAACCGAACCGTGAAATTGAAACCAAGGTACGTACCAAACCGGGATTTTTGGCATACCGTTACACCCCTAATATGAATGTAAGCATTGTTGCAGAACATATACAAGGTAGCCCCTCTTGGCTGTGGCCTCTACCAGCAGGATAATGTTCCCAGCCACAAAGCCAAAAGCTTCAGGAGTGGTTCCAGGAAGAGACACTTTAAGATCCTGAACGGGCTTCCAAATTATCCATTTGGTTGACAAACAAGTACAATCCATAGAGATCCCACCTCAAAACTTACAGGAATTAAAGGATCTACTGCTAATATCTTGATGCCAGATACCACAGCACCTCCAGAGCTCTCATGGAGTCCATGCTTTGATTAGACTAGCGCTGTTTCAGGCAGGTGGTCATAATGTCATGCCTGATTGGTGTATATGCACATGTGTGATAGGTTCAGTATCAGTACCTCCTAAACCACAGATGCACTTTGTGTTCTGGTTGACTCTGATGAAACAGGATGTATGAGTGGTGAGACACTGCGCTCTGCTTAGCTCATTGACTGAGTCAAGGTCTGTTTTGAATCGTTTTTCTCTCACGTACCGGCTCAAAGTGCCAAGGTTCTGAGCAAAACCTTCTGTTTCTACCAGATCTGGTATTATTACCACACTTCATTTGGATTAGTGAGAGGGGCCAACTGAGGTGAGTGGGAACTGGCGTGGTCTACATGCAATTTGATGTTTGTATCTCATATGCTTGTATCTGAATCAGGTGGTCAGCAAACTGAAGATGGTCTGGATGTGTTTATTTAGATTTTCCTGCCAGCATGTGTGTGAGTCATGTATAACGCCAAACAGATGTCCTATTTTTAGCAGAGCTAGTAAATTGTATTCATCCCACAGCTAGGACAGGGTAATTATGTTCTCCAGTGGTTTGTGTGAAACTTAAGTCATCCCCCATCATGATGCACCCCCACCTCTTTCTCTGGAGCTCAGTTTTGTTTTTGTCTCTCGCCTGAAAGGAGGGAATCAGAGCTGACAGGGGGGAAGCCTGCTTGACATGACAGATGAGAGAACCTGTTTGGTGGAACGGAGACTGGATGTGCGGGATAAGCTTTTACCCCTATCTCCAGCACAATGCGGCGTAACTGTCCCGGGCTAGGCCCGCATCCGCAGACAGCCGTGTCTGACAGGCCTGACAACAACAGAAAAGGTGTGGAATTGCAATTGTGAGGGGCAATTCTTCCACGGCTTCATGGTGTCTGTGCACAAGTCAGAGAGTGGCATGGGTGTGTGTGACTTCGGCAAGCATGCAAGAAAGATTGTACGTCTCCAGGCATGTGTTCTACAGCAGAAGCTGCTCTCCCACTGAGCTCAAGCAAATACAAACGACATGTAGCGGCCTATTTGGCCGCTTTCCATGCTGTTATGGGGAAAGCCCCTTCACTTATAGAGCAGACACACAGACACACACACACGCACACAAAGGATGTGCAGCCTCCATGCAGAAGCACCGACATGTCACGATGAGGCATTAAATGGGGAGGTAATGATTTGCAATCAGAGCAATTGTAGGGTTTTACAGACAGAGTTCCCTGAGAGACTCCAGACTTTGCTCTGGTTTTTGTATTTCTGTGTGTCCTTGAATTCCTTCACATTCCAAAGGATCAGTGTTAGGAAGCTCAGTGTCCTGCCAGCTGTGGGTAGATTTAATCCATCTGCCCCTGGCTTCTCCAATACCTTCACACTGACTATAGCTGTAAACATCGAGTCAGTTTGTGATAGATAGATAGATAGATAGATAGATAGATAGATAGATAGATAGATAGATAGATAGATAGATAGATAGATAGATAGATAGATAGATAGATAGATAGATAGATAGATAGATAGATAGATAGATAGATAGATAGATAGATAGATAGATAGATAGATAGATAGATAGATAGATAGATAGATAGAATAATTTCAGCTTTTCTGTCATGTAAATAGCAGTTCTTTTTTTAAATCTACCTCTTCAACATGATTCTGCCTGTGGTTGGGTCCTGCATTGCGACTAAACATGATATTAACATGATATTCACATCTTTTATGACTGTAGGCAAACGTCTGAGAGCTGAATATGCTCTCATCTAAACCTATTCATTCTATCCCTAGTTTAATGTTTAGGGTAGTTTTTCTGCTGAACCTCGTCGCCAGTCTTAAGTGTTTTACAGCCTCTAACAAGATGCCTTCCAGGATTGCTCTGTGTTTAGCTCTGTCCAATTCTTCCATGTGGACCAGATCTGTGCAGTGTATGACTAATAGTAACACATTCTTCTCCAGAGTCACAAAGAGCTTATGGGCTCATTCTTGACCAGGCACCAGTTTGTGTTGGTCTGTCACAGTGTTTCCAAACCCTTTCTCAAGGCACACTGACCTGCATGTTTTAGATGTTTCCCTGCTTTAACACGCCTGCTTCAGATGATTGCAGTTCAGCCATCAATTGAAATCAAGTGTACTGAAGCAGAGAAACATCTAAAACAAGCAGGGGTGTGTGCCTTGAGGGTTAAAAATACTGGTCTATCAAACATAATCAAAATAAAATACATTGAAGTTTTGGGTTTAATTTAGCAATATGTAAAAAAAAAAAAAAAAAAGAAAAGATGCTTATGAATGCTTTCGGAAGGCACCGTCCCTCCAGGTTGCAATTTTAGCAGTAAAACTAAATCTTTGAGGAATAATGAAGTGGGTAATGATTATTGAAGGAGGGAAAAACACTCGACCACAACATTCACCTGAGGTGTGAATGCCTCCCTCTGTGAAAGTGAAAAAGTGAGTGGCACAGTAATTATGGGGTTTGGATTTGGATAATTGAGGAGTGGCAATTTGCGGCCAGAAAACCCTCACCAGCGGGCTGATTTCTTCTAGAGGAGAGCTGCTCCACAAGCACTCCGGTAGGGGAAATCCACCCTATTAAAGGAACTGTGTGCTACTGCCAGCACTACAACAGGTTTTTACTGCTGCAACCAGAAATATGAGATAAAAACCAGTTCAAAAGAAAGGTAACAATATTGTTGTCAACCACAAAACATAGAGCTTGTAGGCATTTTCCTCACTGCACTTCTATTAGATGCAAGTTAAAACTCAATACAAAATTAATGCATATCACTGTACATACCTAAGAAATTATTTAGGCTGGCGAAAAGGGACAGAATAAGCAGATTGAATATAATCCACCTTCAGATGAACCTCACATTTGAAAATTTGACTTTCCGTCCTCACTAGAACCAGGAAAGTAGAGCACATCACCCCAGTTCTAAAGTCCTTACACTGGCTCCCTGTAGCTCAGAGAATAGACTTCAAAATACTCCTACTGGTTTATAAATCATTACATGGCTTAGCACCAAAATATGTTGAAGACCTGTTGTCACGGTACCAACCACCAAGACCACTCAGGTCCTCCAACTCTGGCCTACTAAACATCCCTAGACTCAGAACTAAACATGGAGAAGCAGCTTTCACTTTTTATGCTCCCCTTATCTGGAACAGACTTCCTGACGAGTGTAGAGCTGCTGAAAACTAAAAAACTAAAAACCATCTGTTTAGAATTGCCTTCGATTAAATGATTGATGTCATATGTATGAAATGTGTTCATGCTCTCTTGCTTTATTGATCTTTCTTTTACTTTATTGTGTATCATGTATAATGTGTGTTTCTTTTACTTTTAATTTCCATTGTTTTTTGTTTTTAAATCACCAAATCATGTAAAGCACCTTGAATTACCCTGCTGTTGAAAGTGTGCTATACAAATAAAATTGCCTTGCCTTGCCCACCACTGATGCTAAGTTGTATTTTGGAGCAGAAAAATTGGTTTTAAATGCCTCTTTTTGCCCTTGAAGAAAATTTCCCCAGCAGTCAAAAAGCTCATGAATATTGGGCAAGATTTTGAAACTGCAGTCTGACTGTTGAAGATTTCTTGGATCCCACAATATTCTACATTTTACAAAACAACACAACCTGAACTCTGAAAATTCATCAGTATTTATCTTCACTGTGACATGAATATTTCACTTTATGCTGGAGGGACAGGGAGCTGACTTCCCACTTTTGTGCCTTGGTTGGGGCTTGGGGAAATGAAAACTTTCATGTAGTAAAGATTTATAACAGATCTAATTCTGACATTTTAAAGATACTTTTTGTTTGTGTGGTGATGCTGTGCTCAGAGAAGATGCAAATAAATCCAAGATTTATAAATCCATTTAGCCTCTAGAGGCCTCAGTTAACCTGTAACATGTTGCATATTAAAACAGGACCATAAGAAAAAGACTAAACTAGCTTATTTTGTTTAAAAGGGGAGAAAGAGAAAGCCTTTTAGTAGCGCTTGCCCTTTGGATAAATAATACAAATCTAGATAAGTTAGAACCCTAAAGAAGAGAGATAGCCTCATACAGCTTGTTCAAAATGCATCTAAAAACCTGGTTTATTGACTGTGAACAAGTCCCTTTTAAATAAAGCTGTTCTGTTATATTACATAAAACCAAACACAGCATATCAGCACAAACAGCCGATCAAATAATTACCAACTGTGAAGCACAGTGGTGGAGGGATGATGATCTGGGCTTGTTTGGCAGATCTGGCCCCTTTGATTCGACCATAAACATTTCTGTATACCAAAATATTCTGGAGTTATATCTGAGACTGAGGATGGTTCGAAAGCTGAAGGTCAGCCCAAACTGTCAACAACAGAACAACGAGCCCAAACACAGAAGCAGAGCAACCACAGAATGGCTTAAAAAGAATAGAATAAAGGGGTAAAAGACCTCAACCTAACTCAAATGCTTTGCTGGGACATTAGGAGAGCTTTGCAGAAACAGATGCCTGTAACCCCAATTAATTGATGTAATGTTGGAGAGAAGACTTGACCAAAGTTTCCTCCCTACTGATGTGAGAGACTGATAAAGTCGACAAGTTGGATCTATAAGCTATTGAATCATTGGGTGTGCATGGCCAACTGTTGAGAAGAATGTCCTACAAATGACTTCTGCAAACCGCCCTATGAGCTGCAAATGTAGCAAACACATTATTACTTTCTGTTCACTGGAAACAGCCAGCAGTATCCTTTTCGATTCATGCCTATGTGTTTCCTGTTCAGAACAAGTAGTATTTCTAGTAAACTGAGAGGCGAACGCACAGCAGCGTGTCTTAAATAAATAATTCGGTTCAGTATTCCCTTCTAAACCCAGAAGTAAATTACATTATTCAGTAGGAAATAATGCATTAGTGGCGAAAATTTCATTTGGATTAATGAAAGATACTGATGTCAACGTGAATGACTAAGCTGGCTGTTGTGACCCAGTTTACGATGTAAGGGAAGGGAACAAAGCAAGAAGGAGAGAATAGCGAGAGGAGCAGCTCCGTGTACAGCCTCTTTGTCTGGAATAGACTGCAGAGATGCGAGGACTGGCCCGGTTCTGGGAGCTGGAGGTCACCCAGCCAGGGCTCGAGGGGGAGCCAAGAGTAAAGAAGTGGCCACGCGGTCCCAGTCTGAGTCACAAAGAGGCCTTTCTGTGCTTCAGAGGTCTACGGCGGCGCAGCATGTCACACTTAGCTCGTTAGCGCACATATGCAACCAGAAACACCCCGAGTTTATTTTGTGTTTACTATATTTCATCATGCTCTGTATAGCTCAACAAGTAACTTTGTATTTAATTGAAAAACATCTGAATAAACCCACAGGTTTTCATAGAGAACTTCTATTGTTTTCATACACCCAATCAGCAGAACCCCAAACCTCACCTCATCTCACCCAGTAAAAGGGGGGCGAGGTCTGGCCCGGGTTAAGCTATCCCAGCTCCCCTTGCTGGTTAATGAAGCCTAATTACCTTGATTAAAGCCCAATTAGGAACTGAGGGTAGGGGAGACTGGTCCTTGTACAGATGACCTTTCACCTTTGAGCTTTAGCCCTTTTTTCCTTTAGATCAGAGAAACGAAGAGGCACTAAATGAGCCAGACGGCTGGATATGTACGTCTGTGTGTGTAAATAGGCGGTGGTGATGGTGTCCTGTTGACACAGAGCAGCCCTGGCCTCATTGCTGTTTTACCTCCTTTGCACACAGCCACACTCACACATAAAACTCTCCCTCATAAGAGAACCATTAAAGGATCACGCCTTCAAAGAGGTTCCATCTGTTAATAATCCGGCAATCAGTTCTTCTGGCTGATCAAACAATGATTGCGAAAGCTTTGGGTCAAGAGTGTTTTGCATGCTACCATGTTTGCCTCCTAGTTTTAATATTACTCACAAAACTGTGTCCCCCTCCAAGTGCTTGAAACAGCCAGATGATCACAGCCCATACATTGGTGGTCAGACATTTATTAATGCTCATCCTGGACATGGCTTTTGCTGTCTTTGCAGAGTGAAACATTGATACATTATTGTACTACACTGATTTATTTTGAAGCCAAAAATAAACAAAATTACACATGCATTCTCAAATATACATTGCAAAAACAATGGACCCCTATTTCCAAATGAGAGTAAACTTAGAGGAGAAGGTGCTTCAGCTGTAGCAGCCCCCAAATTGTAGAAGACAGGCGTCTTCTTTGGCTGTTTTTTAAATTCCTTCTGCAAGCCCATCCTTTCACCTGGGCCTCTGATACCCTGTGGGATGTTGATTTTAAGCTTTTCAAACCAACCTGGTCGACTGTGAAAAAGCAATCGCCCCTACAACATATTCACTGGTTGTGCCGCCCTTGGCAACAATTTCTGCTATTAAGCTTTTGCAAGTGCGTCTCTGACGTGGTCATGGGGGAGGTTTTTTTTATTATTCTGCCACACTGGCTTGTTTTCAAGCATGAACAGCCTGGTTGAGATCATGCCATAGCACTTCAGTTTGATTTAGGTCCACACTTTACGAGGCTACTCCAAGATTTACTTTTTTTGACCCATTCAGAGGTGGACTTGCTTGTGCGCTTCGGATAATTGTCCATGCTGAAAAAAACAAAGAAAGTTTTTAGCCTGAAGTCTTGAACTGATGGTCTTGAACTGATGATGGGTTTTTTTTTCTGAACAGAACACACTCCCTTCAAAAATTATCACTTTAATCTCATCAGTCAGCCCCAAAGTTTTGGGCATCATCAAGAGTTTTTTTTGTTATTATGAGACAGGCTTCTTGTGTCCTTCTTGCCTAGTGGCAGTTCTGGCCTTTTAATTCTTCAATGAAAGCCATTTTTCGCTAGTCAGTATCTTTCTTATTGCGGAATCAGTTAACTGATGTTAACTGAGGCAGTTGAGCTCTTCAGTGCTTGGGATGTTGCTTTGTGACCTCTTGGATAAGTTATCCTAGCGCTCTTGGAGTAATTTTGGTAGGCAGGTCACTCCTGGAAAGCTTAGGGTTAGGGGTGTTATGTGGATAATAGCTCTCACTGTGGTTCACTGGAGTCTTTAAGCCTTAAAAATGGATTTGAAACCATTTTAAGACTAATTGATATCAAAAACAATTTTTTCTTACTTGATCTTCAATTGTTTTATATCAGATGTGTTACTTTTTAGGAACGTTTAGCCTACGTCATGTCAGACAGGTTGTATTTAAAATAACTTGACAGTAATCAGATCTGATGTAACGTTTGGACATTAAATCAGCCTTCCCCCTCACAAAAAATGTGATTGGTTGAAACCTGTACACATTTGCGAATAACATCCACTGTGTCCTGTTATCAACTTTTTATTTTCTGTAACATAAAAAGTACTCTTACATCAGATCTTCTGTTCCTTCTGTGTCTCTGCTCTGTCTTCTCTGTCTGCTCCTACTGAGCCTGGTTCTGTTGGAGGTTTCTTCCTGTTAAAGGGGAGTTTTTCCTCTCCACCGTCGCTACATGCTTGCTCAGTATGAGGGATTGCTGAAGGATTGCTGTGGTTGGCAAGTCTGCATCAACGGGGCCCAACCTCACGCCAATGACTGACGCAATCTGCTGGGATTCCTTAAATAGGACACTTTTTAACTGATTGGAATGTTTGTATAAATGTATTGAAATGACTTCTTGTTAAGTGCCTTGAGATGACATCTGTTGTGAATTGGCGCTATATAAATAAACTGAATTGAATTGAATTGAACATCAAGACCATAATATCTGAAGACACATCATAACTGGTTTAGGAATGGATCAAGGAGGCTGACATTATACTCTGGCCCCTTGTGACTTGCTTTGCAGGTAAAAGATTAAAAGTATTAAAAAGCATCTTGTGAGGAAGCAATTTTTGGATATACAAGGGTTGTACAGCTTTTTGTTGTCATAACTTTACAACTTCTATAGATGTTGCTCTTGTAGATGTGTTTGTTTCATTCAAGTGGAGCAAAAGAAATGCCTGAGGTCAGACAAGGTGATATGTGAAGTCTTTCATGAATCACTCCACGTGGTGTTTGCAGGTTTGAGTGTGTGTGTGCTTTATAGCCTGTGAAATAAAGACGGGGCAGGGCAATGCTGGGAGAAAGAAGGGGACGGGGTCATGACATAATCAAGCACTGATTTAAGTCAAACTGCCAACACACGTACACTGTCTCCCTTGGGCCTGAGATAACCAAGTCAAGAGCCCAGAGGTCAAAGGCCAGGGCCCTGGTTCACAGGGAACACATGGAAGGGATAAAGAGACTCTAGATTCCATGAAGTATGACCAGTGACTGACTTATTTATGAATCCACTGAAAACATGACAACCCAACTCCCTCCTCCTATGTCCAGACCAGCCTCACACATCTTGAGAGAAATATATGGAAACTTTTCTGTTATATTTAAAGTACTTTTATTCAAAAGCAAAAACTAAGCCAGTGTGTTGTGCCTGGCAGTGCTTTTAGTTTAGACCACTGTTTCCCAATAGGTGTTGTACAACCACTAAGCAACTGCTCTGAATATATTAAAGAACTCTGTTTCTAAATGTAATATTTACCACAGCCATATTTTAACATTAATGTGATAGTTTGAATTTCTTTGAAGTAGGCTTCTAAGGGGAGGCTATGAGCAGTTGATATCTTACCTGCAGTAGCAGATAAGGCCTTTAATGACCCCAGTTGAAGGTTTGGACAGTATGGGGTCAGAATTGTGTCAAACCTTGACACCATCATCACCTTTGAATTCAGTGTTCATGTTAGTAAAAGTGGATATGGTATTTCAGGTGAAACATCTATTACAAAATGCATCGTTTTAGGAATAAGTGGGAAGATACACTGAATTAAAGAGGTTCAATACATACACTGTATATATACATGACGTTACGTGAAAAACTAAGCAAACCCAATAATTCAATAACTTTTAGGACCAGGTTTAGCAGCAATATCTCTTTGTAGTTGTTTTCTGTCTTACTTTATTAGTCTCTGTTATAGTTGATCAAGTCACTACTATTTCTTTGAATTTGTGACATGAATTTCTGCACATGTGGTTAGGTTCCCAATCTCAGCATTTTAGTCAGGTTATGGTCTGGATTTTGACTGGGCCATGGCCAAGTCCTCTGGCTGCAACACAACTCCACAACCATGCTTAAAAGTTGGTATGAGGTCTTGGAGTTCACACTAATAGACTGGTTTCAGAATATTCTAGTTTCATTTTGAAATTCTGGATATTACACACTTAACAACTGGACCTGCTGAGGGATCACAGACTATAGGATTTATGAAACCAACTGAAGCCAACTGAACGCATCAAATTCGCAAGGCAACAGAGTACACAAACGTACCAGTAGGTGGCAGTAATGTCAGAAATATTCAATCAATCAATCAATCAGTCAATCAAACTATATTTATAAAGCGCTTTTCATACAACAATTGCAACTCAAAGTGCTTTACAGAATTAAAATGAACCCACAAAGACCACATTCCCATGCCTCCCCAATATAATTAAAAGCATGATCACAGTTATAACCCCTTCCCCCAGACCCAACCTTCATGCACGCACACAGTTAAGAGCAGCAATAAAAAGGACATTGGGCTGAGTACAGATAAGCCAGTTTAGGAAATGTCATCAAAGGAGCCATCTCCACCGGCAGTAGCACATCAATAGGAGCAGCCAAGCCACTGACCAAGGGCGCCCAGAGGAGGCAAGGCCAAGCCCCCACCTCCATCCAAGCGCTACCTGGAGAGCACCCAGGCAGCCACAGCCGACCACTCAGAACTCCACAAGACTCTAATGTTGTTTCATTCCCACATGAAATGAAAGAAATGCAATTTACAATACTTTACGCTTGTACCAGGACACAGCTACATGTCTCGTTTCTCTGGTGTGCCTTGTGAGGGACCTACATGCAGGCACCAGTGGTGGTGTAAGGAGTGAGACCAAAAGGGCTAAGTATGATAGGAGGCAGCAGATAAGAAGGCAGGGTGACTAATGTCATTGAGCTCATCACCTAAGGACCCTCAGACAATAGCAATGAGATAATAAAGAGTGGAGCCAGCAACACAGACTTGTGGAGGACAATGCAGCAGCAATGTCTCGACACATTGAGAGGAGTTTAAGAAGCTTCCTTCCTGTCCACATTTATCAACTCACACCTTGCCTTGTTCTTTCCTACAGTCTCCTAAAATTGTTATGCTTTATCTTTACACCTTGATAACACCTCTGCTTTAAATTAATTTCCCAGCCTCTCCAGCCCACATGGTCTCTTACAACTTCAGACTAAAATAGGTAATTTAGTATTGCTCTTGTCTGGATAATAGAACATTTTTCAACATCTGGTAAATACCTTAAATAACAGTCAGTACGTTTACATGCACATCTAAACCAAATTGGGGCAATAATCTGACTAATAGCTTAACCAGAAAGGGAGTCTTTATCCCAGTTTACATGTCACTCAGAAAATAGAATTATAGAATGAAGTGCGTTTAACTCTGGGTGTGGTCGACTCTAGGTGGCGATGTGCGCCTTTTCTTGCTGTTTCTTTTCCTGGTTTACCTACAGTGTAATACAAATAGTAAACAAATGGTGGCAGCAGTGATGCAGACAGAGTAAAAGCAGGATTTGCACAATGAGCGAAGAAATGGACAATAACACATTTTGTAAGCACTGTACTGTTTGATTTTGTTTCACTCATTGTTGCTGGAGTGTTGTTGCGTACCGGTGTTGTTATTCCCACTTCCGCTGTCCTGTCACTTCCTATCAATAGCTCGGCTAAGCCGGGGTCGGAGTTTACATGCAGAGAAATTCGATTTTCTAACCGTATTATCTGGGTGCATTAGTCCGATTAAGATAAGTCCAGTTCAGTTTGACTTCAGGCAGACTAAGACAATAATTCTGCTTTCTCTTACAGCATCTAAATCCAATGACTGTTTAACTCGCTCTTTGTAATTTCCTTCCAACTTGTCTCCTTCAACAGCTTTGTTCTCCATGTTTTGTCTTCTCTAATGGGAAGTTGGACAATTCTTTAACATGGGACACTACATGCTCATCATACGTCTGCATTGTTTTTCTGTGTTTGCCCTACGTCTCATATTTCAAAGCAGTCTGATGGCAGGGGAGTCTAAAGGAAGAAGGCCAGTCTGGGGTTCCCATACTTAACCTCCTATCTCTGCTGTTTTTACCCAAGGCTGAATCGGTGTGTGTGATACTTGAAAGAGGATGTGATTGTTGTCATTACACCCTCTAGAGAAACTGAGGGTAAGGAGTTGAAACCTTCAGGATGTTGTGTTTGCAAAGGACAGCCAGTTCGGGGGGGGGGGGGGACTCAGCAGGCTGTGAGTGGTGGAGGAGGATTCTTCCTCTCTTTCTCATTTACTGCATTCATCTTTCATGTCACATGTCTTAAAAGTGCAGCTGTTCTTAGTAAAACCCTCATACCCCTTATTATGAAACATCCCCAGAGCTTTGGCTAATATACTGCTGACTTGGACATCTATTTGAGTCGTTCTTCAAGTAATTTCAACCTGACTCGCAGTTGACCCTTTTTCTAACCACAGTACTCCTTGAATATACATCTCCAGCTCTGATCACTACGGGTAGAACATAAAACACAAACTGTGGGAGTGCTTTGCTTCATCCACTGAGCCATTGAGGCACATGTAAACACCCTAATGAAGCAGGGGATAGATGGATGGATGGGAGGTTAAGGGGCTGCCGGTCGTGCACGTAGTTTGTGGGGACATTGTTAGAAGACAAAGGATTTCTTTCTCAATTCCTTTCTTCACTTTTACTCAATCCAACATGTTGATTGATGGCAGAAAATCTGATTCAGTTAATGTGTAAGCAATCAGGCAGCATTTCAACTGGTCTCATCATGGGTGAAACACATTCAGATGTGAACATGGACACATAGCGGGCTAATCCCTTTAGCATCTCCATGGAGACTTTAGTGTGAGGGCTCTGTGGGGGCTTACCAGTGGCCTTTCCTCAAACCAACGAGGTTGGGACTGTGGGGGAAAGCAACGCACTGGGCCATGAAAGCATGGCATATCTGTATTTGTGCCTGCCTGCCTGGGTGCCCTTTTTGCATTTTCATGGAGCTAATCCTGGCTCGCCCAGGCGAGTCTGGTTGTGCATAACTAATCACTTTAGGAGAAGTTCAAACAGCATCAGTATGCATGACCCTGAATCTCCTTGACACCAGCAACCAGGAAATAACAGACCTCTGCTCCAGCATCTTTCTCTGGACCAGCACATGGTTGCTATGCTGCTGCTGTTTCTCCTTGCAAGGATGTAAAAATGAGATTTCAGGAATTTTGCTGAATTACAAATAATCTCAAAGTTATTTAAATGTATCCATTTACAAAGCTTTCAAGACTCAAAGTAGTAGACATGCATACGTATAAAGTAGCTATAAACAGTGGATATAAACTTAGCTGTGGAAAGATAATATTAACTTACATTCTGGAGTCAGGCCACAATGAGTCTATATTAAATACATTTTCTTAGTATTTTGTACTAAAATAGGTGCTCCACAGTGTTGTGTTTTATTCCCCTTGTTATTTTCAGTTTAAACATATGGAGTACACTATAACACTAAAGACCTCCAATAGCATAGCTTGCCTACAGGATGCTAACAACAGAAGCTACTATTAGGAAATTAGCTGTTTCATCACTTGGTTTGACAGCAGCTATATAGACCACAGTGTTACTGAAACCAAAGAGCTGTGCCTTGGAAGGAAGATGGTTTGTATTTAGATTAGAAACTTTAATTTAATATTCTCTCCTAACATCTTGGTACCGTAATCTTTCCACTAAAGTAACCTTAATTAAGTGATCAGTGGGTCCAGGATGATCATTGGCTGAAAGTCACTCAGATCTATAATGCATCTCATCCTTTTTCCTCATTGTTTCAGTTATTTCCATCTGACAGAGGATCTAAAGGACAGTTAGCATAAATGATTTCAAAAACAGATATTATTTCCGTATGCTGTATGGACTTTAACAAGAAAAGACTAATAATATGTTTCATTTTCATGGCCAATGTGTATTTCAGAACTTTTTTGTACTGTATTTTCTTGCTAGATGCTGTGAAGAAATACTGTGATGTATCTTATCCTGTTGATCTGCACAATTTAATCGAAAAACAAACAAATCTGTCAAAACACTCAAGCTGCATTAACCTTGTTTGTTGCATACGCATACATTTAAACTAATAGTTTACTGAATTTTTATTTGTTTCCTGTGTCCAGTTTTGTTTAGATGGAGCCTGTCAGCTTCCCACATTTAAACTTGACAATAATTTGGTCTACCTAGCAAAGGTTCTCCAAATTTGTCGGATAATGAAGACAGTTCCCAGCCCTTTTCGGGGGACTCAGCACATTTTCCATCAGATTTAGATCTGAACTTTGGCCATTTCAACATTTACTTCTTCCTCTGTTAACGTCTTTTGTTGACATAAATGGGTGTTCGTCTTCTCTAGGATCCTGAATCGTCAGTTTTCTAACAGACATCTGAGGTATTTGGTTCACTCCGACAAAAACTCTGGTTTCATGTGAAGAGAAGTAATCCCCACATCATGATGCTGCCACTGCCATGCTTCATGGTGGGTGTAAAGTTATTTTGATATTCAATATGTTTTTTGGCAAATATACACCTTATTCCAGACACATGGAAAATACAGGAGATGGTTGTCACATGTAGAACAAAACCAGTACTCGTTAGAAATTCCTGCTCCTTCTTTCTTAGATATTGCAAATCCTGAGTGACCATAACATGAAGAAGAAGGAGGAGCTGAAGCTCAAGAAAGTAGGGGTTAAAAGAGGAGTCAAGGCCTCAGTTGTACCAGTGGTCATTTTAGCCTCGTTTCCACTGAGCGGAACGGTGCGGCTCGGCTCGGTTTGGTCCGCTATTGTGTAATTCTGACTTTTCATGGGAGCATTTCCACTGCCTACTGAACTCTCCTTGATCAAGCGAGGTTTACCCTGAACGCTTGCGTGGCGTCAAACTGGAGGGACGAAGAAGTGAGTGACGCGCGAAAAACACAGAATAAGACAAGGAAGAAACAACAACAATGGAGTCCATCCAGCAGTTCATGGTTGTCTCTCTTACTTTTTTGTTTTTCGGCTTCGTGTGGAACAGAGGACTGGTGTGTAAAGTTGTCGCGAGGGTGACATTTAAACTTACTGCAGTGTTCATGAGACGCCAGTAGCTCCGCCTTAACTGTATTGGACCATTGTCCTGTGGTCCTACACCTGAAGGGAGACCATTAATGGAGTGGTACGTGACTGCTGTATGGGCCGCTTTTACAATGGAAACAGACAAAAAGGCGAACTGGACCGGACCGCTCAGTGGAAACGAAGCATTTGTGGCTACCTTCAAACGGGTTACTTCTGATTCGCTTGAACTGTACTGGACATATGTTACATTAAAAGAGCAACAACCTTGCATTTTAACGGGAGTGTATACAGTTTTATAATCTCTAAAGAGCAAAATATAAAGAATCAGGACTAAGTATTAAACAGGAAAACAACAAAAAGGGAGAATGAAAAAGATAAAAAGCAGGATAGACAAAAAACAGGAAGGAGAATGAGATTTAGGGCTTACAGAATGATACAACCCCATGGCCTCTGTTCTCAATATTGGCTGCTGGTTTGCTCCAGTGATCTAAGCTTGACTCCCCCTGCTTGGTCCCAATTTTCTCTTCATGAGTCAAATTAGTTCCAATACCAAGAGCTTAGTTGGGCTTGAAGAAACAGCTGGCTCTGTGTGGGGCCGTATGGATCCAAAATGGCTGACTGATAACAACAGTAAAGCTTATGTTACCCTACACATTCCTCTCCCACAGGCTTCAGGTCAGTGAGGCGAAAGTACAATTTTCAAAATGGAAACGTCGGGAGGCTTGTTCTCTCTGTTAATGGCTAAAGCTGTTTCTCATGGTGTTTGAGGGAATAATTGTCTGCAATAATAATAATATTGTCTGCATACTTTACAACTGCAAAAAATATTGTTCATGAAGATAAAACCAAGAAACCAAGAATAATCTATCTTTTTCCACATTGATCAACATGAGAAAAAGTAGTGAAACAACTCAGTATGCAAAAATATTTTGTTTAATCTCTCATTTTGGTTCAGACAGAAACACTTAAAAAAGAAAGACTGAGAACTTCACTCACTTTTTGTGCAAAAGTAAATGCTTCAAAATATTCCCTCATTTCTTATAAAAATCAAAAATCTTGAACTTTAATTTAATTACTGATAGTACGCTGTTGCATCTTGCAAAGTCCAGTTTGAGTTGCAGATGGCTTTCATCTGTTTTCTACATTTTAAATGCACAAAGCCAGTGTGCAGGTGCTCATCAGTAAATTACAATAAAATTCATTTTAGTCATCAATTTAATGTTTTTATTTCTGTTCATTTTGCTGATTATGTTTTTTACCTAATACATTTTTTTGAATATTATTTACAACCAATACAAAAATGATTTTTAACAAACATGTCCATGTAATAGGTAGTGTATGCACTCAATACTTTATGGGGGGTCATTTTGCATGAAATACTGCATCAGTGTGACGTAACATGGAGGTGATCAGCCTGTGGTTCTGCTGAGCTGTTCAGGAAGCCCAGGTTGCTTTAATAGCTCACCTGCATTGTCTAATCTGATGTCTCTGATCTTCTGGACAATACCTGCATAGATTATCTATGGGGTTTTAGGTCAGGACAGTTTGCTGGACAATCAAGCACAGTCACACTATGGTCATTGGGGCAGCTTTTGGTACCTTTGGCAGCATGAACCGCACACAAGGACTGCAACACTTGCAGCCCAGGTCCTGGATATGTCTGTGTGTCGTAGCTCTTAAAATCTCTTCAAGAGTTTGAAGGCATGGACTGAGTCAGATCTTCAAGTCACCATACTCCTGTTACCGCTGCTGTTTCTGCATCTCTTTCCCAAACACTTTTCCTTCCACTCAACTTTCCATAAACATGCTTGTATACATTTACCAGTAAACGGTCAGCTCTTCACCACTTGTCTTTTTTTTTTTTGTTATGTTACAACTAACCAGTTGTAACACAACATTTCTGTGTTTAAAATCCTTTTTGAACTGGTCTCATATGATATGCTAATTTTATAGGATTCTTAATAGCTGTACCTTTCATAATTAACAGGAATTAACACCCTGAAATAAATCCGTCTGTATATAATGAATCCATATATATCAGTTTCAGTTTTTGAATTGAATGACTACAATTGGGCAAGTTAAGGCAACTTTATTTATGTAGCACTCTTTCAACAAGGCAATTGAAGGTGCTTTGGGTGATTAGGGGAGAACAACAGAACAGCATAAAATACAACATAAGAGACACAACACATTTGACACATTTAAACATATGAGGTTCCAGCTATTATTACTTGCTTTCACAAAGGCGATGGGTTTTTAGCTTTGATTTAAAGGAATTCAGTGTTTCAGCAGCTTTGCAGAGGTCTGGAAGTTTGTTCAAAATAAGGGGAGCATAGAAACTGAAAGCTGCTTCTCCATGTTTGTTTCTAATTCTAGGGATGATTAATAAGACTAGAGTTAGAAGACCTGAGTGGTCTGGGGGGTTGGTATAGTGACAACAGATCTTCAGCATACTTGGGTGCTATAAATCAATGATTTATAAACTAGTAAAAGTATTTTGAAGTCTATTCTCTGGGCTACAGGGAGCCAGTGTAAGGACTTTAGAACTGGGGTGATGTGCTTTTAAAATTAATTAACTTCTTATGATATCCTGATTTGTTTGAATGAAAAATCTAATTATGTTTAAGCATTTCTGCAAACTTACCAATAAAATCAACTTCTCTTTTAAACTCACATTTCCCCACATTTTAGTTTTGGATTTTACAATGAAACAGTCTTTGAAAGCACTGCCAGACCCTTATGTGCCAACCAATGCTCTGCCTTTGGTCCAACATGTCTATTTCCATTTTAAATTGCATGGCTTGTAATGTTGTGTAAAAGTCTGAGATTTACCTTTTGATGCCTCGGAGCACTTTCTGGTAATCCCCTCAGGTTGTTACGAAATTAAGTCGATTTGCTGCGACTGTTTTGAACAAAAACAAACTTTGTTTCCCGATGGAGGACTCGGTTTTATGTGCACTGGCTGGAATCAGGGAAAAGCAAGGTCCGTGAAAGGACGGAAAGCACACACAAAAAAGCCCTGCTGAGAGGTGCTAGGGATTTTTTATTGGTGGGGAGATGAGAAGAAAACAGATGAAGAGAAAGGAGGACAGGAAAGAGACAGGAAAGTGGAAGAGGTTGGGGAGCATTTGTTGCTGTCAGTCTGTCCTTTAATCCCCCAGGATTTTTCCTGCCTCCCTTTCCCACGTTCTCGGTGTTAATTGATAAACTCAGGGAGGGAACAAGACCCGTGACTAATCACTTCGGCGCTGCTGTTTTGCTGCTGCTGGTGTGTGAGTGTGTGGGTATGTATGTCTGCGTGTACAGGTCAGTGAAGTGTGTGTTGGCCCCCACTAACCTGGCACAGCTAGAAAACTGGCAGCATCACTAGTCTGCTGCTGTTTCATGCCAGCACCTTGTTGTTGGATTTTCCCCTTGAAAGAGAAACCACTCAAACTTTAAATCCTTGGCCAAATTACAGTCCGATGCATGACTCAGTAAAATACTATATGCCGTGACTATAAAACAAGCAATGAATGGTGTAAGTGTTCCTTTGTATTCCTCTCCATCTGAGCATTTAACAGAATGTGTTTTCTTTTAGGACCACAGCAGACAGATGAAAAAAAACACTATCCTGTTTTTACTGCTCTCTTAAACTTGTTCATATTAAAGGTCCAAAACAAGGAAATGGGATAATTATGTTTATTCAAACCTCTCACCAGAACAGACAAATTTTTCTTAGACGTTTCCTTGGGGTTCTTGCTTTGTAGAACGTGTTTTTCTGTGTCCGTCTGTTGAGAGATTTAGAGCAAAGACCTTTCTCCACATTGACCTGTAGAAAAAACCTGTTGAAAAAAACCTTGAAAATAATAAATTGCAGTGGTATGATTTCACACTGAAATAGTAGAATAATCTAACCTGTAATATGATGACATGTATTGAGTGAGAAAAATATCCAGAAATAATTGTTTTTAACAAAATCCCATATACTCTATATTGGTGCCCCTAATATTCATCCATTCATCTGTGGACCGAAGGTTACCTTCGCCATTGTCCGCCTCACTCACATCAAGATCTAAAGCTCCTCACCCCCAAGGGCCAGGAACCAACCAGACTTAGTAAAATATGATTAGCAACTGGAACAGTTCTCAAGATCCACCTCTGGAAAGCTTCTGTGCTTATTTGAAAATGGTCACAGGAAGCTGAACGAACCCTGCAGGGTTGTTTTGCAACCTCAGACTGGATGACTCTTTGCCAAGCACATGGAGAGGACATCAATGCCATGACTGAGTGTGTGACTGACTATATAAACTTCTGTGTGGACAACATCATCCCCACCAGAACAGTGAGATGCTTCCCTAATAATAAACCCTGGATCACCAGTGACCTGAAGGAACTGCTAAACAAGAAAAAAAGAGCCTTCAGGGAGGGAGACAGGGAATTATTGAGAAGTATACAGAAGTAACTTAAGGTCAAGATCAGAGACAGCAAGGAGGCATACAGGAAGAAGCTGGAGAACAAACTACAGAGGAACAATATCAGAGATGTCTGGTCAGGAATGAGAAAGATCACTGGTTTTAAGGACAGGAAGGATTGGATAGATGGAAGTCTGGACAGACCCAATAAACTGAACATATTTTTCAACAGGTTCAGTTCAGGAACTAGCTCAGCATCCCCCTCTCCTGTTCCCAGCCAAACAGACATCCCACTCTCCTCTGACCAACAGCTTTCCTGTCACACCTCGGATGTTTTATCCTTCACCTTAGCCATGGACTCTTCTAATTCCACAAGTTTGACTTCAACCAACTCAGGAAATGCTGCTACCCCCTTTGCCTCCCCCTCCCACTTGTCTGTCTCCAAAAGTCAGGTGAAGAGGCAGCTGGAGAAACTGAACCGGAACAAGGCTGCAGGTCCAGATGGTGTCAGCCCCAGAGTCCTGAAGGCCTGTGAGCTGAGCAGCTCTGTGGAATTCTGCAGCACATCTTCAACCTTAGCCTAACTCAGGAGAAGGTTCCAGTGTTGTGGAAGACATCCTGCCTTGTTCCACTACCCAAAAGAACTCACCCATCAGTCATCAATAACTATAGACCTGTTGCTCTGACATCCCACATCGTGAAGGTCCTGGAGAGACTCCTGTTGGCACCCCTGAGTAAGCAAACAAGAACGTATCAGGACCCATTGCAGTTTGCTTATCACTGTGGAGTTGGAGTTGAAGATGCCATCATCCACCTACTTCAACCAACCCACTGTCATCTGGACAAAGCAGGCAGCACTGTGAGGATCATGTTCTTTGATTTCTCTAGTGCATTTAACACAATTCAGCCTGATTTGCTTTGTCAGAAACTCCTGAAGACACAGGTGGAGCCCTCAACAATCGCCTGGATCAATGACTACCTGACCAACAGACCACAATTTGTGAGACTGAAGAACTGTGTGTCAAACCAGGTGGTTAGCAGCACAGGAGCACCACAGGGGACCGTACTCTCACCATTCTTTTTCACTCTGTACACCTCAGACTTCCAGTAAAAATCAGAGACCTGTCATCTGCAGAAATACTCAGATGACTCTGCAATTGTTGGGTGTATCACAGATGGACAAGAAGCTGAATACAGAGAGCTGGTGGACCGCTTTGTGACATGGTGTGGAAACAATCGTCTCACCTTGAATGTGAACAAAACAAAGGAGATGATTGTAGATTTCAGAAGAAACAGGGATAAGTCAAACACTGTTTCCATCATGGGAGAAGAAGTGGAGGTGGTTGAGGAGTATAAATACCTCGGAGTTCACCTTGACAACAGACTGGACTGGAGGCGCAACAGTGAAGCCGTCTACAAGAAGGGACAGGGCAGACTGTACTTCTTGAGGAAGCTTAGGTCCTTCAAGGTTTGCAGCAAGATGCTGCAGATCTTCTACAAGTCTGTTGTGGAGAGTGTAATCTCTTCAGCCGTCATCTGTTGGGGTAGCAGCATCAGAGCCAGGGACTTAAATAGGTTAAACAACCTGATAAAGAAGGCTGGTTCTGTTCTTGGGACAACTGTGGAAAATCTGGAGATGATGATGCAAAGAAGGATTCTTCATAAAATCAAAAAAATTATGGACAACCCTGAGCGTCCTCTTCATGAGACAGTCATACAACAACAGAGCGTCTTCAGTCGGAGGCTTCTTCAGTTTCGCTGCAATACAGACCGCTACAGGAAATCCTTCCTGCCCACAGCCATCATCATCTACAACAACTCCTTAAAGAATTAATTATATGAGCTACACCAACACTTAATTTCCCTCTGGGATCAATAAAGTATTTTTGAATTGAATTGAATTTGAATTTACTTGATATACAATAAAGCACCTTTCATTTTACTCCTTTGCTCTTAGAGTATTTCTGCATCTGGGTTTAATTAGTATCAGAAATAAAATGTAAAACTCCAAAACTCACAGTTGGCGAACTGCAGCAAAGACCAGCATGTTTGGGTCACAAACTCTACAAGACAACCATTAGATGATTTCTACAATGTTCCTCCTACTTTCACGGTTTAGTATTTGCAGATTTTCTGTGGATCATGACTCCAAATTATTCTCAGAAAATTTGACTATTCGTGGATTTTATTTTTCTAAAATTTGTGAATGGAGGCTAGGGAGCTGAAATACCTAAACACAATGCTACTTGACACGCTATTGGCTGTCGTTTGTAGCCAATTCAGGAGAGCCATTCATTTTCCTTGATGCTGATTGGCTGTGCCCCCAAGAAAAGGCTGTAAATGTTAGTTTCTGCAATTGTGCTTGATGGTTTCCACTGTGTATATTATTGCATATTCTGATATAATGTATTTGGTGTTTGAACTATTACAATTGGGAGTTACAGTTACAAAAACGTCTTTGACAGCCACTGAGCAAGTTGTCCCACTTAAAAAGATTAAAGGTGTGTAATTTTCATATGGGTAGGGCAGACCGGCTCTAGTTGTCCCATGGGTTGCTTGTCACATTGCTCATTACGGCCACATTAGAGGGGCACTGTGGTTTGATTTTGATATCAAACATTTATTTTATTAATCTGATCATTTATGTTTTGATTTGAACACACAACACTGAGGTGACGATACAGTTTGTATTTTTGAGGGGTCAGAGTAACTTTTCATGTTGGTGTTAGTTTTGTATTAAAAGTTTGTAAGTTTTCAGCTTTTAAAAACAATAATCAAAAAGTCAAAGATGAGTTCTTTGATTTGAGCTGGCATTTTCTAAAGCTATCTAAAGCCATGTGTTAGCTAGCTAACACATTTCGTCAAGAGTCCACCTGGGGCTGGCTGTCACATGTAACAACCAACCTCATATCAAATATTTGTATTAGCTCTTATATACTAGTGTTGACGTAGTATTTTATTTTTCTTAAGCTGGCAAAGCAAACTTGAATTTCAAGCTAAATGTTTTCAGTGAAGGTTAATCTTCTATTGGATTTTTGTATTTTGGCATAAGGCTAAATAGTTGAAATAACAGTTCAGAAGATCAACTGGGGAAACATTTTAAAGACGGAATGCATTTGCATGATTTTTGAGCATTAAAAACAAAGCTGGGTTAACTTTTTTCTGTGTTTATATTTAAAAAGAACTTATTGCTTTATTCATGATTATATTTTTCAGTACTATACATTCCTTCACTTTACCATTCACCAGAATAATACATTACTTTGCAAAATTTTACGGATTGAACAAAAGGAACATCGATTATTATTTATCCCTAAACCAAATCTAAGTTTTTGTTGTTTTAATAAAAAGACAAAAAAGTTACACAATTTTATAAAATCTTAATTCTACTAACAAAAACCACATTGAAGTTAATATGGACAACCAGCCTATTTCATTGCGACAACCAACCCAAACATGGGGCACATTGAAATAGTGTGTGAGTGTCTTTCACAGGTAATAAATTTTCATCACATTTGAATTATTTTTAAAAAAGAAAGGAGAGTTCAATTCAAGCCAAGATCCTAAACTTTCATTTTATCTACAAATGTCTCTTAAAATATGTTTGGATGATGAGCAATGTATACTAAAGCAAAAAGTGAGACAGTTAGCACCAGTCTCCCCTACAATTAAACTGAGAACAAATGTAAAAAATAAATACAAACAATACAAACACACATACGAACAAGCAAGAATACTGGTCCTCACAGACCTTTAAGAAGCTATTCTATCCTCCACTTGTTACCTGTATTAATGGCACCTGGCTGTTTGAACTCTTTATCTGTATAAAAGACACCTGTCCACATCTTCAAACTGTCAGACTGCAACCTCCACCATGGCCAAGACCAGAGAGCTGTCCTAGGACGCCAGGGACAAGATTGTACACCTGCACAAGATGAGCCAATCTACAATAGGCAAGCAGCTTGGTGAGAAGAAATCAACTGTTGGAGCAATTATTAGAAAAAAAGATCACTGACAAACTCCTTCGATCTGGGGCTCCATCCAAGATCTCACCTCGTGGGGTACACATGATCTTGAGAACGGTGAGGAAACGGCCCAGAACTACATGGTTTGGAACTGGTCAGTGACCTGAAGAGAGCTGGGACCACAGTAACAAAGGTTATTATTATTAACACACTACGTCGTCATGGATTAAGAGGCCCGTCTAAACCCTTACGGAAAAATCATATGTGATCACATGTGAAAAATGTTTGACCCATGTAAAATTCACATGTGAAAACACATGAAAAAACATGTGAGATGTGTGAAAAACATGTGACCACCTGGGTTTTGCACATATTTCCTGTGTGAATTTGGAACATTTTAATGGTAATAAACTGTGAAACCCATGGACATTCACACGTGAAGCCCATGTGATAACATGTAAACCACATGTGAAAAAAATGTGTGAAACCCATGTGGAATTACATATGAAACCTATGAATGTCATCCGTTCAGATGAGACCAAAATAGAACTCTGGTTTAAACGACCCTCGCCGTGTTTGGAGGGGGTAGAATGCTGAGTTGCATCCCAAGAACACCATACCCACTGTGAAGCATGGGGGTGGAAACATTATTCTTTGGGACTGCTTTGCTGCAAAGGGGACAGGACGATTGATCCGTATTAAGGAAAGGATGAATGGGGCCATGTATCGTGAGATTTTGGGCAAAACCTTCTTCCATCAGTAAGAGTATTGAAGATGAAACGTGACTGGATCTTCCAGCATGACAATGATCCCAAACACGCTGCCCGGACTGGCTATGTAAAAATAATTTCAATGTTCTCGAGTGGCCTAGCCAGTCTCCAGACCTCAATCCAATGGAGAATCTGTGAAGGGAGTTGAAAGTCCGTGTTGCCCAGCAACAGCCCCAAAACATCACAGCTCTAGAGAAGATCTGCATGGAAGAATGGGCCAAAATACCAGCTACAGTGTGTGCAAACCTGGTAAAGACCTACAGGAAACATTTTATCTCTGTCATTGCCAACCAAGGTTACATTACAAAATATTGAGGTGAACTTTTGTTATTGACCAAATACCAATTTTCTGCACCATTATACAAATAAATTCTTTCAAAATCATACAAGGTGACTTCCCGATTTTTTTTACATTCTGTCTCTTACAGTTGAAGTATACCTTTGGTAAAACTTATAGACCTCTCTAATCTTTTCAACTGGGACAACTTGCACAATCGGTGGCTGCCAAGTACTTTTTTTCCTCACTAAGCGTTTTTTTAGAGGGGGTCTCAAGTATTCTCAAATTTCAGCTATTCACGATTGGCTGTGGTCCCTAACCCCCACGAATACTGGGGGTCCACTGTATGTACAAACTGGCTATTTTGGAGGCATACCAGTAAAGAGCATTTTTCCTACCGTTACATATGTCAACATGTTGAGATGGCTGTGGTGTGCTTGGAGTTTAATTGGAATTAAGTGCTTTGGTTACTAAGATTGAGCAAACATTCCCAAAGTACTTGTTTAAAAGCATCTTAGGCACCTTGTTGGTGTGTGGTGGACAGTATGTGATGCTGCAGGCGTTTTTCTTGTCCTCTCTCTGTATGAGGAAAGATTTCAATGTTTCACTCTGAAACATATCATTTTGGGGCACATAAGACATTATTTCCATGTAGTAGGCACCATAATACTGTCCAAAACACCCCGCTGTCCCACACATGCATACCCTGTGGCTTGACTGGACCACAGAACTCACACACACTCACACTACTCCCACTCACACCCACACATAAACAAAGTCAGTGACTCACTCAAATTCCCTAACTGCTTGCTCACAACCAGGAAATCAGCGGCCAATTTGGTATCAAATGGTTCAATAGTTCTTTTAATGGTTTAGCTGTAAAAGTTTAAAAAAGCTTCAACACAGCCACAACAGTCACTTTGTTTCCTCTATATTTGAAATGTGTAGACTCCCCCTAGACTACTTTCAACCTAAAGAAACCTCCAAGTGCAAAAGAATGCTGGATGCTATTATGCTAATTTTAATTTGTTCCATTCGGACTTGCGGAAACATAATTGACGCAGTTTGTCCTGATGTTAGAAAGTGTAGCCAGTAGTTGTGTAATGGGATCTAAAAAGCTGACCTACTAGTGCAGCACAGATGTTCTGGCCAGACATTAAACCTGAATAATGATCCTCACTGTGGAAAATGGACAAACAGAGAGACTCAAAAGCAAGAATTAAGCACGGAAAATAAAGAAAGAAATAGGCAAGCAGACTAACAGCTTTAACAGCATTTCAGCAGTCAGGATTCTGTTTTGCATCCGAAATGTTTGAGATAGTTAATTGTTCTCGCTCAGCTAATTTTTTAAAGGCTTTGAAAACTGCAGAGGTCAAATTTATTTTAAAGGAATTATTACATGCCACAGTAATAAGTAAGGAGAGGCCCATATCTAACCGAACATTCAACCAAAGATCGTTGAACAAATTAATCTACGAATTAATTCCTTTTTGATGTAGGAGTATCTCTTCAGTGCTCTCCAGTCAGGTTTTTAACCCCACCATACTGCCTGGAGTCCATTAGTAAACATCTTAAATTACATTAAACTTCTGATGGATTAGTTGTATTCTTAGTTAATACCAGAACTACATTGTGTCATTTGGCAACTGAACAAAGATTACATGTGAGGTACCCCAAGGCTGTGTTCTTAGGGCACTTTGATTCAACATCTGTCTGCTCTCCTAACTCAGATCATGGAGTACTACAATACCTGTAACTATCCTGATAACTAACAACTGCATAACTGCGTATCACTACATGACCACGGTTCATTAGAGTCAGTGTGTCGCTATTATCAATGGGCTGTTGTTATATAACATATAAATGGTAAATGAACTGAATTTATGTAGCGCCTTTCCTGTCATACTGATCTCTCAAAGTGTTTTACACAACTGCCACATGAACTGCCACATTCACCCATTCACACTCACAAACGTGCACACATTTATACATCAGTCTGCACATTGGTAGGCAACTACGGGTTAAAGCTGCAGTCCGGAGTAATTGAGCCTCCAGCCCTACCGCAGCAGTTGTGCACGCGCATCACCTGTGGCGACACAGCGAGTCAAAGAAGTAAGCAGCAAGCGCTATATAGCACCACCCGATTGTATTTTTGCTATGGACATTTCGGAGGTGAGCAGCTTCTGCATGACTGATGCTTTCTCACAATATGGCGACTGTTAACGGAAAGACACGGAGCAGTCTGTGTTCGAGGCCCCATGTTCACATGTTTGCACGATCCGCATGCAAGTTTTATCATAGTATTGAACCCCACTATCATTTTTAAAGATTTTTACAACTTTGATACATAAAAATATTCTCCGGACTGCAGCTTTAAGTGCCTTGTCCAGAGCCACATTGACTTGTGACAAGAGGTAGCTGGAATCAAACCTACAACCTTTCAATTTCAAGTTGACTACTCTACTACTGACCCACAGTTGCCACCACATAAAGTATTGTTCAACTTTACAACCATCTTAGCCAACACTGGCAAAAAGAATTTCATTACAAATCGGGACAACAAAAGCCCTCATCTACCTTTTGACCCTCATCTATGGTCATGAGATATGGATCATACTTGAATGAACGAGATCCTGGATACAAGTGACCAAAAGGAGCTTTCTTCAGTGGGTGACTGAACTCAGATTTAGAGATGGGATGAGGAGCTCTCCCATCCAACTCAGATTAGAGCCCTTGCTTCTCCGCATTGAAAGGAGTCAATTAAGGTGGTTCAGGCATCTGAAAGGATGCCCCCTAGGTACTTCCCTTTGAAGGTTTTCCAGGCATGTCCCACTGGGAGGAGTCCCCTGAGACGACCCAGAACTTGATGGAGGGACCATATACCCTATCTAGCCTGGGAACGCCTTGGGTTTCCCCCAGAATGAGGTGTGTTGCTGGGGAAAGGTATGTCTGGGGCTCCCTCCTGGACCTGTGGCCCCTGTAACCCAATCTCAGATAAGCAGAAGAAAATGGATGCATGGAGATGTGAACCATGTAGACACCTCAGGTAATCAGAGACCTGTTTACAAGGTGTTCTCAGAGCCAGAACAAAACAAGGGGAAGCAACATTTTGTTTGTATGCCTGTTAGCTCTGGAACAAACTCCCTGAAAACCTGAAATTTGCAAAAACTGATGGCTTTTTAAAACTAAGACTGTAAAACTACTTTTTACTGCAGATTTCTCATACAGAACAAAGATTACTGTATCGGATAATTTTTAGCACGTCTTAGCCATTTAGTTATTTAATTTTAGATTGAAATCTGTCGTTTACAAATGTTTAAATTTTAAAGTTTTTTATGCATTTCTCATCTCCAACGTTACTTTCTTTATTTTTTTTCTTTCCTGCAAAGATCATGCAAATGTTTTCCATCATGTTTTAACTGCTTCATTGGTCAGGATGTTACTAAAGGGGTGACTGGTTGCTTTTCAGCCAATTGCGGCAATCATAATAAAAAAATCTGTAAGTGCCGGCCATTAGCCAGTTAAGGACAGGAAACAGAGCTGGCTTTAATGCTGCTTATCCTTGCAGCTGCTTATACCTGCGGCTAAGTGTCTGCACAAACACACAAACACAAGTATGCAGTTATTTTCGCCCAGATTTCCTCACTTGGTTGTTTTGGTTGCATTAGCGAGGGCTATTTTTAGGCGGTAATGTGCTTTTTCTATATAACTACAGAATAAACAGTGCTGCAGAAAGAGGAATACGGATTTCTTTCCAGGGAGGGTTGGAAAGTACCAGATAGCTGTTGACTCCGTATTAAAGTTCTTCGCAGGGGTTGGACCAGGACCATGGAGTCTGGAGCCATCTCAGTGAGTTGGGTTCAGAACAGTGGATGGTTGCTGTGCCTTGACCAATGTCTGTGGTGTCTCAGCTTGCCTTGTCATTCCTCTACTTTAAGAAGAAATTCCCCTATTCTTGTGCCATGGTTGGTGACTCTAAATGGGCCCGATTAGGTTGGGAGTTTAGGGTGGAGGTTGTGTATGTGTGGGTGTTATCAGGGGGGCAGTAATGGCCCAATGAAAGACTCTTTTGTAATGCTGCTGCTATTTGACAGTGGGGCTATCCACCCAGGAATCATCTTCAACCTGCCACACCCATTCAGCTTTTCATATGGTAAGGCCTCCTGATGGCTTTAACACTGCAGAACTCCCAGGCAACAAACGGGTCCCCCACCCTCCCCCATCAACCACCGGGGCCATCCTCCTCCCCTTCCCTTGGTGACCAACCAGTGCCCCGGCAACAGCTTCCGCCCCACTGATCCTGCACTAGAAACTGGTTTTGACTCTTAATCAGTTCAGGTTCATTCCTGGCTCCCTTTCAGAAGGGGCTGGGAGGTGGGAACAGACAGAGGCAATTTAGGATGAGCCTATCTTGGGGCAAAACACCCTGAGGCATGAGCATACAGATGCAAACCAGTCCACAGTAGAGGTGGATAGAGTGGCCAAAAATCGCATTCACATAAGTTTAGTTTTACTTCAAAATAATATTAGTAAAAGTAAAATGCCTGGTGGCGTAAAGCTACTCCTGTAAGTCCATCAAGTGAGCATAACTAGGTACTACCCAGCTCTGGTACAAAAGTTTGTGGATGGAAACACGGATAGGTCACATGTGGATACTAATTGAGAAGAAGGAGGTGTGGCTTTCTTTTAACCTTTATTCCTGCTGCTTATGCAGAATTTGCATTTGAATCCTATTGTGAGTGCATAGAGTTATGCATTTTTGATTGATGCCCAGCTGAGTTTTTTGTTATGCACAACTTTGTACACTGCTGTGAGATTCTCACAGTGTGATAGCTTTCACTAATAATATCGGTTTCCTGGTATTGCTTTTATTGAAAACAGAAAAGTGTCAGGTATTTCTACTAATGGCTTATTTATATTGTGCTATTATAAAAGGCAATCCAAAGTGCTTTACAAACATTAAAAGAAGGGAAAAGAAAAAAGAAAAAAACCTGTAAGATTTTGCTTTAAGAGGGCTTAATTTATGAAACACTTAAAGTATGTATGTATTTCACCATCTCAACAAGAGCTTTTAAGAATATCATCATTGTTGTTCATATTGGGCCGTGTTGGAAAGATTCTGGTTCTATTGCAAGGGAATCTGACAAAAATTAAACAGGCAACATTATTTTGTAGCAAAATAATGTCCAGTTTTTAAAAATAAAGTGCTTAAAAACGTTTCAGTGTTTGTTCTTCTCCTTACAGTGACACCGGGTGTGGTTGGTTATCTATCCAGCTACAGCCTGCAGACTCTTATGTCGGTTTTTCATGATTAAAACCAAGCAACTGAAACTTCCTTTTAATGGGCCATGGAAGTGTGTACTAAGTGTCTTTCAGCCAGCTGACCAGCTGTGCGTGGCAAAAGGTGGAAGATTTGTTGGGGTTTCCAACACCAGAACCGTTGATCAGTATCCGGCCCATACCTGTTTCATAGTTTTCCTTTGTTCCACATAGATTCATTCTTCTTCTGTCCACACATGCTCCTAATTTTACACAAATTTCAGATTTAAAAGGGCAACTTCTAGGAATATTTTTGCTGCTCGTATGTATTCTCCGTATTGGAGAGATTCTGGTTTTGCTGCAAGAGACTCTAAGATAAACAAAACAAAAACAAAACTTCTTTCACAGATGAACAAAACAAGGTTTGGATTTTTAAAATGATGGAGCTCAAAAATGTTTTCCTTAAAGATCACTTTGTAATGTCAATGCCATGTTTCCCGCTGAAATTGTGTTTCTATGGTTACAAAATTATCATAATAAAAGCCACTGCGCTGTCCTTTGACGTCTGATAATCCCCTACATGTACTCCCCCCCGACATTCTTTTCTGGATTGTTTTTTAATGTCCCACCTGAACAACACAGTGAGGGCCTATTTTACCGTCTGACAACCCGCTGACACCAGAATTCATGGTTTCTCTGATACTATTCTTGTGTTCGCAGTAAGTGAAATAAATGCAAAATTCAGTTCTCTGCAGAGGTAAAAGTTATCTATGACATTTTCCATTAACCAGACTATTTTCTTTGACCCGTGCCGAAGAACCTAAAACTACCACACACCCCCAGAAATGTTACTAAGGTCTTACTTCTCACCCATGTTGGGAAATTACAGATATTTATACCCAGCCCAAACTGGCACACACACATACAGTAAGAGCACAACTCTCCAAAAGCTAAAGTTGTGTTATGCTTTCATTACAAGGGGTGTAACGGTACCCAAAATTCACAGTTTGCTACATATTTGGGATTTTAAAGTCACAGTTCGGTACGTTACACTTTAATCAAGAAGAAAATATATTGTTTTACTTTGATCAGCATGAAATAACCTTTTTTCGTGAATTACTTCCCCTCAATTTCTGAAATTAGCTTAACTTTATTATGTTCTCCAATGTAAAAAAGTATAGAACCGACTGGAGATTTGATTTGATTTTTATAAATAAACTAAATTGTACTAGCAGACATACTGTAGCCAGAGAAGAAAACAATAAAACTACTTGAAAACAGTCAGTGTTAATGTTTAGAAGAGTTTAAATGATTACTTAAAAAAAAAATCTAATGATTACAATTATAAAAAAAAAAAAAACATGCTTAAATCATTTTGAAGTTGTTTTGATATTTCGATAGTCTACTCTCCCTGCTGTACTCGAATGCAGCATGGGCAGCTGTTGGGGAAATCTCTTCTCATCAATGGAGATTCTGCCGACTTTCGATTTATACAAAAAAAAGGAATTTGGGCTGATTGGATGCCACTGGTACCCATGTGGACGTCAGCTTTTTTTTTTCAGGTATTGGTGATGTTTAAATTCTGCTTGACAGTGTTTCAGGTGGGTAATTCAGTTCAGAGCAGTGTGTTATGGACCCTATTTCTGTTGAAAGATGTGTTTGCTGACAAATTTGTGGTTTGGTCTATCTTTCGTTTTTTACTGTAGCTGCTTGAGAAACCATTAATGTTCCCAAATAGCACAGTTTAGTGAAAGCTGGAAGTCCTTTCTGTTTTGTTTTGGTGTAATTTTTTAAGAAGTTGAACTGCGCTCTGATTTCGGCACATAAAAATTCTGCATGTGTTCAGGTAGAAAACAGCTGGATTCATTCGGTACACATGTAAATACATGTACCGTAACAACTCTAGTAACTACATTATGTCACTTTACCACTGGAATGGCCTAGTCAAAGCTCAAAGTATTGACTGAGGGAGGTTGAGTACAAACACACAGCACACTTTTGAGATTTTAAAACACTCAAAATGATGGCCGAGTTTGTTTGACTTTTTTTGGTCGATATGTCCAACATCGACTGTGGCAAACAGCATCCATTCAGTTTCGGTACCCACCGTAATCCTGTTTAGGGTTTCCTGATGGCTGGGGCCACCATCTCTAGCAGTGACTGGGTAAGAGGTCATAACAGAAACACTCAAACAACAGAAACAAGTAAGTTTTCAAAATGTATCTAGTATTTCCTTGATGCTACAAGAATGGCTGTCATATTTATCATGAATGTCCTTAAAATGCACATTGGTTCCAGTAGCTAGGCTCCAAGAAGTCTTCCATCATTGTTAGCAGGCTCAATGTGATGTCACCCATTAGATAAGGAGGCATGGGTTTTTCAACAATAGACTGACTTTTCTTTTGAACAAATACAAATGGATGAGGCCAGAAAGATATGATGGACGAGAGTATGATCAGAATGGTTCTAAGAAGGCTCCACAGAGAAATTTCTTCCTTAGCCAACACAACCATCTGGAGGCAAAAAAAATCATCCCTTAGGACCACTGACTGATTGACAAGGGGCTTTGCAGCATGAATATTCATAGCCACAGTCTCACTAAGCTTTCTCACAACTAGAAGAAAAGTAAACTTTGCAGGGGAGAGAGGATCGCCGCTGGCTGCTCACTTCATGTGGAAATGTGGACCTTCTATTCAGCTCCCTGCTGAGATTCCTAAATAGAAGAATAAGAAGAGGGAGGGCGGTGGGTGGCAGCGTCTTGAGCGAAAGTTGACAAGATTTAAGGATTTAAACTGGCTTAAGTTTTTATCTCTGCCTCCATCTTTCAGGGAATAAACTACTGACTAAATAAACTCATGCAAATAAGCAATGATAAAACCAAAAACAGAGAATATTAAAAGTAGCAATGGGAACATACTGGGGCAAATACCAGCTCATGAGGGGAAAATAAGAAACCAATCTTCCTGAGATTGATGCGCCGAGGCGTTGGGTGACAGCTGAAACCATGGGAATGGGTAGTGGGTGAGGGTCCAATGAGTGGGGTGATGAGGAGCTAACAGAGGCCTCTGAGCAGTAAAGACCGCTGTGTGTAATCGCTTTTAATTGGAATGTATAGAAGACATGGCTTTCCGAGAGGATCAGTTGGCCTTAAACCAGCTTAATTATATGGGATCATGTTAGACGGCTGGGTTTGGGCTGAAAATACCACGGAGCGGGTGTGGCAACACTAGAGCAGAAAGGGGGGGGGGGGGTGGGGTCTGGGGTGGTGAGAATGTTGGCATGTCATGTTTTCTATTAGGAAAAGCCATTCTAATGTTCACATTGGGGCTTAAAGATTGTAAAATAAAACTGCAGAAATCCAGATGTACTTTAGAGTAGCTGTTTATTTTCAGTTGGATCGCCGTTCCCAGCATCTTGCAGTCAGTAATCCTTCACTGTATTTTAGTAGGCTGACGGTGTTTCATTAGTTCAGTCAACTTCTTAGCAGCCAAATGGACCTCTTCATTCTCCAGTGATGTCTGTATATCAATGATTTCATGTGTACTTGCAACGTGTCTAAGCTACATGCAGAACTCGGTTTAAGTATTGAAACTTAAACATTTTCAATTTTTTATTTTAATTTTCAATATTTTTTGTTTGCACAAAGTACCGCAGCAATTTCCTGATGTGAACCTGTTCACACATATGGCAATAAAACCTTTCTGATTCTGAATTTTTGTCACATATTTTGATGTACAGTATTGTACTTGAAGTCATGACAAAGTAGTACATATTTTAGAAATAGGAGAAAAAGGTTACATTGTGTATTAATGTGCAGTGTGTTTGTGTTTTATATGGAGCCACAATTTAAGGCAAGTCTTTTGGGGTACCTCTCTACCAACTTTGCACATCTGAAGACCGAAATGTGGACCCATTCTTTTTTGCAATATACCTCAAGCTCAGTCGAATTTGATGGACAGCATACACATTTCAGTTTTGCCACAGATTCTCATTCAGAATTACAACAGTAAACTTTGACTAGACCATTCTAAGGGGCTGTTAACACGACAACGTTTTTCAGCAAAACGGAGGTTTTTCTCTCCGATTTGGCCTCTCGTTTACACGACAACGGGAAAACGGGGGGGCGAAAACGCAGCTTTTGGGAAACGGCTTCCAGAGTGGAGAGTTTTAAAAATGCTGGGTGATTCGTTGTCATGTAAACGCAAGCCGGAGACTTTTGAAAACGATGACGTCACTGCCAGCCGCCTGCGGCCATGTTGGACTTGCGCACTCCGCCTTTCTACAGAAAAATAACAACAATGGCGGATCCAGGTATGCGGTTACTGCTGATGCAGTTTCTGAAGTTATTTGGTCTCTGTAAGCAAAACTTAGAGATCATCAGGCTTCTATGCGATCACCAACGGAAACATATACAGTACGTGCGTCAAATAATCAATACGCCTTTATTTAAGTGGAGAACTACAAGAAGACCGCCATTGTTAGTTATCATGAAATGTTTCTTTTCCGGGTTGTGAGGGGGAAACTTTGGAACACTGCAAACACGGGGCACACTGCCATCTAAAGGCCGGGCATATGTACTACATCGTTTTCCATCGCGCGCCCTGTCGTGTAAACGCAGTCCGTTTTCACCCGCGTATTCAAACACAAACTGCAACGTTGTCGTGTAAGCAGCCCCTAACATATGAGTGTACTTTGATCTAAACTATTTCACTGTAGCGCTGGCTAAATATTTACAGTTGTCGTCCTATAATTGTGCTACATGCCCACCTGGTTTGAGGAAAACCAGATTTCTCTAAGCTTTCTTTCAACAATCTATTTGCAAGTTTTCCACATGTTCTCTCACCGGTTTCTCCCACCTGAGCTGTGGATCATGGCAGCTCACGCAGAGTTACCATAGGCCTCTTGGCTGATCTCTGAAACATGCCCATTCTCTCAGTTTAAATGGATGGCCATCTCTTGGTAGCTTTGCAGATGTACTCTTTCAGTTTCAGCTATGTACAGATAGTGACTTTGACTTAGCTGTTGCCTCTGACATTGACATGATTTGCTAGTCGCTCCATTCCAACTTTTTGTAACATGCTACAGGATTACTATGGCCCTGCGATAGACTGGGGATTTGTCCAAGGTGTACCTCACCTCTCGCTCAATGACTGCTGAAAATAGACAACAGCCCCCTGCTACTCTGCAAAAACAAGCACGTTCAGATAATGGCTGGATGGATTATTGTAGCCCACAAAGAAACCATTTAAACTTTTTCAGAGTGATTAAACTTTGTTTTATTGAACCTAAACATCAAACTCCTATTGTCTTAGTGAGAGTTATGAACTGCCTTTGATTATGTGATATGTTTAAAAACTTAGACCATCTGAGGCCCAGTGTCTTCACTGCTGATGTTTGATGCTAAACAAGTAATAGTATTTTATAGTTTTAATGAGGCAGACATCTGAAAAGAACATGATTTTTTTTCTAGAAAGAGATGGAATGACAAAAACTGTTAATGAAACATTAACTTTTACTGAGGAATTAAAGTGTTTAAATTAAATGAAAGGTGTGGGGCCTTGAAGGATTGCTTGAGCCAGTATATCTCAAACCTTAGTTGTAGGCCATTTTCATCAAGTGGCAGCATTCAAGCTTTATGAATTTCATCAGGTATATTGAATACTTAATGCCAAACCTTACCTGACCTCACCTCATTTGCATCCTTTAGCTAAAGCCATGTGGGACAACAGTGACATTACAAAAACTGGATGTTTGAGGCTTAATTGGTCAGGAAGGCAACAAAGAGGTGGATGGAGCTGCAGGAGTTTCCTACAAGTCCGGGTTGGGTTCTTCATATGACCACAGTCCTGCATCATTGAAGATAATCAAAAGAACACCCAATCTACGGTAACAATGGCAGCATCATGATGTGGGGTTTGTTTTCTGTAGATAAACCTGGGGTTTTGGTTCAGGTGGATGGAATTACACACAGATTTAAACAGCAGTCTGTTTTGAGCCAGTTTAATGGAGAGCTGAAGAGTCCAGATATACATCCACATCAACAAAAGAAGGGGAGAAAAGAAGAATGGCCTAGTCAAAGTCCATAACTCAAGGAGATGAGAGATGTCCTTTTAACCTGATAAATGTACAGCAAGGTAAAACTGGCAAATATGGTCCAGTCAGAGTGAGTCACAATGATAGACTGCTACCAAAGAAGACTAAATGCTGAAGCTGATTTAAAAAGTATAAGTTCAAGGATGTGCAAAACAAAGCGACCAGGACGTTGCACCATTTTTTATTATAGAGGATGCCACATATATGGTGGACCTGGTAAAGATCCACAGTGGATGGAACTAAGGACTGAGAGTTGGAATATATATATATATATATATATATATATATATATATATATATATATATATATATATATATATATATATATATATATATATATATATATATATATATATATATATATATATGTGCTAAAGTTTTAATGGTGGTAAGTTGTTTCGAATTTAGTGTGTTTCTATTCGTCTGTTGCGCTTCAATTATATATATATATATATAACTGCCTTCATTCTTTGAAGTTTGTGTGTTGTACTTAACTACACCTGAGTTTCCCAACAAATTTGGTTGAGCAGTCAAAGACAAGATCGCATCACATGCACAAAAAAAGACACAAAAAAACCCCCACAACTGCTTTTATATTGCAAAATGAAGGAGCTCTATTAGTTTAACACACAGCATGCAGGTTTGGGCTAAATGTGAAGCCTACCCGGAAGTGACAAAAATTGCAGTTCCCCCCCTCATCCGTTTAGGGCTGGCTCCAGAAAGGATCAAGTACCCATTGACTCCCATGTTAAAAATACCAACTTGACAGCAGAAATAAACATTTTTACAGTAATGTTTATTCATGTTCGGATGTTAATCCTGCACTTATTGGACAAAGATGGCTTGCTGTGGTATTGATTGCACTAACAGCCTGTCCAAGAAGCCTCTGCTCCCCTTTTTTTTCTGGTTAGCAAAATTATATTTCTGCTGTGCATTTAAGATAACGCTGCATGGTCAAAAATGGGTTGACATGATCACATTTCTTCTTTACTGTACATATTTTTTTTACTTGTTTTAATTAAAATTCACATCGTTTTAGTGAAAGCTATGGAGCAACAAGGCTTCATGAAATGAAATGAAGGCAGAGGGCTAGCAGAGTCGTTAAACTGCGGTTCTATGGCTAAAAGCGCCCGGCAACCTCCGTTAGCTTCGGTTAGCTCCGGGTTTAGCTCAGTTAGCTCATAGCTACATCCTGTCAGAGTTTGATGGGTGTCAATCATCCGCCCCTACCCTCACAGCCCCACTCTCAGCTCCACTTCTTTGCCCATTTTTTGGATTTTCCGGGAGTGATGTGATGCGTGACGCAGCCAAGATGGCGGTCGTGAGAACCGCCCACTGGGCTTCAATTTGCTCTTCAGAAACCTAAGGGTGACGTCATGGAGGCTCTGTCCATCTTTATATACAGTCCATGGTTTGGGCTCTGCCTGTAACATGCTAACTAGATAAAAGGAAAACAATGATAGAGGACATCGTCCTGCTCTGTATGTCTTGCTTGTTTCCTTCTTTGCCCTTTCTTGTTGTATTCTGTGCAGTGATCCATGCTCCAGTTTTCCATTTCCGACATCCTCCCTTCAGTCGGATGGGCGCTGCGGCTTGAGGCCCCCGCTCCCTGCTCCTCATTGTCTTGATGCTTGTGGTTTCCATTGTGCCTCAAAGTTGCTCAATGCTGTTGATGCTAGGCCGACATGGCGACGAGGTGGAGGCTGGTGTTGGTGGAGGCCGGCGACTGCGGCTAGAATCATTTTCCAAAGGGCAGGCAACTCTGGTCAGCAGACCTTGGGTTTTAGAAAAGAGCAGGAGCAAAGAGAGGGTTGGTGTGATGGTCGATGGGGTCTGGCTTTCTAATCTCTCCCCTGGCCCCCAGATATAATGATCCTCTGCGGCAGGGTGACCCATTTCTGCTTTCCAGAGTTTCAGAACTGAGGCTGGGCCACAGCGAGACACACCAACCACTTTCCCATAGACCCGGCGCTTCCAGACCCATCATTATCATTTAATATCCTATAATATAACCCCCCCCCCACCTTCCACTCATCTGCAAAACAACCTCCAGTGGGCGATAGAAGGGGGGAGTGGGCTACCCACACCACAAATAAGCAAGGATACCCAATATCCCCATCTTTTATTTGGATCTAACCAGTGCATAGCTGCACAACAGTTCCCATCATTACACACAGGCCACTAAGTAGGGGCTACTGTGAATTGGATAAATAAGCATCCGTGCATTATGGGCAACAGGGTCAGGAAATCAGAACTTGTGTCAGCGTTATTCAATGTCAGGAAGTAAGGATATAGGGTGTTGTTTGCCTCCATAAATCAATATTATGACATCGTGGTCCGTGGCATGACTGCTTTCTGGGCTTGAACTATTGAATTTACATTTTCATCACGACTCTGCAACTCAGGCCAGCAAACAGTTCGAAAGCCACGTCTTCCAAAACAAATAAATCCAGTAAGTTGTCGTTTTCAGTTAAAAGGCCAAAGATCTGAAACAACTTTACTTATCGTAAACAGACCATTGAATCAGAGCTGAGGCTGGGGGAGCACGCATCTTTAGACCAATTGCTCAAGGTGAGGAGTGATGCCTTAGGAAGAAGGCGTAGATAGGGCTGGCTATTGATGACTTCCCTGGAGTCAGTGAATATAAAGGTTTGCAAAATGTAGTAAAAGAATTAGGCTGTTTTCAAACTAAATAATTAAAAGTTAGTTTTAAAATGGTCTGTGCTGAGACAGTACCTTGTAACCCTGCTGTTTTTAATCATATTAAATACAGGTGAAACCCGGAAAATTGGAATGTCGTGCAAAAGTTTATTTAGTTTAATAATTCAACTTAAAAGGTGAAACTAATATATAATATAGACTCATTACATCCAAAACGAGATAGTTCAAGCCTTTTTATGTTTGTGGATTACATCTTATGAATACCCCAAATTAAAAATCTCAAAAAGTTAGAATATTACATGAAATCAATAAAACAAGGATTTTAAGAGAGAAATGTTGAACCTCTGAAAAGTATAATCACGAATGTGTACTCAGTACTTGGTTTGGGCCCTTTTTGCATTGATTACTGTCTCAATGCGGCATGGCATGGATGCTATCAGCCTGTGGCACTGCTGACGTGTTATGGAAGACCAGGATGCCTCAATCACGGCTCTTCTGCATTATTCAGTCTCATGTCTCTCAGCTTTCTCTTGCCAATGCCCTATAGACTTTCTATGGGGTTCAGGTCAGGAGAGTTTGGTGGCCAATCAAGCACAGTAATCCCATGGTCATTATACCAGGTTTTGGTTCTTTTGGCAGTGTGGGCAGGTGCCAAGTCCTGCTGAAAAATAAAATCAGCATCTCCATAAAGCTCGTCTGTGGAAGGAAGCATGGCTCCCCCAATTAAAACAGACTGTGGAAACTTCACCCTGGACTTCAAGCATCTTGGATTGTGTGCCTCTCCATTCTTCCTCTGGGACCTTAGTTTCCAAAAAAGATGCAAAATTGGTTGTTTTTCTTTTTTTCTTTAGCCCGGTAAGACACTTCTGACATTGTTTGTTGTTCAGGAGCGGCTTGACAAGAGGAATATGAAATTTGAAGTCCATGTCCTGGATCTGTCTGTGTGTGGAAGCTCTTGATGCACTAACTCCAGCCTCAGTCCACTCCTTGTCCTGACAATCCTCTCCAGGCTGCGCTCATCCCTGCTGTTTGTGCGCCTTTTTCTTCCATACTTTTCCCCTCGTGCTTTGATACAGCACTTTGGGAACATCCAACTTCTTTTGCAATTACCTTTTAAGCCTTTCCCTCCTAATGGAGGGTGTCAATGATGGTTTTCTGCAAAACAGGTCAGCAGGCTTCCTAATGATTGTGATTCTTACTAAACCAGACTGAGAGACCATTTAAAGGCTCAGGAACTCTTTGTAGATGTTTTGGGTCATTTTATCTGAATAGAGTGTGACACTTTGAGTCTACAATGTTGAAACTTTTCACAATATTCTAATTTTTTAAGATTTTGAATTTGGAGTTTTCATAAACTGTAAGCCATAATTATCAAAATTATAACAAATAAAGCCTTGAAATATTTTTGCTTTGCATGTAATGATTCTATATCATATATTAGTTTCACCTTTTAAGTCGAATTACTGAAATGAATGAACTTTTGTACAATATTCTAATTTTTCGAGTTTCAGCTGCACATTGTATATGTAGAGGACAAAAATAAAATAAAAACACAATCACTTCCCAGAGCCGTCAAAAAAGAATAAACCGCAGCAAGAAAGTTCCGGGTTTGAATCCCGGCTTGGGGTCTTTCGGCTTGGAGTTTGCATGTACAACAGCCCAAAAACGTGACTGTTAGGTCAACTGGTTACTCTAAATTGCCCCTTAGGTGTGGGTGTGTGCGAGCTTAGTTGTTTGTCCTGTATGTCTCTGTGTTTGCGACCTGTCCTTGGTGTACCTCTCACCCGATGAATGCTGGAGATAGGCACCAGCCCCCCCGCAACCCTGCGTAGGATAGATGACATAGAAAGTGAATGAATGGCTCACAGCATCACGGATTCCCCACTGTGCTTAAGAGCAGAGATTACGTTCTTTTTCACTTTTTAACTTACACTTAGCCTAGCTCAGGAGGGTCATGGTCCCTATCCCCAAGCGATTATTAGGCGAGAGGCTGGGTACGTTTTCACACCTGATAGTCCCGTAGACCCAATTCGAATGGGGACCAAAATTGCAACATTATGCTTTCACACTGCCTTTTGTGTTACAAACCAAATATTTTGAGCAACACATTCACCGTCTGAACACAGGGACACTTCTTGTTCTGTGAAATATAAATAAACAGGTAGTGGCATCAGATTCTAGCGGTTTTAGGACTGCTCTGTCTTTGGCAAACGTGCAGCAATGGGCTAAGCATGAGCAGAGAACGAGGCAGAGTTGTTGAGCAGTTGTTTTGGTTGTAGTTATCTAGAATGCCCTGCACTGTAGTCCACTTCTTGCCCACTTGGCCTTCAAATATGCAAACAAACCATACCATAGTTCACCTCAACGGAGCCAAGACCTAGGTTCGTAGACAGACCGGAGTTCGCTGTTTTGGTCCACATCAGAGTTTGACTGCGCATTTTTGGACTGTGGGAGAAACCCGAAGTACCCGGAAAGAACCCACACATGCACAGGGCTAACAAGCAAACTCCATGCAGAAAGACCCCAGGACCTTTTTGCTGCAAGGCAACAGAGATACCAACTGCTCCACCGTGCAACCCAGCTTAGCACACAGTTCCAGTAGAATTCAGCAAAGTCATTTACATTTGCAATGGTTGGATAGTAAAAGGTTTCCGGGCCTGTTTCCCAAATGGTACGCAGTGGCACAGTTAGCAATGTTGGCTTGCAGCAAGAAGGTACTGGGCTTGAATCCCAGTCTGGGGTCTTTCTAGACTGGTAACCTGTCCAGGGCGTACCCCTCTCCTCACCCAATGACTGCTGGAGATATACAGCCAAAATAATGGGATTCCATATTTTCTTTACCCTGGGGAAACTATAAAGCAAAGATTGCTTATTTAAAGCTTCTAGACACTTTTGAGTTTAAACTAAGAATAGCTTTGTTACATTTACTTTATAATATTGCTTACGGTGCCAATAAGATTTTTATATTTCTGCTCAATTCTTGAAATATTTTGGATATTTTGCTCCGCTGCAACAAAAGATTAATTTATTCTAACAGTTTTTACTGATTTTTACCTGGGCAGCCAATGAGGATATCTTATATTTGCAAATATCCTGTTTGCCGTGAAAACCTGGGTCACCCCTGTGACCTTTGGTACCCTCCAAACTGGGCTATCTTGCACATTGGAAACAACAGACCCAGGAGATGAAGCAACAACACAAGGCAAGCTTTCTATAATGTCTCTTTGGGTTCTTTAAAGCTAAGATCTGTTTTGACAATAGACTCTCGATGGAATTTGAGGACATGGTCAGCGGTCAACATATCTGCACCATTACATCCACTGATGA
This sequence comes from Valencia hispanica, assembly GCA_963556495.2. Lineage (NCBI taxonomy): Eukaryota > Metazoa > Chordata > Actinopteri > Cyprinodontiformes > Valenciidae > Valencia > Valencia hispanica. Next base: position 11,810,843 of record OY747711.1, on the reverse strand, counting down.
GTATTTCCATCCCCACATTCACTGCTTTTATTTGTAGTGGAAATGAAGCCAACATGTGTGTACGTGTGTGCGCACACGCAGTGAGGATTCAAAGATAGCTTTGGAGGCGTATTGGGTATCGAAGGCGAGGAGCTCCTCTGAAGAGCTTCATTCACAGAGGCAGGATACTGATAAGGAGCAAAGCAGAGTCACCATGAATCCACCCTCTGTTCGGGTTCTCTGGCTCCTCTCCCCTTTCTGTCTGTCCCCCTTTCCCAGTCTCCTCCAGGCCTTTGTGCTCTCTGTGAGAAAGTTGTGGAGACGGGGAGGGGGGCGGTGAGCCTCGCAGACTCTCAAAGTTTAATTAGGAGGATCAGAATCAAAAAGTAGAAAGGGCCAAGAGAAATTAGACACAAACATGTCCAAAAGCAGCTGTCTAATTTTTTCTCCTCACTGAATGCTTTCCAAAGAAACAAAAATAAATGCAAGCAGGACTCATGTTTATCCTGATCAATATTTATAATGGGTGACAAGTTTGAAGAAAGTGGACACAGGAATCTTGAGGAGCAGTAAAGGAAGCCACCAAACCAAGCGATCGCTTTTTAAAGCAGCAACGACTATTGTTCTGTGATTATTTTTTCAGGCATAGCAAAGGGCAGCCAAAGTAATGTTTATATGGCTGACCTGTCTCACGAAGGGGTCCTGAAGATAAAGAGCAAAGGGGAATCCCAATGACCCAAGCTAAACCGAGCCGCTCTGACCTCTGACCTCTCACTGTGGGTAAATCGCCACAGATAGACTTCTTCTGCACACAGTTTGTGTTCCTTTGTCTGAATCTTCTCAGTATTCAGACATTGTGAAGGCACAGAGTTTGGAATAAAACTGCAAAGCATTCATTTCAATGTACTTTATACACATTTTATTGTCAACTTCGTCATTTTCACTATAAATAACATTTCACTATAAATAACATTTCACTGCCTATTTGGGACATTTACATGCCAAAATTATGTCTTCCTCATTTTCTTTTAAATACCATTTAACTACCTACTTATTATAGGGCAAAATCAGAACTGCAGGAAGATAAACTATTTTAACACATGATCTCCTGAGATCATTACCAGTATGGTTTGGATTTTATCTATCTATCTATCTATCTATCTATCTATCTATCTATCTATCTATCTATCTATCTATCTATCTATCTATCTATCTATCTATCTATCTATCTATCTATCTATCTATCTATCTATCTATCTATCTATCTATCTATCTATCTATCTATAAATAAGTACTAAATACACCCTGAAACACAAAAAAACATTACATGAATATAATTTTTCTCATATGTGTGTATTTCCCCTGAAATACACTCTTTTTGATGGTTGTTTCAGCTATTCCTGATTGATAATTAACTTTTTTCTGAGATTTTACATTTCTTTTACAGTTTATTATAATTCTATATCTCAAATGTCATGTCTTTTTTATTACATGAATCAGTTCTGTGATCAGTTCAATGATTCTGGGCAAATTTTTGGTGACTGCTTTTGAAATTAAACTTGAGATTTTCCAAGCATTTGGGGGTGTTTACAAACATTTTACCTTAAAATGCTGTGTTGTGCTCAGGTATAATAAACCTTTGTGTATATGTGTAGAGAAAGATAGTGACTGATGTTTTGTATCAGTCCTCACATCTATTATTATAATTACACTAAGAATAGTTTCAAAATCCCCATCAGGACTTTTACAACTATATTTCTTTGGTCATAGAGCAGCTGTTGAAATACTTTGTCACAAATACTTCTCTGACAATATTTTGTCATGTGAGGTATCTATGGCAACAAGGAAATCATTGTCTCAGCTCCTGAGTCATGGAAAGTCCAAGTCTCGGTTTGGCTGCAACGGGCCAGAAGGACTGTTTTGTCTCTGTTTTTGGAGGCAGATCTGGTGTTTGGAAATGTGTGAGTGTCAGTGTGTGTTGACCATTGTCCAGCATATCTTTGTCCTGCACCTGCACCGAAGATGTCCCTGTAGCCTTGAGGAGACCACATAACCCACGAAGCCAAGACCTAATTCTACTCTCATTCAAACTCTAACACCCACATAAAAAATAGCTTTGACTTTGATCCACTCGCCGCCTGTCATTTAAGGAGCAGGAATCCCCCATAGGCAGCAAAGATGAGGTCAAGCTGAGTCATACAGGAGGTCACAGCTGCTAAAACACACAGCAAACAGAGTTAGTCCTGTTTGTTTTTGAGGGAAGCCTATCGCACCTAAAGTCAAATAAACTTCACTCAATCTGCACTGCTCAAACCCACCCCCCCTGGACTTATACTCACCCCGCAGCCTTGGTCAGTGCGTTCTACCCCATGCTGAGCCATTTTCAGGCCTGGACTGCATCAGTTCTGCTTGGCCTGACTCTCTCCTTAAATGAGCCTGATGTAAACCCCCAACTGGTGCATGCTCTGCCTTTCCTTCATCCCCCTTGTTGCCTTAAACCTGGTTTATACTTCTCCGTCTGCAGAGGTGCGGAGACACGCAGCGCTGTTGACGCAAGGGCTCTCCGTCACTCACGCAAGGAGAGCACACGTCTGTGATTGGTCAGCCCAACATCAGCCCCAGATCATTTGACCAGAACGGTACTCTAGAGTCAATGGGCACTAGCTGCTTTATATTGCAAGGACAGTTTATCTAATATGGTCTTTTGGCGATTTTGAACACCGGGTGTAGAGAACAACAAAACAGACCACTGTGTTTGTTCGCTTACATGCGTTTTTAGAGTATTATATTGCTCCTTGAGTGGAAATGCGTTTACAAGCTAAAGTAAACAAACTGTCGTCGACCAGAGACGTCACTGCAATGGTAGGCACCCCCTGCTGTCCTGGTGGGGAATTGCTTCGCAACCCTAACACCAACGGAGAAGTATAAAAGGAAAACGTTGCCTTCAATATGTGTGCATACAGTATGAGTGCAAACTTGCTGAGGGAGAAGTATAAACTAGGCTTTAATCATCATATGCATGGCTTTGTCACTGGTAGGGTGACTACAAGATTTGCTTCTTAAAGAGCAACTCACCCCCCTACCAGAGTCTTACTCCACCTACATTTCCTATTTGAAAAATGCGGCAAAATGAGGTGTTGCCTGGTGGACCAAGGGTGGAGAGGGCAGGGTGGCGTCAACACTTCCTTGCTATTCCAACTCCAACTCGCTGCAGAGGCATGGCAGGATGGCTTATGGCTGATGTCAGCCATAGAGCATGAGCCAGTAGCAATGCCTGTTTCAAATTCAAATGCAGTGTAAAGTTTTAACCTGATGAGGGCCCTAAATATATTCTTAACTAAAATGTAATAAAATACCAAAAATAATGACCAAACCTTTAGACAGCACTATTAGATACTCATGTATACAGTTTATCAGCAAAGAAAGTTGATTTGAGGGCGAGTTGCACTTTAAAGAAAACAATTGATTCCTTGATGGTGCCTGATTAACTTTATATAGTACCAATTCACAACAAATGCCAAGGCAATCAGATTCACAAGTCAAACAGGTCCAGAAACATATAACCAGATCAAACAAATCCTATCATAAAGACACTGTCAAATACAGAGAGGTGGGAGTAACTAGTTACATTTACTTTAACTTAAAAAATAAAAAGACTTTTTAGTGTAGTTTTGTGCTGCCGTACTTTTTACTTTTACTTGAGTAATATTTTTATGAAGTGCCGCTTCTCTTACTTGAGTCAAACTTCTGGATATTCTACCCACTGTGAGTAAATTCACTGAATGAAGAACAAACATATGTTACCCAAAAATACACCAGACACATACACACACCTACAGTTTATTAAAGCAGACCACCTATTTCGACACAAGCATTGGTTTTCTAATGTAATTTTCTGTCTGCTGAGCTTGTTACTGCATTTCGAGGTCAAGTGAATATACTGTAAACAACATAAATTGTCACTGGAATTACTTTTTACCTTATTCTAAGATATATTTATTCATTTTCTAGTATTCATTTTAGTATTGGTGTTAAAATGGAAACAATTGACATAGAAAAGTGTTTCTTCTCATTAAAATTTGTTATTTAGTAATTAGATTATTTATTTGTATCTTTTTTTTATTCTTTAAAATACCAGAATTTCCCAATAACTTCATAATTTGATGACATCATTTAAAAGTGTTTAAATCAGATTTTACTCAGTACTCAAGTAACCTTTTTACCAAATACTTTTCTACTCTTACTCAAGTCGTTTTTTTAGACGGCTACTTTTTACTTCTATTCGCGTAAAAATATGTTGAAGTAGTGCTACTCTTACTTGAGTACAATTTCTGGGTACTCTACCCACCTCTGCAAATACATAACTCTATTTAATTTATTATACCAAAACTCAATTTAATTTATTCAATTCAATTCAAAATTACTTTATTAATCCCAAAGGGTAAATTAAATGTTGTTGTAACTCATTATGCAAGTTCCTTCAAAGATCTGTTGTAGATGCTGATGGCTGTGGGTAGAGATGATCTCTTGTAGTGCTCTGCAGATCTGAAGAAGCCTCTGACTGAAGACGCTCTGTAGTTGTATGACAGTCTGATGTAGAGGATATTCTGGATCTATGGCGTCTTCTTTTCAACTCATCAGGGTTTTGACGCTGTAGTTGAGGTATTATTTGAGCTTTGGTGATGTTAATCAGCTGCTGCCAGTTGTAAACCACCTTGTTTGGCATGGTTATGCATCATAACAAATGTCCAAAAATAAAAAGTGTCAGCAAAAATCCTTCCAGCTGCACAGCATTCAAAACCAGAGAGAACAGTTGTCCACAAAAATAATGTTTCTACCAGAAATGGAAGAATTTAAGTTTTAAAAAAGAAAAAAATATGAACCAAAGTAACAGAGCTACTCCAACATGCTGCCACCTTGAGCGACGCAATTCCGAAATGTTATTATAAGGGTTATTATACCAAAACAACGAAAGAAATGGTTTTTCTACTCATGCCGACCGCTCAGAGCGCTTTACTCCAGTGCTGCATTCACCAAGTGCGGACACAGATTCCCAGATCAGTTTGGCAACCCTAGTTTGGCAACCCTAGCGGTGCTTTGTCGTAATGTAGTCCCAAGTCTAAATCGGCTCTTGTAATTCCTTAGTGCTACTTCTTACTTTTCATTTGCCATCGATATGATTATTGAGTTCACCAGTTAAAATTACAATCATTATTGATTAATTCTAATCACTTTTGTACACAAAATGCTGGTGGGTACCAATCACTTACAGTGCTTTATGCTAAGCTGAATCAAACAAACTGCTGCCAGATCGGGAGAATTACGGGGCTGGTTATAAAATGCTTTTTTCTCAATTATCTAACTCTGTGGAAGATGGCAAAAGACAAATTTTGGCTTAGAGGTGGAATATCCCTTTAAAAACCATCCCGCTTTCTTGCGATTGTCAAATTGGGAGAATCGGGCACGAAATCAGCTGAAAAACCTTGCCTTGTGAACCAGTGTTTAGAGAAGACATGACGGTTATTTTAAGTTTTATGTACAAGGAAGTCATAATGGATTTGGAGGTTGGGTTGATGAGAAAGTGTTGATGTTCTTACTTGAGTTTCTGACTTGAAGGGATCTTTCTGTTGTTCTAAATTAATATTAGGCAATTTTACCTTCTGGGTAAATGTCCAGAAATTTTTTTTTTGTGTTTGCTGCTATCTGTCTGATGAAATTTGTGGCCACCGCACTAGACTACCCAGAAAAGCCGGGAATCACAATGGGAACCAGTGACTCCGCATTTTCCAAGTGTTTGGTTCTTAAATTCTGCAGCTGGTTCTTTTGAGCCCTTCTTCCACCACCACAAAATCCATGGCATCTTAAAATAAGGGGAGCAATAAAAAGGCGCTGCAAAAACAAGCGTCTCCTGTTTCAAAAACACTTTAAAAACAAATGGGAAGTGTGTTAATTTACATTTAATATAAAGTGAACAGTGTCATAAAGGAGATTATAATAAATTTAGGTTCCACATTCCCAAATGAGTATCATAGAACATGGTTTACGTATGTCAGATTTTTAGGCAATACTCAAATATGAATTGTCTAACTAGGTTCTAAAATTAGACTCTGGTTGGTTTAGTGTTGGTTGGATGCAGGAGGGATGTTGTAGCTCTTTTGGTACTTTTCTTGCTTGACCAGTTTGTCTCTGACTCAACTACACTGGAGCAATATTTTAACCAGCTGTCTGACAGATTGTTTGACAGGCTGTGACCCCCTCACAGAGCCTCATTTAGTCTCATTAGTGCCAAGCCTCTGGCTCCCAGACAGGGACCGCACTGCATCTCCTTGGGAAGCATGGGTCCATGTGTATGTGAAATAGAGTCTAAGTATGTGTGAATGTCTCTGGGACACAGTGTGTCTTGTCTGTCACTAAAGCACAGATGTCCATTGGATTACATCACAGTGACCGCACCCTGATCTCCCTCAAGTCTCTTATCCGCCAAACCCCCACTCCCACCCTCCTCCCACTGGCCGGTTCTCAACCCTCGCCACCCCTTCACACATTCATTCTTTGACATCGACAATGACCTCTGATTTATGACTTCCACTGCTGCTTTCCCATCGACCCCCAGCCCCCTCTTCTTCATGTCTGTATCGTCCATCACACCTCAACTCATCTTAATCAATCCTGAGAGATCAGACGTAATATAAGGCATGTTTTAAATAAATATTAGCTCCCTTGCAGATTTCTTCTGTTTTTGCTTTTATGTCACAGTTTCAGATCATCCAACAAATGTAAATACCAGTAAACATAACATAAGTAAATACAAAAAAACACACTTGGCTGTATGTGAAGGAGTAGCTATCCCTAAAGAATATCAACTGGTTGTGGTACCCTTGGCCTCCACGACTGCCATCAAACATCAAATGTTCATCAAATGACTTTAGTTATTTTCAGTGAAAATGAGTCCTCTAGATTTTGGAGAAATTTTGTCTTAACTGTTCTTGCATAAGTGTTTTGATTCAGAAACCGTGAACGATTTAGGGCCTGTTTCAGGTAACACAACAGCATCTTGCGAGGATGTAAGTCTGCCGTTTGAATTTCTGTAGTGTTCTAGAGCATTATGCTGCTGAATAACCCAAGAAGTCACTCTCAAACATAACACTACCACCACCGTACTTGCCTGTAGGTGGGACTAAAATGCTGAATGGGGGGCTACAATTAATCTAATACAATTGGTCATGTTTCTTTTTTTCTCTTAATAGATGAATTCCCCCAAAATTGCTTTATTTACTCAGGTTATCTTTAAGGAATTTTTTTGTTTTTGATTATCTGAAAAACAGTCAACAAATCTGTGTAAGTGAACAAAGTCTTATGTCAAACCGCTTGTTAAATGCTAAAAGAGTTTATAAAACATCAATCCATCCTATGCAGGGTTGCGAGGGGCTGGTGCCTATCTCCAACAGTCATGGGCGAGAGGCGGGGTACACCCTGGACAGGTCGCCAGTCCATCACAGGTTTATAAAACATACAAAAATAATTTTAATCCTACCTAGATTTTTAGGGTCAAGGTCCAGCACCGATTTCATTTCATATGAAATGACATAAATTTCTTTTTATGTCAGTCTTGTTCCGCCAGAATGTGGATCTGTATCAGTCCAAGTTTTTGATATGAGAGATATGGTTCACCACCCAGGTTGACATTATGTTGGAGGGCGATAAGAGCACTTAAAGGGTTATCTGCTAGTTGTAGTCCAGGCACATTTTGCTACGTTGTATTTCTATGTCCTGTCAATAAAGGATGAATGTTGCCGCTGACAATATAAGCACTGTAAGATATTATGGCTATAGCGTGGACCTCCACCTATTCGCAGTTCAGTATTCACAGATTTAGATGCATCTCTGCTCCAATACACCTAATTCAAATGATCCAATGACATTTTAGTATGTCAAAGTTCAGCAGAGGATCTTCTAATGAAACATTTGGTTCAGGTGTGTTGGACCCAGGGCCCACAAGGACTGACTTGGACACCATTGCTGTAGCCGTTAGCCTCAGTGCAAAGAGTGTGTGCATATCAATGCATAATAAAGTATAACTGGTGTTTGAACTATTAAAATAGGCAGTTATACGCATTTTTAGTGGCGGGTCTCAAGTATTCGCAGATTTGAGCTATTCATGGATGGCTGTGGTCCCAAACTCCCACAAATACCGGGGGCTGACTGTATAACAGAGCTCGCTAATGATGTTGAAGTTCTTTCCGAATGCACAGATTTGAAATCGCCTGTAAAATGAAGAACAATATCCCGGTTTTTCAGGGTTCAATAGTTGTTCAACTCCAAAATCTAAAATTCATGCTGATTAAACCTGAACAGGACTGATCTACACTGAGAAAATACTCTTCAAAACATAATTAAAACTTTCTGCAACTCTTATCTTATCAGTAAAAACAAAAAAAAAAAAGGCATTTTCAACCCTTGTTTTGCATCAGGAACAGTTTAGATTGAAAGGACCATAAAGCTGATACATTGATAACAGCTTCTCACAGATTTGTATAGTAAAACTTTTACTCTAAATGTGAAAACATAAAGTAGGGTGTCTAAGTGTCCCCCCCCCAACACACACAAACACACCTTCATCCGTGACTGGGACGTCTCAGGAGAGCCAGGAGGACAGGAGAGTGTGTCTTGGAGGAGTTTGATAGAGAAGAGGAGAAAAAGGCAATGTGCTTCAGTGATGGTCCCAAAGCTCAAGGGTCATCCGGTAACATCTTGCTTTGTTTGTTGTTATGTTGTGAGGTGAAGTCATGATTGAGTGTCAAGAAGTTGGAATGAATGCTTTAGGAAATACTGAGATTTTCCTGTGGGGTTTTAAGAACATTGTGGAGCCATGATTCTGGCATTCATGAAAAAAACTAGTTTCCTTTCCCTCCAGAGCTGTGCATTTTTAATGAAAAGACATGTGTGCACACAGTTAAATGTGTATCCTGGAGGGATGTCACTGACCAGAGAAAAAAGTCATATCAGTAAACAGAGCCACTCAAGTGTCTTCCTGTTGGACAGTGCTGTCTTGTTTGAGCAAGCGGCAACTTCCATCCTCACAACTAAATTCTTTGTACTGTAATCTGATGTGTTCCTTTTGGCGACTTCCTTACCCGACCGGCTGAAGTGACATCTGGAGGTAGCATTTTCCAAGGCACTGATGTGAACACTTACTGTAAATCACAGCTGTAATCATTTGAATTTAACCAAAAACAAAGAAAATACAGAGAAGCTTTTACGCTTCTCTGTAGTAGTTATGAAGTTACTGAATGATTAATTTATGTTGGCTTTAAAAGAAGCCGTTTTTCCCATGACTGATAATATGAAATATGTTTTAGCTTACAGTGGGTGACTAATTTGTGTTCCTTTGATATCTTGTATCAATTGTCTGGAGGGTCTGGATGTCCTGCAATAGACAGAGGCCAAAAGTTGGTTGGATGGTCCCATTCCTCCACGCTGACCCCAGGCCACGCTGCCTTTCAGTTGGCTCTTCGGTTCTTTTATCGTCCTTGCATTTTAACACAATACGGTCACGTCCGGCCGATGAATCGATGGCTCTGTCTGGAGCATGAATGGACGGCAGCGACGGAGGGGGGAATAGATCACGGAGGAGAATGGGATTAGTTTATGTGCGGAGAGTTGCAGAATTGAAATAAATGGCTGTGATGGACTTGTTCAGAATGAAGACGGATGAGGTCAGAGAGACTTGGGCAGAAAGATGGAGACAAAAACTGCACTGCAACCCTCCAGGGGTTCTGGGAGGAGGTCAGAGGTCACCGTGCTTGGGTGAGATTCATATCTGAGACCCTGTTGGCCCTTAAACTCTGAATGCTGGTACCAGCCTTTATTGGGCCAGACACCCTCAGTCATAGCCCTTCTGCGTTTCCTCTGTCCTTTTAATTTTTATTTTTCATGTTGTAAGAGATATTCAACATTAACAATATCCTTTTTAAACCAATTAAATGCCCCTCACATGATATAATTAGATAAAGGGGTGCACAGAATGTGCTTTCTGGGGAAGTATGTGAGCGCTCTGTTTTCTCCCCATCTGCAGTAGGTTTATGCTGCCAGTGCAACCAGAGCCCATCAAACAGAAGGCCCATGTCTACCTTGTTCCAGTCAGGCGGAACAGGGAAGTAAACTGTTACCAACCAGTGGGGGGACGGGAGACTCTCGTCTGTGGGGGCATGCTATATAACAAACACACAAGGGGGTCTTTTGAATAACAGCCTCTGCTTTTTGGCAAAGGTCTGTATTGCGTTAAATCTCTGTGGGCAAGCAGGTCTGAAAAGGGCCATAAATTGTAGGGAGGATCATTTAAACAAGAGGTCCCCAACCCACGGGCCCCGGACCAGTACCGGGCCGAGGGTTATTTGGTTCTTGGCCACACAGAAAAAAGAAACAAATTAAAGTATTTCCCTTTTATTTTATATCCAACTCTAAACATTTTTTTATTTTGAAAAATTACAGGATTCTATCCGGCTATAACTCACTCTTCATGCATGTCAGGATGCTTGCCTCGTTCACGTGATACGTCACTGCTAAAGACAAACCCACAAACTAGCAAAATGATTAAAAACAGAGGTCTTGAAAGTTCCGGTGAAGAGACAGAAAAAGAGCCGACGACTTCCAAGGAAAGGAATTTAACAGAAACAATAAATAAATAAAAAATTTAACAGACAATTCCTGGAGTCCTACTTAAAATATGGATTTATCGCAACAGGCGATTTCCATGCACAGAGCCCCCTGCTCTGGCAACCGGAGCTTTCCAAAGAGGCAATTGAAGCCTTTAAAACTGCCCCAGGTGTCATGGTTAAACGATTTTCAAAGAGGACCCAAATGCTGAAGGTAAAGGAACTTGGTTTTAATTAAATAAGAAAAAACACACTTACAATAATCACGGGGTAACCAGGGAACATGGAGACCAGGAAATGCAAGAAGACAGACCAGGGATGAATGGCAGGCAACAGGGAAGGCAAGAACCAGGCAAGGAAGAAATGACAACGAACCAGCGGATAGCGACAGGATGAAAGCAGAATATATACTGAGGAGTGAAATTAGGAAATGGCAGAGGAGACCAAGAACTACTTAGTGAAGGCGGATGCAGGTGAGGACAATTAATAGAACTGGGTGAGGAGCAGAGTGGCAGGGAGACAACAGGAAAGGCAAGGGAAACAGAAAACTCTAAAGAAACTAGAAACTACCTAAAGGTATGGCTAAGGGGAAATCTAAGGGAAACACTGGGGAACAGAAGGAAGAATTAAATAAGGAGATCAACTAAGGAACACAAATGAGAAGGTGGACATAGACAAAAGGAAAAAAACATCCAAGAGCAAGGGGAAATACAGAAACAAGGAAGTGCCAGAAATAACTAATAAAGACAAGGAATAACCTAACATGATAAAGAAGTAAATAAGGAAAAGAACTAACAAAACAAAAACACCTAAGAACTATGACACCAGGTGGGAATGTCTCGTTACAGAGAAACAGCCACTGAATCAGCATTGTTGTGAGATGTATTTTTCATGCACTTTATATTTTTAGTTTTTCTGGTAAATCTTGTTTTAAAGGCATGGTGGTAATGTTTAAACATTACCACGGTGACCAGAGAGCATGAGGGCAGAGAGGATGTTATGTTGTTGGCGCGATGATACGGGGAAGCTGCAAATAAAGTTACAAGCACACATTGGATTTACATTTATTTATTTTATTTTTTTTAAACAGTCTCATATAGATACAACATTTTTCACTCTGGCATTACAGTGATACAGTAAAACAGAACACTTTATTTTCTTTATTCATTGGCGATTGAGAACATGATGTAAACATTTTCATTTTAGTTTGTCAAATTAAAGCAAATTAGGGTTTGTCTAAGATAGAAAATAGCTTTCTTTTGCACCCTCTATTAATTTTAGATCAAATAATCCAACCTTCTTCTGGTTACCCAAGTTTCGGTTGCTGGGGAAGAAGTCCAGAATGGTGACCAAAACATACAGCTTCTCTATACATTCCCAGACCTGAAGTGAGACGTAGTTCCTCCTGCATGTTCTGGGTCTATATAGGGTCACCTCCCAGGCTGGGCCTCCCAAGGAAAGCACCCAGGAGTAGTCCTAGTCGTATACCCAAATAACCTGAACTGACTTTTTTCAGTGCCCAGGAGCAGCAGCTCTTCCAAAAGTTCCCTTCCAATGCTGGATCACTATCTCTATGGTCTGTCACTGTATACAGGAAGCAAATTTAAGCTACTTGTAACTGGGACGTTTCGATAATGATCAATACAAAGACTGCATTACTGCAAATGAGACCCCAATGTGTCTGTCGCCCCCTTTCGGGTCCCATAGGTCTCTACAAGGGTCTATGAACTATTTAGCTTTTTAAAGAATTTTTTAGTTTTTGATTATCTGAAAAACAGTCAACAAATCTGTGTAAGTGAACAAAGTCTTATGTCAAACCGCTTGTTAAATGCTAAAAGAGTTTATAAAACATTAATCCATCCTATGCAGGGTTGCGGGGGGCTGGTGCTTATCTCCAGCAGTCATGATGCGAGAGTCGGGGTACACCCTGGACAAGTCGGCAGTCCATCGCAGCGAAAGCAAGGATTTCATTGCAAAATATGTGTTGCTGTTTGCATGCAGAAAGTGGGTTTCCCCCAGGTGACATCCTGAACCCAAATTAACAGAGTCACAGGTGACAAGGGAATGCACATACAGCTCATGGCAAAAAGCTGTAAAAAGGTAATGTGCCAAGTGCCCCTTTAGGGTGATATAGCCCATAATGCATATGCATATGTAAGCAGTCCACCAAGATTAAGTTGCTCTAGAGAAAGCTTGGTTTGGCACAGTTGCCACATGCCACAACAGAAGTAATGTAGAGGGTAGCCATCATTGTGGAAAACTGCAGGATGCATGCCTTCGTTGGTGCAGCCGGGAGGGCCAGAGATTTTTCCAAACCCTGTGTAACACAGGAGAACTGTCATTTGTAATGGATACATTTTACATACAGATGGAGCATCTTTGCACTATGAATATATTTTGTTGCTTACCCTATCTCAAACAATGATTATCCTGATTTCTCAGGCACCTAACCTACAGCACATGTTTTCTTTCAAACTAGCTAAGGTTATAGAGCTAGGGTTTTAGTCATTAGATGTCTTACATATGGACTTTGATCTCAGTAAATGCAAAAAAATTTTTACATATCTAAATACACAAACATGCAATCACATGGTCCAATTGCTTCAACTACTCTTTTTAAAATTCTGCATTTAACCTAACAAAAGTTGTATTGTATACGTGTTCAACAGCCTGTAGAAGTTATATAATGCCCCCTCCCCCCCACCACCAAAGAAAGAAGGAATACATTAACATATCACTGCAGAGTTGCTACTTTTCCAAGATGTCTTTAGGGGTGCCAAGTCCAAAAGCTTGTTAACTTCTTGTAAGAGATTGTTATTGACTGCAGCTGCTGGCTTGTCCGTGCCAACATAGAAAGGCTTTGTTTGACATCACTTATTGGACTGAGCAGCACTCTTCATCACAGATCTGAGGATCATATTTTTATACAAGTCAGAACAGCATCTTGGTGCCATTTCTGAACAACTGGGGAGTCCAAGGTCAGTTCATCGTCTAGTAGGCAAGGATATTTCCAGCTACGAGGCGATGAACACACATCATGTTAAAGAATTTGTAATGACATCAGAGCTGTCACTGCAAAATGGAGACATTTAAGGTTGACAAAATTTTGAGGCAACATGTAAAAGGAAAAACTCTTCTAGATGTGATTCAGCATGTTGGATGGAGTTTCACTGCAACAGATGCCCACATCTGACATGGAGGACATTGTCCACTGTCCTAAAAAGAGGGATGGTAGCAGAGATATCTCCAATGTCCTAATATTGTTCCATCCTGTAACGTTCTTTTCAACACCTATTTGCTTTATGGACTTTAGGAGTAAATGTCAGGAATAAAAATCGAAGTCTATTGTACTGTTGTGTTTCTGGCTCCTATATTTAAGACAGGGGCTAAATTTGTGTTTGCTAAACTGACTTTCCTTAGATTTTTACAAACTACAAGACAGCTTTAAGTTATACTCAATAGAAATTATAGCTGCTGGTGGATAGGATAGTTGGAGATAAGCATGAGGGTGTTTTAAATTGATCATCCAACCAATTATTTTGGATTTAGCCTCCAGGATAAGGGCCTATACCTTCAGTATGCCTACGCTGATCACCCACTGTATCGCCTACTCCATCTGCTGTCCATTAGCAAAGATAGGTTGGCAGGTTAGCATTGGAGAAGCTGGTCACCCACTGGAATAAAACTATACTTTTTTGACCAGCCTAGACATGCTATGCATTTGCCTCTCCAATGCTAACACAAGTAACTAGTCTCTCTTTGCAAGAGCTGTCGCTCAGTTACCGGAGCAGGCCTATCATTAATCAGTTCATTAGCTGCCTTCGGTATGGAAATAGCTTCCTGCGACAAGGACGTAGCCACTTCTTTGTGTGCAATAGTCTCATGTATCATGATGGAGGGCCTGCTTCAGATTTATGATGATCAAACCCCACCCGGTGCCGCCTCTGAGAGCCAGGACCATCTTGCTTCAAGGCAACAGTGCAACCAACTGTACCACTGTACAGTCATATTGAAGATTCAGATAAATCCAATTTAAATTAAATTACATACTGTAAAACTCAAATTCTATTAAAACACCATCAGAGTCAGTAGATAAAATGCCTCTTAGTCAAAAGTTTTTTAAATAACTAATGTAAAGTCTGACTTGACTAAAGTTGCCGTGGTTACCACTGGGGACCTTTTCCCCCTTAACTTGAGGTCTTATTACAACGGCAAAATGGTTTGTGAATTTTATAAAAATGTGGTGCTTGGTTTTTAGTCAAACCTAAATGAGCCTGTGTGTCAATGGGAAATACTTTGAAGCAGAAAATATAGCTCGCCGAGAGAGAATATGACTGAAGTTAAAGGTCATAGTGAACTCTTGAGCTCCATGACCCAGACGTGGACCTCAGGGATTTAGTGAGGTGTATCGGTGGTTGTAACTGAGCCAGAGTGACAGCTGCTGTCTGCCAACCCACGCTCTGTCATCAGCTCTGGACCGACACAAAGTGCCTACTGACCAATGTCCTCCTGGATGTGTGCAAAGGATGCCTAAAGAGGATGTAGACTCAAACAAAGTTGGGAAAATTCAAGTGTGTTAGAAGGAGAGAAAACAGCTGCTTTCAAATTCGCTTCTAGAAACCCCTTACATACAACATTTACCAGGCACAAAGCTTGCCCAAGGTGTGTGCAGGCTGTGGTGCCTTGCAAAGAGATTCTGTAAACTAGTGTAGAACAACTGTCAAGGGAGGTAGTAGGTAGACCGCATCAGCAGACAGTTTGAGCAGCTTCTTGGTGGATTTTACTCACACACATCATCTTTTTTAAATAATTTACCAGTAATTTACCTTTTAGCCGAAGGTCAATTCAAATTAAGTAATGATTTATTGGTGTTTACATATGCTTAGATGTAAATAGTAACATAAAGCTACCACAAAAAACCCTGGGTAGTATGTGAAACCAAGCTAGAGCAGCAAAGTTAAACAAAATGCATTGTGAATAACTATAAAATAATGTGTAATGAATTATAGATATGTTTAAGGTGATTAATGGTGGGACATAAATAAAATCTCCACCACTTTGTCACAGATTCCTTTACCTTTTCCACACTTTTATTCATGTTAAAAACCACAAACATTAATATCTTTTATTAGGCCTTTATGTGACAGGCCATCTCAAATTTGTGCATGATTGAGAAGTTGAAGGAAATGGATGCAAGGTTTTCTAAATGCTTCGTAAATACAAAACAAAAAGAGTGGCCTGCATTCCAGTACAACCAATTGTTGTTCCAAGTCTTTTCAGGTGTGTCTCTAAAATCTTTGCAAGATTGCTCAGGCTCCTTCAGAATGGATGACGAGCATCTATGAACATCTTCCATTAAGTCTTCCCTTAGATTTTCAGTTGACACTATAACTCGATGTTAGTCTATCTAATAAATTCAGATTTGTGGTTTCACCAGGACAAAAGTAAAAAAGTTAGAGATTTTGCAAGGCACTGTAATAAAAGAACCCATAATAGCGCTGGACCTTGACAAGGGGTACAAACGTGTCTTTAATTCCTCTTCATGTGTCACAAATGCCCAGTCTATATTTAAACTTGAGTGCTTGGTTAGTGCAAAGGTCAGCTAGCATGGGAACTATCTTTGTGGTTTCATGACTATATACTACAGCAGGTTGTAACCGAGCAGACAAGCTGTGGACAACACCAGAAAACCAGTTCCAATTGAAGACTGGATACTGGTGTATGTATGGGGAGGTAAAACTATAGCAACAACCCTCAATAGAATCATTACAGTTCAACTCTAAGGCTATCTGCAATCTCAAAAATTACCTAAAAAGGGAATACCATTGTAATAGTAGCCATTGAAATGGAGATGGATCTAGTTGCTTTAGATTTAACTGATGGATTCAATAAGCAACCAATGAATATTTGTACTCCTATATTGTTCCATGCTGCAGAATATGCATTATTGTTTTTTATGTAATTACACAGTGGTAATATTAATAATAAAATTTGGATGAAGGCAGATATAAACTTGAGGTTCTCTTTAGTCTTCAACATCATTTAAATTGCCTTTAGATGGGTTTGGGAGGTCAGGAACTCTAGAGTTGTGAGAGTTTCCGTTTCCACACTCAAACCTCTCAGTCTGGTCTAATCCCCATGTCGCCTCTCCCCTCCATACACAACTCCGTCCTTGTCCTCATGTCGGGGCACAGAGAAGATTCCCCCTCCCCACCCCCCCTTGGCAGTGAGGGGTCAAGGGTCAGGGCAGCTCCTCGAGCTGGACAATAGCTAAAGTGCCACCTGGAATAAATCTGTAGCTAGCTCAGGCTATTGGCTGTGACAACCATCATTCTTGAAGCCAAATAAACAGAGTAGGGAAAGCTTTGTGGGTAGAACATAGGGGGCACATGTGTTCACAGATGTTTGGTAGAGTTCGCCCTGTGAACTGTCTGACTCACCCCCAACTCACCTCCCACCTCCACAAAACTTATGTGAGTGATTAAATGTTAGAAGTGAAGAAGGTGAAGGGCCCGGTAGATTGTATGTCTCAGAAGGGGATACCACTGAGGTATGTTTGCTGAGGTTGTGGGAGGGTAGTGAAGGGACACCTTTGTTTTGGAGCTCATATTTCATAGAGGAGACCATGTGTATATAGGTTTAAATCTACTCCATTTCCTGATGTGAGGAAAATGAAGGCCAAGCTTAAAATACTGAAAGCTAAAAGGCCAGTTTCTGGTGTGATGTCAGTCAGCAATGACAAATGGGGGAAAAAATGAAGCAAGGGGAACATTTAAGTAATATTCTGTGTAAAATCTATCTTAAATGGATGAAGCAGACTGAGTTTAGTGCAAAAACAAACAAAAAAAGCTGTCTTTCTCTCCCATCTATTTAAGATAAGTAAGACTAACTCAGACTGTATATGACAAATCTTGATACAGAAAAACCACTACTGGCGAATCAATGCCACTGTGACTCAAATATCACCAAAGACCCAAGAAGGGTAGAAGGGTAATTATGGGGCATTTAAGTCGTATTCCCAAGAGGGGAGGACTCAAGTAATGGACATCAGTCCTTGGGCAGCCGAACACTTTAAATCCCAAACTTTAAATCCCAAAACAACTGATGTTAACCTGTGCTCTGCATACCATACGTCCGGATCCTGACATTTAAACAAAAGTTATTTGCCTTTAGACTCTCGTAAGTGTTTCTCAGGGCATCATCTTACATGGCAAGACAGGAACTCACTAAGTTTAGAATAATCATTGCATTTTTTAGACAGTGGAAGATAGCTGGAGAAAAGCAAACTTCATCTGAGATTTTAAGAGGACCTTTTAAGTTTTCCCTTGAACTGTTATAAAGATAATCTTGGTCATTTTTCTCATTGTTTAGCCATCTTTAGCAAATTATTATTTGCTTAAGAATCAGTCTGTATGTTTGGAATTGTTCGCCCAGATTCCAGTGCTTATTGGTGCAAAAGGGTCTGTACTTGTTTTCCTATATCTGTGGCTTTGCATGGCAACACCACAACTTTATGTGTCTCATGCGGCCAAGGAACCAGAGAATTCCCAGCACACAGAGGGGATAAGAGGGTGGTTGGCGGCGGGTGGATGAATGGTAATAGGGGGGAATCCACTAAAGCTATTTGGTGGATGATGGTCGGAGGTTTCTGCAGCCCACCTCCCCTCCTTTCTCCCCCCAGCCCTCAGCACACCCTGTCATTAGGGTGACAGTCGGGTCCTGTTTGGCCCCAATTGGCCATGCTAATAACAGTTTTAATAACCCGGGCTCAAGTAATATTTCATTGCTGTTTGGATCGCCATGTCACGCTGAGAACCCAGTGATGGAAAAACAGCTTCATGACCTCAAGAGTGAAATGCCTGAGAAGAATTTGTGTGGATGTGGAGCTTAGGGGTGTTTTTGCAGATGACACAATAATATAAACCTTCTTCATCTATGAACCATTTATTGGCATGTTTGATCTGCATCAATGATCCATTAAACAAATGCTCATCTCTTTCAGGTAGCATAGATCTGTTTGTATGTGTTCTTAGCTAAGATATGGAACTGCATGTAGCTACACAGCAAAGAGTTACTATATATATATATATAACATGAGTGCATAGTGCACCTTTATGGTCAGCAATTTGGGTGGTTACATCAGAGATGAATCGACTGCAGTCGCAGCTCAATCAAGCAGACGAGGACAAAAGGGTTTTCACATGACCTAGGCAGTCATAGTATGTGTCTCACATTGTTGTTGGGGAATGTTGCATTGAGGTTTGCAGCTCATAGAGCATTGCTCTTTCCGTCCTGCAGCAAAATTTAGTTAGACTGAGGTAAGGACTGCAATTTGATCCTTTTTTTCAGCCATTAGGGTTAGACTTGGTTTAAATTTCCAGCAGTGTTTGGAATCATTGTCCTGGTTATGATCCAGTTGGTTCCATGGCTCAGCTGAAAGATGGACTCACATGAGAACTCTGTGATCACCTCATTGACAGCAAGGTGCTCAAGTCCTGAAAATAAGCTAAAATTTCAAGCCCTCTACCACTGTGCTTGAGACTTGGTATGAGGCATTTGTGCTGATATGGTGTCTTTTCTTTTCTGGAAACATGCTGTACTGTATTCTGGCCAAGCTTTGCTATTTGGTCTCATATATTGACAAAGGGCTATTTTCCACCAAACTGGTTCCAGGGCTAGTTTGGTGCCAGAGCCTGACTTTGCACCGGTTCTTTGGTTTTTCACAGCTAAAGCACCCGTTTCTTGGTTCCAATATGGTGCTTAACCTATCACCAATTCCTTTCTGGGCCAGAGGGCCCACATCGCGATGTTGCAGTAATGTTGCATGTTTACCTTTTTCTGCAATCGTAATAAATCCCCTCTCTGCTTTGTTCTTGTCTCTACGGGGCACCAAGAACATGTGATGTACACATCTTTGCAAACTCAAAGTGTGGAAAGCACAAAAGCAACACTTGTAAGAGCACAATTAACTCCTCCATTGTTAAAATCTCTCTTCATTTGTGGGCTTCCCGTTTTCTTCTCCCCATGTGGGTGTATATAGTTGTGTTGCAGTGCCTTAGATGATGTTATGACACAGCACCGACAATGCCCTGCGTTGGTGGAAAAGCAACCAGTTCTTTGAAAAAACAGACTAAGCACTGGGTCTGGCACCAGCACCGAACTAGCACCATCCCAGAAATCTTTTGGTTCATTCAGATGCAACTAATAAAGAAGATGCTTTCTCCAGCTGCCCTTCCAAGAAAAACATAACTATTTGGTATTTTTCAAATTCTCTTATTATAAACCTTAATGTGCATCATTCTAACTGAGGTCTCTTGAGTCTGAGGTGCAGCTTGTGTGGGTTTTTTGCAATTTCTCTCAGCATTGCTTCATCTGACATTGGGTTGTATTTGTTGGAGCATCCACCCCTGGGAAGATTGCCAGCTGTCCTAAATTTATTTCACTTATAAATATTTCTCTCCATAGAAAGATTACCTTATGACCCTTGTCAGATTGACAGACAACAACATCTTCAGTGCTGATGTCTTTCCACCTTGGGATTGTGCTAACACACAACTGGATGCTCCAGATTAGAAAACTGCCAGAATTCTCGGTTTTATAGTGATGGTGACTTAGATGAAGTTCAGCTAATCAAGTACACCTGATTAACAATTTCTGACTGCCACATCCCCTCATATACAGTATCCTGTGAAAAGAGTAGTTAGAAAAAGTTTTTTTTTTTCACTTTGTCTTCAATATATAATTACAGCTTGGAATCTGCTGTGGGTTTTGTATACTTGACCTTAAAGACCCACTCCAATCATCTTTTTGTGCTACTTTAAAGTGTTCTCAGTGGTCTTTAAATTGTGATTATGCTGTTTTTAGTCAAAATCACAAAACCTGTGCCGTTTTCTAGGACATAGGTTCAGAAGAGCTCATTAGCAATGCGCCTCTGGGTGTGGTCGGAACCGTTGGCGCGGAGGACCCCGACACCCCACCCCACCCCAGCAATGGGTTATGTGTGTGTATCTGACCCTGCTTTTGTATAAAATTAAAGAAAAATAAAAAGATTTTAAAAAAGAGCCCTGTAAAATGCATTACTTTATATTATAATCTACATCGCTTTAAGACAGCTGCATGCAGCACTGGCTGTTGACCCATAAATAGCTGATGTAATGCTAGCAAACAAGCGGATGATTGAATTAGCTCCCGACAGAAAAAAATAAACCTACCGGTAAAGATACAGGCTGTCCACTTGATGGTGTCGTGATGGAAGGCACTGCACCCGGCTTCAAAAGTAGTTTACTAGCTAAGCCCATTTTTTTCCTGGCAGTTGGTGAAACAGTCTTCTCTGAAATGTTGACTGCAAACCGATGTGCAGTTTTTAATTTTGCTGTGACCAAGAAACTTAATCCATTTCTCTCTCACGGCAGATGGTTTTGGTAAGTATGAAAGTTAATATCATTCTTCTTAGCATTGCAATCTGGTAAAGCACACAGAAATTGATCCGCCATCATCTTCTCTACTACTCACAACCTGAGTGGGCGGGGCAGAGCAGAGCAGGAGCTTGTAGCCCGCCTAGTGCAGTTGCTACATCACAAACACAGTCTGTTTTAGACGGCCTTTTAGCGTCTCCTACTGATTCACAGCGATTTGAAAGCAGAAATACTCAGAAATGCAATTGTGAGCTTAACTGGCGTCCTCTGGCATCAGAAAAATGCCTTAAAAAACATGTTAAAGGTTAACACGAAAAACACGATTTCCACTGGAGTGGGTCTTTAAATGTAATTATTTAAACATTGGAAATTTCCAGTAATTCAATGTTTTCTATTCACAGCCTTCATTTTTATATAACTATCAGCATGTTCACAAAAACAGAAGGTAAGGAAGTTTGAAGAGTTCAGGAGAACATTTTGTGAGTTTTGTAACCAAACAGCCTCTCTTAACCTAAATGTAAAACGCTGAGATGAAGAACTGGCTACAGAATAGCCTTCCACCCCTTCAAGTGAGACAGACTGTAACTTAACCCTATCTGGCCAATCCTCAACCTCAGCGAAAGCTGTGAAAGATAAAGACTCAGAGGGGAAACTGGGGATAGGAATTCAGCCAACCTCTGCTTTCACTGGGCAGCCCACATCACAGAGGGGACCTTGAAACAGGTCTAAGCCCACCAGCAAGAGTTGGAGACGAAGTCCCACAGTGAAAGTCGGCTCAACAGCGGCTGAGTACCATAGGAGATGAAATAGGCAGGGAAGTCTTTCATTCTATGCCAGGCAGGAGAATGTTTCCAACTGGACCTGCAGACAGGACACAACCTCATAAAAGAAACAGAGAGACAAACTCAGTTAGCCAGAGAAACCTGATGCCAAAGTTTATGGGATCAACAAAACGTAGCTTTTACAGTATAAGAACATGTTTGAAGCTTTGCAACATATAACCTAGCTATCATAGAGAATTAGACCACATTTTACATCGCTCTGAGCAATCTCCTATCCTTATTTAATCCTATAACATAAACTAAAGCAAACAAAAGCTTTTCAAACATAAATGCAAATTAGATTAGATTATAAACAAAAGATAAAATCAACCGTAACAGCAAGATTTTTTTTTTGACATTTTAAAGTTAATTTATTGCATTTAAATATTATTGCAAATAATACTGTAGTGAAGATTTGTATATGTCTTGTTTTAAATGTGTTGTTGTTAACGTCACAGTTTTTGTGTCCAGTCTCATGTCTAAAAACATCAGCTCTTATTTGCAAAAAGGTAATGTTAGCTTACCCACAGGTCAGTCCAGTTTGAACATGCAAATGGCAGATACAACGCATCCTACATTCAGAGAATCATAACATCTCTGAATGTGGGATGTTGTGGTTCCAGTTGACTTTCTGTTGCTGTTACCTTTGTAAACAAGAGATGGAGTTCAAGTTTCAAATGTGGCAGCCACAGTTTCACATGCTTCTGTTGTCTCATTGGAGTTCACTTAAATACCAGCACTGAATCAGATTCAAGGCTCTAAGACAGCATTCAAACTGCAGGGCTTAATACTCAATTCCGATTATTTTGGTTGTTGTTCACACTATAGCTAACATGCAACAGCAAACACACTGCAGTGCGAATGGTTCACGGCCCTAAAGCGGCCCGCATAAGCAGAAGATGTCACACACACACGGAAGTAAAAATAGAGGCTACAGATGTTTGTGTTTGTGCAGGAGTTTGTCAATCAATGAACAGTCGGAATCAACAAAATTTTTGACAAATTAATTAGAGCCTTAGAGAGAAAAGAGAGCCCATGATTTAACAATGGCTTCTTGTGAAGCTGGGGCTACTACCTACGTACAGAGGTATATGTGGATCCGGAGTCGGAACCAAAATCTGTGGTGGAGTTGTGATGTGAAGAGCTTCACTGACTCAGTTCTTCTATGATTTCAGGATGTCAAGACAGACCTTTGAATACCTCTGTCAGCGCCTCCTCCAGTGCAGATCAGTACGTCTGTTTTGTGTCAGTAACGTACCAGATGGATTTAGTGCGACATGACTGTTCAGACTGAAGTTGCTTTCAAAAACATATATGTATCGGATTTAGTACCTAATATGAAAGTGACCCGATTTGGGCTGTTCAGTCAATCATAAAAAAATCTGATATGCGTTGCATATGGGCAAAATGTTGGATTTGATGCGCTTTTGCCTGCAGTGTGAACATAGCCTAAGTGTGGTAATAACATGGAAGGCAAAGCCGTTTATAAATGTGTCAGTTATTAATGATGATATTGACACCCAAATTTACAAGAATTTGAAAGAGACAATTTACCTTTAATTGCTGCATTCTTACTGGCAGCGCAAAGCACGTACAAAAGCAGACATCTTGTGATTGTTGTGGATTTAAAAGTTTCAGGAAGGATGTATGGGAGATCTAACCTGTGCTTGTCTCTTACTCACATGTGACTTGATTTGGATGTTTCCCTCAATGACTTGAGAAATGATTTGGACTTTCCACTCATGACTTGAGACTTGTCCTCCAAAGACTCGAGACTTGAATTTTGCTGTCCCCTCAAAGATTTGAGATGTGACTTGGACTTGCTCCTCAAGGACTTGAGACCTGACTTGGACTTTCCGCTCATGACTTCAGACTTGACTTGTGCTTGCCCCTCAAAGACCCAAGACTTGGTTTGGAGTTGCCCCTCAAAGACTCGAGACTTGAATTAGACTTGGCCTTCAAAGACTTGAGACCTAATTTAGACCCTGAATGACCCGAGACTTCATCCTTGACTTTGAAAGAATGTCTTGTGCACATTTATGTTAATGAGCTCTGTATACAAGGATTCCTGTGTTTAATTCCATGAGCATATCTCAATGCTAACTGGTCAGACTCACAACAGTTTTTCATTGTTACTTTATGTACTTTGAGCTTGCTGGCATCGTAGCTTAGCAATAAAGCCAATGTGGTCATTCGTGGTTAAAGGTTTCTATGACCAATTCACACCAGTGTGCACCTGGATTGCCAGTAATGCCTCCACCTAGGTCTGTCACACACACACCTATCGCTATGT
Source organism: Valencia hispanica (assembly GCA_963556495.2). Classification (NCBI taxonomy): domain Eukaryota; kingdom Metazoa; phylum Chordata; class Actinopteri; order Cyprinodontiformes; family Valenciidae; genus Valencia; species Valencia hispanica. The sequence continues at coordinate 11,786,680 of OY747711.1, read as the reverse complement.
TGTAGCCCCCCAAGATCTTGTTTATGGTTGCTTGGTGGATGGATTTCTTTTACATCCTGCCACAAATCCTTAATAACACCCAACAAAGACCATCCTTATTGTGCCTGATTTTCATTTCAAATCTCTTTTGTGGGTTCAAGCAAGAGTGACTGACCTAGACTGCTTTCTCTTATTGGAAACACACTTGCCACTAATAGGTTAGGGGAAGTAGGCCTAATGCCTGAGCCCCCCAAATTAGCCAGACCCTTGCATTCAGACACTGTTCTTCAACACACACACCTCCATTGGTTCTCGCAAAATGTACATCAATCTATTCATGCCCACTCAACTCCTCTATGAGCCCTTTCCTTTTCTAATACTGGAGGAACACTTTGTTCAGTTTACATTATGCAACACAACATTAGAGGCCAAGAATTCTCCATCAGCATGTCCTCAGCCGGTGTTCTCCAACCCTATTTCAAACCAGCAGACGTGGAACAGGGAAATTTTAGATCCACCCTCTGGTATGTGCAGTGTTTTCCACTCTCCATGTGCTGTAGATTAGTCTCTTTGTTCTCTGTGGTGCTGCCATAACACTTGCTCATTAATCACACTATTACAGTAGTCTCTCATACCCTTCATCTGTCACCCCCTCCCTCTGTAGATGCCAGCTTTTCCCGGGGTGTGAACCCTCGGTACTTCTGAACAGCCAACAGACAGGAGGAGAAAGTGGGTCAGCAAAAATCACACTGAAACCCCCTGAGAGTACACAAGAGCACTTTGTACTCCTCTGATTACATGTGTCCGTGTTCAGGCAAAGTATACGTATTTCACTTCAAACCCTATAACAGATATTGTTTAAATTCCATTGGCATAATTTATCTTTCATCTATGGTAGACTAAGTTTAAACTGAGAATTTAAATATCTCATGAAAATCATGCTTTGGTAGCAGAAAGGAGAAAGAAACTGGATTCATTAACCTTACTTGGTTTTATCAGGATGGACGTTTTCGGACAATTTGTGTGTACCATAAAGAATAAATAAGCTTAGCAATAATCGTTGCAAATAAATCAAGTTTAATATGGTAGGTACATCTTGGGTGTCAAAAATTAGAGACTATTTGTTTGAAAATGAGAGCCTGACAGTAGAAATAGGCCTCCTGAAACTAGTGCATCGTTACTAAAGTTCCGAACTAGGGGAATTGTATTGAAGTTCTCCATTTCCATAGAAGATGTAACTGGGCCAGTGCTTGTGTTCAGCTATTTCTGTCATGTAGAAAGGCATTGATTGAGCTATTGCTTCCAATAACTTTGCTGAGCTGCTTTGGTGGTGGTCTGCGCTCTCTAGTGTTTTTCTAGTTTACATAGAAAATACTCCTGGTTCATTGCTTCTGTGTGTAGAAAGCTAGGGGCGTGATACAGCCAATTTATTCAGGAGTGTTGGACCAGGGACGTTGCAGGACGCTGGCCCTTGAGGATTAGAGTTTGACAGCCCTGTCTGCCTTTATATATTTTACTGATTTTGACAACATTGTATTATAATGTTGTTCTAATTGGACTGAACTTATTGGATCTGAATCTGATTGCATGATTGAATTGGGTTAAATTTGGATTGGGATTAATTGGATTTAACGTGGGGGTGCACGGTGGCACAGTTGGTAGCACTGTTGCCTTGAAACAAGAAGGTCCTGGGGTCTTTCTGCATTAAGTTTGTATGTTCTGCCTTTGCATACGTGTGTGGTCTCCGGGTACTCCAGCTTCCTCCCACAGTCCAAGAACACGACTGTTCTTGAACTTAAAATTGACCTTAAGTCTTAGTGTGCATGTGCATGGTTGTTTGTCCTGTGTGTCTTTGTGTTGCCCTGTGATGGACTGGCGAACTATTAAGGGTGCACCCCACCTCTTGCCAAATGACTGCTGGAAACGGAGCCCAGCCTGCCACGACCCTGCAAGGATAAGTGGGTAAAGACGGTAGATTTATGGATTCAAAGTGACTAGATTAAAAGAGGATCACCAAGAACCTTGAGACTAAATTTGTGTAAACTGGCACGAACTAAACTGATTTGAAATCAAAAACCTTTCAGAAGAAGTGAAATATTTGTGCTATGTAATTGAAATCCTTCATATATTATTAGTAATAATTATGTTGTTCAGTGAAGGTAGTTGAAGTTAGATTTTCACTATGGAGATCCGTGCCCCTCTCAGCTACTGCCCATTTCAGAGATCTAGTTTTGTATTTATATCGCTTTCCAATTAGCTCTGGATTAAGTCCATCACAAGCTCACAGACTTTAAATGAGAGTAGCCTCCAGCCAGGGGTTTAGTTTCTCTATGCAGGAGGCCCGAATTTCGAGGCCTCACTCCCTGCCTTTGTTTACAGCTCTCTGTTGTGCTCACACACACACGTACATTCAGCTCCCCGTCCCAAAAATATCCCTCACAGGCTTCTTCTCCCATTGCCTCTGGTTCCACCTCCACCCCCTGCTTCTCCGTTGTCGCCTCCTCCACTGCCCCCCATCACCACCCTTTTCTGAGCCAATAGTGAATTAGCATTTTTCTGCAGCTCTACTTTTGTCTTAGTTAACCCTCCCCACCAAACACTGCGGACACACACGCACACACACTCTTTGGCATCCATTGGTATGTGGTCCATCATTAATGTGCAGCACAGCCTGGAGTGACCCTCAAAAACCAGCTCACAGGGGCCACTGCTGGGAAAAGGAGGGTTGCTTCACTTCTCATTAAGAACCAATAGATGCCTCAAACTCCTCTCTCCCTTCCCCTCCCCATTAATCGCATGCGCTCATTAGCATGGCGCCCCTATTTGGGTCCTGCCATGCATTATCAGGTCAGCCAGGGGAACGGACGCTCCTCTTTTTGTCAGAGCGGGCTTTTAGAGATGCAAAATACAGTACAGCACTCATTCAGCCCCTTCACCGACCTCTGTTGCCCTTTCAGTGCCTTGCGCCCCTCCTCCTCTTTCCACCACAATCAGTGAGTCCTGCTATGAAGCTGTTTCCATCCTTCCACAAGCAGTGGTGTAAGAAAATCCATCCCTGATCCAGTACCCTACGCCAAGTCTGAGTGAGCTCTGTGCCAGTCTGCAACCCCCCTAAACATTGTTCCTCACCTCTCCGTCAGGAGGGTGCAGTAGATGAGACCTGAAGCCGTCCAAGCTCAAGTCACAAGGCTCTCAGCTTAGTCCGTCTCAGTCCTCAGTCTGCCACCCAGACTGTGGAGGGCTCAGCCTCACACCTAACAATGCCAGCACCGCTTTCCTTCCCAGCTATTTTTTTAAAGGTTTAGCCGAACTCATGATAATCAGCAAAGGAAGAGGTAAAGGGGGAAAAACCTGCTAACCATGTAATTTACCAGCCCAGTCGAAGCCTGTATTATTTCATAATGTCAAAAAATAACATCCAGGACACACTGGCTCTCAAATGTTCAGACACATTAACTTCAACTCAATATCACTAAACAATCTGCATTTAATACTTTGTTCTTTGTGTGTAAGAAGCTGTCTGAATGAAGCAGTTTCGTGTTTTAGATCATTTTTTACCAATCACTTTGAGAGAGATTCAACTTCACTACAAAGAGTAAACTGTGTGGTCAGACAACAACACTGCGTTTACCTAAATGTTTTCAGAGATAACTGAGTGCAAGCAGAGCTTTTGAAATCACTGTGGTTCAAAAGTTGAACTTTGGAGTTTCCTCAGACCCTCTACAATCATCTGCCTGCACATCATGGGTGCATCATCTGACATCTTCACTGGGTCTCTAAAGTTAGCTTAGCTTAGCTGATAATCAGATTCTTGACCAAAACCAGCCCTAAAATAAACTGGAATTATCACTATTGTAAACACAGCTTTAAGATTTGTCAAATCTTTTCTAAAAAGGCAAATTTCATTGTGTCTTGAAAGTGTGATATATGTGAAAAATTATATTTTTTCGATTTCTTTTCAAAGTAGATAAAAAGCACTATTCTGACACCAAAAGAGCCCAACATTAGAGAGCATTACCATATATGTAGTTCCCAACGACAATTTTATTTATATGGCGCATGTAAAAACAACAGCAGTTGACCAACGTTCTTCACAATTTACAGTATATTTTATATTTCTGACTGAAAAACTACAATTTTCGGTGTAAATAAAGGACAAAACCAAATGCTGTTGCTCTTTTTTTAATGGAAACACAAGAGAGATCCTTAGAATCTTTTTTTTAACTCCACAATCACATTTACATGTGGCCTTTTTATCCTATTTATCTTTTAGTCAGTTGCTAAGGCAAACTGACTGGTTAACCTTTTCCGTATGTAAAACTGACCATTTCTTAATTATATTCGACAACCCTGAGCATCCTCTTCATGGGACTATACTAAACCAACAGAGTGTTTTCAGTCAGAGGTTTTAACAGTTTCACTGCAACACAGACTGCTACAGGAGATCCTTCCTGCCCACAGCCATCAGGATCTACAACAACTCCTTGAAGATTAGAATAATATGAGCTACAACAACACTTGTTTTCCCTATGGAATCAATAAAGCATTTTTGAATTGAATTGTATTCTTCTGAACAATAGAAGGATCATTTGCTTATACACATGAAAATACAAAATGGTTTGGAATAGAACCTTTATATAACTCCAGTACCTACTGTTATTATTTGTGGTTATCTTGCAGCTGCAGTGTTGGTTAGCTATGTTAGCTTGTTTGTTAGCCAAGGCTCACCTGATGTGAAGTGATCGCTGCAGATTGTTGCATTTTTAATCGTCTGCTCATTCATATCACTTCTTCTGATCGTTTACAACACCTGATTGCATCTCTTTCTACAGACTAAACGCGCAGTAGAGCAAGGAGTGACGTAGTGACCGATATCCGTCTATCTGGCCTGTGAATAAGAAGAGACGTTCACATGGAACGGTGGATGCAGTTCTGATCTGCCATGCTGTTTACATGAGGAGAATTGAAGGCAGGGCGGGCTGAATTGTGGGATAAACAGGGCAGGTCACCTGTGCATGACTTTCTGACTTGTGAAACAATTGGAATCTGGACTTCAAGGAGTGAAACAAGAACTGTTAAACCCAAATTAACGACAGAAAGCTCTAGTCGAGTCAGCAGCCAGACCATCAAGTTGACCGCAGCTAATATTTCTTAGCAAAGTTTTCTTGGGTAATTTATTTTCTTTACTCTAGTTGTTCACTGTCAGTACAAAATATCTCCTGATATCAGCAAATACTGTCACACTCAAGTGATATCAATAACCACACCTTGCATTAGTGCCTTCGCTATGTTAAGATACTATAATCAGCAACAGTTGCCATTCTGTTTTCTCTATGTCTGACATAAATGAGCAACAGGTTGGAATTGGTATATTGGTAATTTAACTTCCCATCCACCATGTTTTTACCAGTAGCCTAAAGTCCCTTTTTAAAGCAAAACCATTTTTGCAATAAGAAAACTACATATAGAGTTTGTTTGATTGTTACATTGCTATGTTGTAGTTAGAGTAAAACATAAATATGTCTAGAGAAGAGATTAAATATATTTCATAACTTCAGCATGGTGTGCTTGTATAGTGAAAGGTTTCTGGTGCCTATGTGCATCATGGTAAGAAGGCTGGTCAGAACTGGAACAAAAATTTTGATGTCTGAATACTGTCAGACTTTTTATCACTCTTAGTTATTCACTTCTGATTAATTACAAGCAAGCTGAGTTTCTTATGCATCTTATGTTGAGCTGAGAACTTTGCTCATTCTGTGTGGCCATTGATGCCTTATTTTGGTCTGTCGTATGTAACATCGATCTTAGGGTTCTTTTGGTTGCATTCTCCCTCATGTTCCCACTTTTTAAATCTTTTCTGAATATTTCTTGACTTTAAACAGAGAAACGAGTGTAACTATTGTTGCGACAAGCTTGAAGGTAATTGAAAAAGGAAAAGTGGTAAAAAAACAAAACAATGACAAACCCTCTAAAGTTTTAGCATTAAGCACATATGAGGATACATTATCATTAATTTGGTGTCATATTTGTAATTGGTTAATTTCCCACCAGTTGTTTGGAGAAGTCCAATTTCAGCCTCTTCTGAAGGTTTTCAAGCTCTTTCAGTAAAAGTGGAACTGATGAGTTCAGTGAAACCAGGACCCAGTGAAGTAATGGTTAGTTAAACCATAACAATGAGGTGAAAGGCAACAAAGCACAACTCCATTAACATGGTGGGATAGCACAGTTGCTGTATAACATCCCATTTGCTTTGCTAAAATGAGCCTTTGTGTATTAGAAACTTGACTCTAGGATGAAGGTAAGGTCAGACCTTTCCCAATGGCTCTTTCAGAATGGCTCTAGCTGATGCTGATAATGTTCAGTACTGAGAAGGTTCAGTGAACAAATGTTTTATGCTTTATGTAATAGTGATAGAACAATGAAAGTTGGTTTATTAGTGAAGAGGCTTCTATCTTTAAAGTTAAAGAGATGCAGGAGACATCATGGGGCACATTTTAAAATGGACATGGTCATGTTTTAAACAATTAAAAACAGACTGTAACTGTTTATGTATTTTTAATGAAATATTAGAAACTGAGAAATCATGTCTATCAAGCTCTCATTACAACTTTCATTATTCTAGCTAATTCTAGAGACATTTGCCTATTTCACAGTGTTCTTCCCAACAATGTCAAGTTACAGTAAAATTAGCTTCCCATTTAGCCTGAGTAAAGGCCTATTTCATGGCTTTTAAGGAATCTGGGATACCTTTGATCAGCTGTAGTTGGAATTCAATAATAGTTTCATACTGGTCAACCCAGTATGAAACAAGTTTTCACTACAACAACCCGTTTGCTTCATTGTGGTCTGTTTTTAAGGTTGTTTTTTTTTTTTTTTTTTTTTGCTTTGTATGATGTTTTATCTTGCTTTATTGTTTTATTGTCTTTTAAACTGGTTTATGTTCAGTTTTAAGTTTATCTGAAGCTTATAACATGTGTAAGATCTCTGAGTGTTCAAGCATGCTCATCCTTACAACTACTTTTGTAGTTTGTTATCATGGTGGTGGCATAACAGACTCCTGGAAAGAGTATAAAGGAGTACAGTGGTGGTGTTTTCATTAAATAGGCTACACACAAACACACTCACACACACACACACACCTGCATGTCTTGGTCAAATTTGAAACAGAACTGGCCACTGGCTTCGTGCCTAGGCTATGCATGAGTCCTGCTTACACTGTAGTCACGGGCCTCTAAGTAAGTTACTACAGAACTCTTTTGGTGCGTTCACACCGGTCAACGCATCCACGCGTCAAATGGCTCAAATGTGCGAAAGTTGGCACTTTAAAATTAAAACCCAGCTGCTTGCACACTGTGTAGTCTGCGTCGGCGCGTCAGCGCATCACGTCCGGTAGTTGCCCTAACCGGGTTTGGCTAGCGTTAGCTAACAAAACTAGAAAGTTAAAAGAAAATATTTAACTGCTTACCTGGCACTCCAAAGCCGCCGATATCTTCCTCCAAATAAATCCGATCTCTTCCTGTCTTGTAAAATGTCGAAGGATATGGGTCATATAATTCACGAAAATTACAGACAGCGACAGTTAGTTGATCCTCCATTTTGAATGAATGACTTGTCGACCCACGTCAGTACAAACAGTCCCTATGATTGGTTGACGCCCCGCGTTTGCTGCCCCAAAGTTAAATTTTCCCAACTTCACGCAGCACCTGCTCCGATGGTCTGTCAACGTGTCCGAGCAGCAGCTATGTGGACGCCCTGATGCCAGCTGATGCCAGCTGCGCCAATGCACGCGGCTTGCTGCGGGGCAGCTAGATGCCCACTTGATGCATAGGTACCATAGACTTGCATGTAATCTAGCTACCCTGCTGCCTGGACGCATTGACCGGTGTGAACGCACCATTAGATGGTAAAAGACTGAACTTGTATTGCGTCTTTCTAATCAGGAGTCCACACACATACAGCCGATGGGATGGCAATTTGAGGTTCAGTATCTTACCCAAGATACTTAGAAATACAGTGGGGAAAGTTGGAATCAAACTCACAACCCTCTGAATGGCTGAACGACCATCACGTCACACCATCACTCCGGCTTAAATAAAAACTCTTACCACGCTTTAACTGTGCTACTATCTGCAACAGCTAGTACATGAACCACTTACCAATGAATATCTCTCCATACTGATTGGAATCTGGATCCCCTATTCTCAATGCTGGAGTACGGCAAGCGGCCAAGAAGAAGCACACACAGCTCCGAATTGTTCCCAAACCCAGCTGTGGTGGTTGCTGGGAGACCAAATAATTTTTAAAATACAGCTCAAGTCTCCTGCTTAACATAAGCTAAGTGAAAACATTATTGACATTATAAACCCCAATGAGACGCTAGTTTAGCTTCCTCCTCCTTACCATGCCTCGTCATTTTTTCTTTGACAGTCTGGGAGTGAATGAACAACTTCTTTGAAAAAAAAAAAGAAAATAAATGGGCATCAAACTTTTTAGATTTGTCATTGAAAATTTTTTTTAACACCATGTGTCATTATCTCTCCGTTTTACAATTAAATTGTGATTTTTGCTCGTATATCAAATAATATCCAGATCAATTGCAGAGAAGTTTGTGGTTTTAATATGACAAAGCGTGAAAGTTCAAAGGGTATGAATACTTTTGCTTGGCACTGTAAGCCTTTTCTACAGATAAATAAAAAAAAACTGTGCAGGCTCTATTTGTTTTCTGTTTTATTTGTTTAAATCTCATTGTTACCATTCTTTGTATTCAGTTGCACATTGTTATTAACTACAGAACACCTTTCACACAAACGCCTCCTTGGGAACATCATATTTCAATACGATTGTCATCCACAAAAGGACTCCCCCCCCCAACACCACCACCCAGCGAAAATCCAACACTGGTTCTCAGGAGACTGTGACAAACTGCTCATTCATTTCTGGCTTTTTTGCCATGCATCTTTTCTCTTCAGGTGTCAGGGAGACCTATTGTCCGCACCCAAACAACTCTTAAACACCACCCACTCCAGCCCAGAGCTGGGCATGGCTGACCTTGGTGTCAACCCCCTTCATCCCCCACCCCTCACCCCCAACTGCCCCTTCTGCAAAGCTGTGGGGCTGGAGTCGCAGTATGAAACAGTTTGTGTTTGTGTGAGAGAGCATTATTTTCCTTTAAATGCCTGTAAGTTTTACATCAACACTTATTTTTGTTGATACTTTTACTTTAGCTGTGCTTTTAGTTACCCTCTGAAGGAGTGGGCTGTGTCACCACTCCAATCAGTGATGTAAAACAGAACCACTGTGAGGGCATCAGGGAGAAAGGGGGGCTCTGATTAATCCGACCGAGTGTTTGTCTGAGAGATGAAAGAGGGGAGAGGGCGGAGGAGCAATGGAGCTGGTATGGAAAAGGGAAAAGGAGAAGTATCTGGACCATGAGAAGGTTCTCAACGCACACGAGAGTCTGTTCAGTGTCCAGTCGAGGAGATGGGGAGAAATATATCACAGCTGACACGGGTGTGATGTGTGTGTTTGTGTGTGTGAGGATGGGTCAGGGGGAGGGTGTGGATGAGGGTAAGGAACTGATAAAGTGTTGCAGGAGTGTGTGTGTGGAAGGGGGAGTGTTGGAAATATGTTATGTAACCTCGTCTCTGGGGGGGACAAGAGAGCCATAGGTCAGAGCAAGACAGGATAAGAGAGATTAATTTTATGATAGGGGAGAAATGATAACTTTCCTAATTAAGTTTTCTGAGGTCAAAAACATGAATCATCATATTTGCATTCCAAAGGCCTAAAGAAGTACTTTTACGACTTTTTCATAAGACTTTCACATTTCAAACAAAAACTTTGATGCATTTAATTGGGATTTTGTGAGATACAGTACACCAACACAAAGCAGAACCTAACTGTGAAGGGAAAAGGATGCAGGGTTTTCAAAACCATCGATGTCTTTCTTCTTCTACCTTCATCAGTGAATGCCAGCTGTATTGTTGCTAGCAGTCAAACGTCTGAGGTGCACACAGACATCAATGGAGAGTCCTACTGAGCCCTCGTGAGACGATACAGATGACTAGATTTAAGCAACAATATCTTCATGATCAAAAGAGAGTAGAGCACGCTGAGAGGCACAAATTAGAGCCTTTGACTAGGCCATTCTAACAGGAATTGATCTCACTGTAGCTCTGGCTGCATGCTTGATGTCATTGTCCTGCTGGAAGTTGAACCTCCACTCTAGTCTGAAGTCTTTTAAAGCCTCTAACAAGTATTTTAGCTCCTATCAATTCTGCTAAGCCACAGCATGATGCTGCCACTAGCATGTTTCACCATAGAGATGCAATGCCACACATGTGGCTTTGCAAGCTGGAGACAACTCCATATGCGGTCTTGCAGATTTTGTTTCATAAAGGTAGTGTTGGAAAAAGGTACAGTACTTATCTGCTTGAGTGGGGTTTAATTATGTTAGCACTATTAAGATTTATAGGGTTTATGGCGCTGAAATATGACAAATTATGCATTTTAAGTGTTTCAGTCATTGACTGTGGATTTTTAATACTAAAGATTATCAGATTCAATTCATTCTCATGCAATTCTCTTTTTATTTGTGTGGATGCCTAAGCAAATCAGTGGAGGTTGCTAATCTTTAGCATATAACATTTGAGTGGGAAGTAAAGCAACAGAGCTTGTTGTTGTCCCAAAATAGATTCGCCTTCAAATGGCTGGCACCAAATGAAATTCAAGAGTTTTTCACATGGTGTGTGGTGTGACTCCGTGACCTGGATATGCTGCAAGTATTCAAATCCATATGCAAAGTACATAACACTGGTAGAGCTGTTCATAATTCAAATCCCACAAGGGCAACATTAGTAAAACTGTTTGTACTGTTTCTTCTTTCGATCTCTGTCCTCATTTTCAGCTAAAGTTACGTTAGAATAAGTTACTGTGGAACGTGTTTCAGTTTAGAGATGAATTACTCACCCCTCAGAAAAAAGAAAAAGAAAACAGTTTCATATGACCAGCCTTCATCTGAATCCAGATCGTTGAATGGATCACTGCAGGCATAAAAGAAAAACCCATATCTGTTCTGTAAATATGACATGACAACATTTGAAAAACAAACCCAATCTCAGCCTGGGCCTCATAAACTTCGAGCAGAGGTTTCTGTGATGAAAGTGAGACACGCTTGGCCTCTCTGCTTCACACATTCTGGCCCAAGCCGCTCACTCAGAGTTTCATAGAACTCAGCTAGGATGTAAATGTGCAGAGATGCTATGAATATACGAAGTAAACTCCGAGGATCGAAGTGTGGTCTGACTGTTGGCTACAGTTAGACCGCAGTTTCTTGCCCGAATCGAAAATGTAGTTTTGTGTTGAGTAACTGTTCCTGGGTGGTGTCGCATTAGTAAAGGATGTGTAATGTAACGTTCATCCCCCAGGGTCGAAGGAGCAGTCCACAGCAATAACGAAACCACATGATGTCATTTTGGTTTTAAAATACCAACTCTTAATTGATCCCTTTTGGATTTGATGGCTTTATTCTTTTGTATTCTTTTGACATTTTTCCCAAAACTGAGCAGAAAACATGTACCGAGTGTGAGTTACACTAACATTTTAGAATATGTCTACATGATTCATTCATAGGCAAAAAATCACATTGGCGTCTTATTTCCCTTTACTGTCCTGTTAACTGTATTGACAAATAACTAATGCCAGAAACATGTGCATCGTGTTATGGTAAGAAAAAAAAAATGAAAGTACACCCTTATTCAATTTATGAGGATTTACCAATCTGGTCTTAACTACTTTCTTTCATGATTCAAATCTAACTTTAAAGTGGAAAAACTCACAACTGATTCCACATTGTCATTATTTTATTAAACAAAGATGAAAACGAGTTGGACCATCTTTGTCCACCCGTGATTCAGCAGCTTCTTGAGTCTCCTTCAGTAACAGTATATTTTAGTAGACCTTCTCTGTCTAAATCTTGGACAGAAGAATTTTGGTCCACTATTCTCTACAACGTTGCTTCAGTTCATTAAAGTTTGCAGAGATTTGTTTCTCTAGAACTCTCTTAAGGTTCCTCAGCAGCATTTAAGCATTTTGAGGTCTAGACAACATCTAGTTGTTTTTCTTCTTCAGCCAGTCTGTCGTAGATTTCCAGCTGTGCGTTAATTAAATGTAGTCCAACCTTCAGCTTACCGATAGACAGCCTCACTTTCGACTTTAAAAAACGTTGCTATAGAGAAGAGTTGAGGCTCACATCAATCACTGAAAAGTAGAGATCGCACTAGATATTTTTGTTGTCCATCATTTTGACCTACAGTGTCAAAAATATCTAGGCTAATTATTATCTATTTTTATCTGTCAATTTTTAAAATAATTACATTCAATTGTATTTATTTCTTTATTCATTTTAAATATTACTCAATACTAACAAAGTAAACGGAGAACTACATATAAAAAATTAAACTAAACGATTGCTCTTAAAATACCTGCTGTGGCCTAAACCCACAGTTTCACAACTTCTTCCTACTCAGCATGGTACTGAAATGCACATATAGTTGTGCATATTCAAACAGTGGGATTGCTGCAGAGGTTATTGTCATGAGGTTTTGGATTTTTGCCTCAGACAGATGACTTCTCTTGGGGGTTTAGATGTTTTTCTGCAGGCTGAATCAAAGCTTTGCTGCCACACTGGAGACTGGATCCACTTTAGCCAAAGTAATAAAATTAAGGAACATTTCTCCAATTGAAGTGATCAGAAGTCGGAAAGAGTCCCTGAATGAGCCGTTTCCTGACCCAAAAGCTATCACTTCAGCGGGAGAAAATCCTTTCAGCATGCAACGGGGGTTGGCATGATACTTGGCTCTTGGGAACGTCGCGCTCCGAAGCCTCAGTAACTCCTTAACGAGCTGTCAGCTCCCGGTTAGCGGGATGCATTGAGTACGGTGTCCAGGTCTGAGCTGATGCTCAGATGCTTTCATGGCTTTTTTTTGATAGATTTAGTTTCCTGTGATGTTGAAAATGTCTACACATTTGCACAATGGTGGTCAGAGGTGTGAATACTACTCTGTCAAAATGACTGACGACTTTCAGATTTTTCCATCACAGTAAAAAATAAAAATAAAACTTCAAATATGTAAAAAAAATTGTCATTGTGACGCTGCACCTACGATATGCAAAGATGTTTGTAACAGAAGACTCTCGCTTTGATCCATTTTGAAAACCCAAAACAGTTGAATCTCTTTTAACATGAATTTACTTGTGCTTGTTATTAACTTATTACTGCAACTTAATCCCATCATAAACTTAAAGCTACCGTCCGGAGTATTTGAGGGAGAGAGAGTTTTTTTGAATCCCACTATCAAGGCCCCTCCCAAAAGATCCCTCCCCCGTCCTCTCCCACCCGTTCCCACTAGCCCCACCTCAACAATTGTGCAAACGCATCACCTGTGGTGTCACAGCGGGTCAAAGAAGATAGCAGTAACTGCTGTCGAGCATCACCCAATTGTATTTTGTTATGGACATTTCAGAGGTGAGCTACTTCTCCATGACTGACGCTCTCTTCCAATATGGCGGCTGTAAAGGGGAGCGCCCTTAGTGCGCGGCCCCATCCTCACAGGTTTGCGCAATGTGCATGTAAGTTCATTGCCAGCCAACAAAGAAGAAATTCTATAGGCTACAAGAATTTGTCGGTCAGTGTGAAATGCATAGAGGTCTATGGGGGGAAGACGGGACTTGTTGTGGAGCACTAGCCTTTAATCATAGTATTGATCCCCACTTACATTTTAAGGATTTATAAAACTTTGATACATAAATATATTCTCCTGACAGCAGCTTTTATTATTATTTTTGGCCAAAAGGCATCAAACAACTTTCTTTCTTTCATACCATGCACATATACATCAAACTCTTCTTTTCCTCCCACTCAAAATGTCAAAATATGACAGGTCCAATGTATACTTTCTGAGATATTTTTGTTTTATTAATTATTCATCTTTCCTCAGCCTCCCATTTTTTTTTCCTTCCACAGCCTTTCCTAATCACCTAATTTTCCTCGCCTGCAACATGTCATTCTCTACTCTTTCGTCAGTGTCTATATAGCTTATTCATTATTCAGTACTGGAGCCTTCCATCATCATTTTCCATTTCCTCCATTTTCCTGTGTCTCATTGTAAGCTTTTTCCTTTTGTTGTTATTATTAAATACTCTTCACTTTACCTCCTGACTCTTGTTTTGCCACTTGGGTTCAACTAAAATCCAACATGACGTATAACCCTTCCCAGATTGATAAGGAGCCACATTTGCTTCTCTGAAGTCATTGTTGATGTCCTTTCTCCTTGGCATTGTGTTAACACACACATTTGAGGTGCAAACCATCGAATAGTCAAAAGTTATACCTTTATAGAGGTGGATCCACTTGCTGATGAAATTAGGTGTTTTAGCAACACGTAGCTGCTTCTTTTCCTCATAAACCCAGTTGAACAATGGGGTGTACTTAGTTTTCCATTATGACTTCATCTTAGTGTTGTGAATAATGACAATGTGGGATCTGTTGCGTCTGGGTACACCTAAGATTGGATTTAAAATCATATTTAATTATGCCCAGATACATAAAACCCAAACATTGACTGAAGGTGTAATTTTTATTTACCATAACTGAATAATATAGTTTGGTACAGCTGTTGCTTTTGGCTTACGATTTAAAAGGGGTCATTATGGGCCAAGTGGTTTCAAATAAAGAGTTTACCAGATGATCAAGCAGTGTTTGAAACCAGCGTCCAGAGAGAAACTGCAGTTTGGTAAAAATTCAAAGACTCAACACATCAAGCCTTGTCAGCTTGTGAAGATGAGGAGGGTAAGTGAAGGGGAGGTGAGTCATACAAAAGCCACTAAGATCTAAAATCCACTCGTAAAGATTGAGAGGACAGAATAAAATAAAAAGAAAATACCTTCAATTTCCTGTTCTCATACAATAACCATCAACCTGCCTTCCCCCAAGTCCTCAGCGCTCAGCTTGGCTTTATTAAAAGCGCCAGAATAGAAAAGAAGGATGGAGGGTTGAGGGATAGAGGAGTAGGAGGAGGAGGAGGAGGAGGAGGAGGAGGAGGAGGAGGAGGAGGAGGAGGAGGAGGAGGAGGAGGAGGAGGAGGAGGAGGAGGAGGAGGAGCTGGGTCTCTACAGCCTCATCAGCGTGTTTATGCTGTAACAGGAGGGAGGAGGGCTTTTTGAAAGGGAATGTGGAGGTTGGACTTTATCAGGCTCAGAGCTGTGCTCCGCGGCCCATAATTAATGATCCCTGATGGAGGTGGGGCAGGACAATGGGAGCCTTTCAGCAGGGCTGTGGGACCCGTCCTGGCCCGTCATGCAGGCACATTGTTGCCCGCTGTAACTTCTGCCAGCTGGGAGGAGAGGGGAATTTGAAGATAGCTGGGGACAGATACACTGTGGCCCAGGATCCTCTAAGTGTGTTTATTTGAACTATTGTGCACAGATTTTGGCTTCTAATTAAAACTGACACCAGAGCTAAAAAGAAAAAAAATCTAGAATGGAGGGGGGGAGAAATGAGTATACATTTGACTCTATTTCTTTTATTTAGCATTTAAAATAAAGTTTTCCAATACCTCACACCAGATAAAACAAAATGAGCTTAATAATTGGAGCAAAAATATTTAAAAAAACAACTAGAATTATAATTTATCTTGGCAGAGCTCAACAGGCCTTTTGACACTCACTAGGCTTCAAGATTCTTTCTTCAGTTTTTTCTTATTGGCTGAAACACTGGGGGTCAGTGTTTCTCCGAGTAACATGAGCAGCTCCTCTACTTCTCATCTAAATCACACAAGCCCGCTGCTTTGTCACTGCAGGCCAAACCTCCCATCATGGCTTGGATACAAGGCCTTTTTTCTGTGGTTCTTAATGTTCTCTAACTTTTAATGTCCATTTGTAAGACATCATTCTTTTTTGTCATTTTACTTTTTATAATGACATAATTTTAAGCTAAAAAATTCCAAAAAATTAACAAATACCTTGACTAATCAGGCTGTTTTTCACTAATCTTCCAGTCTCAATAGTTGAGAAAATACACATGTGTCTGTCTCTGGGTGTGTTTCTGGACACAAGTGTACATTTAATCCTGTACAAGCAAGTCCATGCATGCCTGTTTGTGTGTAACAATAACTGCACCCTCTGTGGCCCCGTCTATATTTAGACTAACCAATTTATGACATCCACAGAGGCCTAATCTCACCCTGGCTGCTTCACTGTCAAATGTCAAGGATGCAGGTTAAGTGCTGCTAGAGCTAAGAGTTTCTTTAACTTCCAAGACCATGTCTGTAAATCAAAATCAATAACAGCATACCATGTTACATGTCATCTGGGAAGAGTTATAATGGCCTTTCAAGTCTATCATTCTATGGTGGAAAACATCTAAGACAGCAGCAAATCCTCTCCAGAGTCAATGACCCAGCTGATATCCCCAAAATGTCAGACTGTACAATGCTCAGAGACAAAGCATCTGTGCGGCAGAAACCAAACAGCACCAAGCATCCATTACCAACTAGTAGTGGAGGGTTGATGATTTGGACTTGTTTTACAACCATTTGTAACGCCTTTAAATGTAAGGCCATCTGTCAGAGAGCCGAAGCTTCTTTCAAAGTAGGTCATTAACGAGAGCGTGATCCCAAACACATCTGTAAAACAACAACAGAATGGCTGAAAAACCGAAGAGTGAAGGTGTTGGTGTGGAGCAGTCAAAGTCTAGAGCTCAACTTCAGTAAAATAGTGTGGTGCAATCTTCAGAGAGCCTCGGCATTGTGGAAGAAAATGGTTCAGGTACTGGCCTAGGCTAGTGGGGGGAAAGTGTAGGGTTTCCATGCAGCAGGCTTTTAACTGATTGCACTGGTAGCACTGTTGCCTTGCAGCAAGAGTGGGGTCTTTCTGAATGGGATTAGCATGTTCTCCCTGTGCATGCGTGGGTTCTCTCCGGGTACTCTGACTTCCTTCCACAGTCCAAAAACATAAGTGTTAGGGTAAATGGTATCTCTAAATTGCCCTTAGGTATAGGTGTGTGTGTGGATGGTGGTTTGACCTGTATGTCTCTGTGTTGCCCTGCGATGGACTGGTAACCTGTCCTGGGTGTACCCTGCTTTTTGCCCGATGATTGCTGGATAAAGGCATCAGCAACCACCCCCCACCCACCCCCCGCAGCCCTGCATAGGATAGATTGGTACCGATGATGGATGGATGGATGGATGGATGGATGGAGCAAATTAGCAGATGTCAAAATAAAAGCAAATTATTTAAAAGAAAATCTACATAAGGTTGTACAAAAGTATGTCATGTTACATCACATAATCCTGAATATTTTTTTTTGTAAATAGAAAAATATGGCCGTCTTTTACATGACTATCATGTCCAGGCATCCCCCTAGGAAAACCCTGTTGCCCAGATTGAGAATATTCCCATCCTGCCATCATTAATCTATTCGGATCCAGTGGATGGGAAGTACCAAACCTGGCAAGGGGAACAAGGTGGGACCTGGAGCCCCTTAATCTGTCTTTAGGAAGCCCTAATCCCATTACAGAGTTGGGGAGCAGGAGCCCCAGGACGCTGTAGCTCACTGCTCTCAGCCTGGCAACAAAACTTTCTGACGGCCTTTGAAGCTGCAGTTGACCTGAGAGGACCCATGTCTGATTTCCTGCAGGCGTGACAGCACTGGTAGCAGCTGCATTTATAGATTGGCGTTTATCTTAGTGTGGATACAGATCTTTAGGGATGGTCTCTGCAGATCAAATTACAAAACTCTCAAGTGATGTTGCATCTGGCAAAGTAACATGTTTTATTTTTCAATCAAAGCATTTATTGTAAAGAGCAAATGTAAGCAGTAAGAATACTACAGACTACTACAACACCATATGTTATCATGTTATACCCCAAAGCAATACTATGCTACTCCTTTGTTATGCTCTGCAATCCTATGCTGTTGTTAGCTTTACCGTACTATAATGTATATCTATACAACACTACATTCTGGAATTCTCCGCTGTACTGAACTACACTACAATATAATATACAATGCTATACTATACTATACTATACTATACTATACTATACTATACTATACTATACTATACTATACTATACTATACTATACCATGCTATGCTCCACCATAGTATGCACAACTGTAGTATTATATACTGCACCAAACACATTACACACTACACCACACACTTTGCCAAACTATACTACACCATACCATACTATACTATGTTATGCTATACTATACTCCACTATTCTATACTATACTACACTGCACACTATTTTATGCCCATACTGTAAAACCAAGTAAAACAGCAGAACTTTTAGTCAATGTACATTACATACTATGCGACACTATGCTTTTCTCCACTATTGTATACCATACTACACTACACACCACACTGCACACTACACTATAATGTCCCATACAACTCTACAATGTTATGCTCCACTATGCTAAACTACTCTACACACTACACAACACACAATAGTATGCAATGCTGTACTGTACTTCACAGCACTGCATTATGCTATGCTGCACTATAGTATACTTTTTACACATGTTGAAACAAAATATGTTAAGTTGAATTGCCATGGACAATCATTCGTCTTTACTAAGAAGGATTAGTTCATTTGACTAATTTTCTTTGCATCCCCAAGTTGTTTGAAATAACGATGTTAAGCTTAACGTACATAGACATTTTGTTATATTCATTTGTCAATATAATTAGATTTCTTCAAATGTAATAATTACTATTTAGTTTTCAGTGTAAATCAAAACTAGCTGAGTTTACTAAAGATTGTTTATCTTGTGGAAACCCGTTTCCCTAAACCAATTTAGTTTTTACACATCCTGAAACTAAACATATTAGGTTGAATTGACCAGGACAATCATTAGTGTTTATTAAAAATAATTAGTTTACTTAACTAATTTTCTGTGCATTCTCAAGTTGTTTGAAATAATCAAATATTAGTCTTAACTTAATTACACATTGTATTTATTATTACTTATAGTCATTTGTTAATATGAATAATAAGGTTTCTTTAAATGTATTTAATACTATTTAGTTTTTCTTCAAAAAAACATCTTAAAACAAAACTGTATGGAAGAAAATAAATAAAACCATAAAATGTTCAGGAAAACATTTATTTTTGTTACATAATGTTGCAAGATAACATTCTGCAGTCTTGCAGTACAGTACAAAGAGGCTGGACTGAGATGTAGGGAAGATGACAATGCAGCACTTTCTGAATCAACCAGGAAGATTCCAATCGCAATGTGGCGAACCGAGCCTTCTTCATCAGGGTCCTTAATGAACAATACCAAGACACAAATAGAATCATTAATTTCTCATCAAATAATATTTCAGAATATAAATAAAAGGTAATGAGTAAGAGAAATCATTCTGGTCCGAGCCTGCCAATGTCATGAACTGATAGAGCTAATCATCACGTGTATTATAATCCATCAGACTTATTCAATGTTTTTGTATAAGGAATACTGTGTTCATGTGATTTAGCACAGACTGCAAGCAACATATTGTTGATAAGTTTAGACTATATGATCACTTTCTGTTTAGACAGTATATGATAAGGTAAAGGGTAACTTACAAAGAGTGATCTGAGGAAATCTGCCGGTCACCAAGAATGATCTTAGACCTTTCAGCACCAGCGTCCAAATATCAATTGGCTCGAAAGTCTTTGAGAGACATGGTGACAACTTACATTAGTAAATTATACCTAAAAGTTGTATGAAAAAGTATATACCTGTAAGGTATTGATATAAATGCAAGAATGACTTCTGAAACCAAACACGCATTTGAAGGAGTTTTCAAATTTGAACAGCCTTCGTCCCGGCGCTGTGACGTAATTGGCCTTCAAATCGAAGGATGCAGCGCCTGAATAGCACCTTTCACAATAGCTAAAAATAGATTGTGACATAACTTCACAATGCATTCTGCGAGGTAGCCCTAGACAAACAAGTGCGCATTTTAAATGGGTGCTTATGAGTCTGAGTCATTTCGATTGTCACAAAGCTGTAGTTTCGTCACTTAAAGATGTTCAAATGGGAAGGATAAGCACTGCTGTTGGGGGTTGTGCAAATCAGACTCTAGATGCCCAGATCGGATGTCGGAGAAAATTATGAGAAACAAATAAAATAATGAGAAAAGAAAATGCCAAATGTATAAAATGCAATAATTCTTGACAACAGGGTACAAAAACACAAACTACATATATTTTCTATGTCACATGAACCTTTTGCCACGTTTCCCACTTAGATTTACTCAGAGTGGAATTAGTAACTTTGTAGACCAATCGCTGTCGGGCGTTGACACAGTAACGGGCATAACAGGTGTTGTCCTTTATTTTTCAGTTATTACCATTTGCCAACCTCCACTCCAGGATAAACCTGTGTTTTTATTGCAATGCATCCATCCATCCATCCATCCATTTTCTTCCGCTTATCCGGGCTCGGGTCGCGGGGGCAGCAGCCTAAGCAAAGAGACCCAGACTTCCCTCTCCCCAGCCACTTGTTCCAGCTCCTCGGGAGGAACCCCAAGGCGCTCCCAGGCCAGCCGAGAAACATAGTCCCTCCAGCGTGTCCTGGGCCTTCCCCTGGGCCTCCTCCCGGTGGGACGTGCCTGAAACACCTCACCAGGGAGGCGTCCAGGAGGCATCCTGACCAGATGCCCGAGCCACCTCAACTGACTCCTCTCGATGTGGAGAAGCAGCGGCTCTACTCTGAGCCCCCTCCGGATGACTGAGCTTCTCACCCTATCTCTAAGGGAGAGCCCAGACACTCTGCGGAGGAAACTCATTTCAGCCGCTTGTATCCGTGATCTCGTTCTTTCGGTCACCACCCAGAGTTCGTGACCATAGATGAGGGTAGGAACGTAGATCGACCGGTAAATCGAGAGCTTCGCCTTTTGGCTCAGCTCTCTCTTCACCACGACAGACCGGTAGAGCGCCCGCATAACTGTAGATGCCCCACCAATCCGTCTATCGATCTCCCGCTCCATTTTTCCCTCATTCGTGAACAAGACCCCCAGATACTTAAACTCCTCCACTTGGGGAAGGACCCCATCCCTGACCCGGAGGAGGCACCCCACCCTTTTCCGGCTCAAGACCATGGCCTCGGATTTGGAGGTGCTGATTTTCATCCCAGCCGCTTCACACTCGGCTGCGAACAGCTCCAGCGAAAGCTGTAGATCACGCTCCGATGAAGCCAACAGGACCACATCATCTGCAAAAAGCAGAGACCCTATCCTGAGGCCACCAAAACGGATCCCCGCAACGCCTTGGCTGCGCCTAGAAATCCTGTCCATAAAAGTTAGGAACAGGATCGGTGACAAAGGGCAACCTTGGCGGAGTCCAACTCTCACCGGAAACAAGCCCGACTTACTGCCGGCAATGCGAACCAAACTCTGGCACCGGTCGTACAGGGACCTAACAGCCCGTATCAAGGGGCCCGGTACCCCATACTCCCGGAGCACCCCCCACAGGGCCCCCCGAGGGACACGGTCGAACGCCTTCTCCAAGTCCACAAAACACATGTAGACCGGTTGGGCGAACTCCCACGCACCCTCCAGGACCCTGCTGAGGGTGTAGAGCTGGTCCAGTGTTCCACGGCCAGGACGAAAACCGCATTGTTCCTCCTGGATCCGAGGTTCGACTATCCGTCGGACCCTCCTCTCCAGAACCCCTGAATAGACCTTACCAGGGAGGCTCAGAAGTGTGATCCCCCTGTAGTTGGAACACACCCTGTGGTCCCCCTTTTTAAACAGGGGGACCACCACCCCGGTCTGCCAATCCAAGGGAACTGCCCCCGATGTCCACGCAATATTGCAGAGCCGCGTTAACCAACACAGCCCCACAACATCCAGAGCCTTGAGGAACTCCGGTCGAATCTCATCCACCCCCGGAGCCCTGCCACCGAGGAGCTTTTTAACGACCTCGGTGACCTCGGCACCAGAGATTGGAGAGCCCGACCCCAAGTCCCCAAACCCTGCTTCCAGATTGGAAGGCGTGCCGGTGGGATTGAGGAGGTCTTCGAAGTATTCCATCCACCGACCCAAAACGTCCCGCGTCGAGGTCAGTAGCACACCATCCCCACTGTAAACAGTGTTGGTGGCAGACCGCTTTCCCCCCCTGAGACGCCGGATGGTGGACCAGAATCGCTTCGAAGCCGTACGGAAGTCGTTTTCCATGGTCTCTCCAAACTCCTCCCACGCCCGAGTTTTTGCCTCAGCAACCATCCGAGCCGCATCCCGCTTGGCCTGTCGGTACCTATCAGCTGCTTCAGGGGTCCCACAAGCCAAAAAGACCCGGTAGGACTCCTTCTTCAGCCTGACAGCATCCCTTACCGCCGGTGTCCACCACCGGGTTCGGGGGTTGCCGCCGCGACAGGCACCGACCACCTTGCGGCCACAGCTTAGGTCAGCCGCCTCGGCAATGGAGGCGCGGAACATGGTCCACTCGGACTCGATGTCCCCCGCCTCCCCCGGGACGTGTTCAAAGTTCTGCCGGAGGTGTGAGTTAAAGCTCCTTCTGACAGGAGACTCTGCCAGACGTTCCCAGCAGACCCTCACAACACGTTTAGGCCTTCCAGGTCTGTCCGGCGTCCTCCCCCACCATCGGAGCCGACTCACCACCAGGTAGTGGTCAGTGGAGAGCTCTGGCCCTCTCTTCACCCGAGTGTCCAAAACATGCGGCCGTAGATCAGATGAGACAACAACCAAGTCGATCATTGAGCTGCGGCCTAAGGTGTCCTGGTGCCAAGTGCACATATGGACACCTTTATGCTTGAACATGGTGTTTGTTATGGACAATCCATGACGAGCACAGAAGTCCAATAACAAGACACCACTCGGGTTTAGATCGGGGGGGCCATTCCGCCCAACCACACCCCTCCAGGTCTCACTGTCATTGCCCACGTGAGCGTTGAAGTCCCCCAGCAGAACAAGGGAGTCCCCAGGAGGAGCACTCTCCAGCACCCCTTCCAAAGACTCCAAGAAGGGTGGGTAATCTAATCTGCGGTTTGGCGCGTAAGCACAAACAACAGTCAGGACCCGTCCCCCCACCTGAAGGCGGAGGGAGGCTACCCTCTCGTTCACCGGGGTAAACCCCAACGTACAGGCGCCGAGATGGGGGGCAACAAGTATGCCCACCCCAGCTCGGCGCCTCTCAGCGGGGGCAACCCCAGAGTGGAAGAGAGTCCAACCTCTCTCGAGGAGACGGGTTCCAGAGCCAGAGCCGTGCGCCGAGGTGAGTCCGACGATGTCCAGTCGGAACCTCTCAACCTCGCACACCAGCTCCGGCTCCTTCCCCACCAGAGAGGTGACGTTCCACGTCCCGAGAGCCAGCTTCTGCAGCCGAGGATCGGACCGCCAAGGTCCCCGCCTTTGGCCGCCGCCCATCCTGCACAGCACCCGACCCCTATGGCCCCTCCCACAGGTGGTGAGCTCATGGGAAGGGGGGCCCATGTTACCTCTTCGGGCTAAGCCCGACCGGGCCCCATGGGTAAAGGCCCGGCCACCAGGCGCTCGCCAACGTGCCCCACCTCCAGGCCTGGCTCCAGAGGGGGGCCCCGGTGACCCGCGTCCGGGCGAGGGAACACTGAGTCCATCTGTCGTTTTCTTCATAGGGGTCTTTTGGGCTGCACTTTGTCTGATCCCTCACCTAGAACCAAATTGCCATGGGTGACCCTACCAGGAGCAAAAGCCCCCGACAACATAGCTCCTAGGATCATTGGGACACTCAAACCCCTCCACCACGATAAGGTGGCAGCCCAGGGAGGGCTGCCACCATCCCTCTGCAATGCATCTCCGCATCTTTTCAATAGCCTCTTGTAGTGACACATTTTTACTTTGACCATGACATTCGAGCCAGTGCTTCAGTTCTGGCAATTGATAATTAGCAGGGTTGCCATCAAGAAAAGCCCCTGGTTTGTCTTTTTCCGTTAAAACAACCTCCTTCGTTTTATTTGCTAATTTGTAAGATGCATTTAAATTTCCCTTACAATTTCTGCCTTCACATCGATGTCCAAGTGCTCTCTGTTTTTTCAGTTGGTAAATACGGTTTGCTTGTCCAGCATTAGCCCCCAGCAGCACTTGCGCGGCTAAATTGTGACGTCAACTGTAAAGTAGGCTAATTGGACACAGCCAGAAAGAAACTACGTCGGATCAGTTGTCAGGTCTATACCATATTTAGAAATGGCACCATTGAATGCCGGAAGCAAAGGGGGCAATATTTCCGATATTAACCGTAATACCACATTTGTTTTCTTTTGAAATATCCACTGATTCCAGTCATTACTGGCATCATTACACATAATTTCGTATATTTGGACTGATATTGTGTTGTTTTGTATCGCTTGTTAAAAATACCCCAGCATCCAACTTTGAATTGGAAGCTACTGCTTCAAACTTTTTATTGTTCAACAACACAGGCCAATGTTCTTTATGTGCTACCCTTTTGCCATCCATGAGCTTATCCAAAATACAGTGCCCCCTGCAGCTCACGCTTGTCATTACATTACCCTTTCACTCCTCTTTTTTTATTTCTTCATGTAATTGGCTGAAATGTATTTATATAATTTATAATATAGATTATGCTTTCTTTTGAGTGTAGTCTCTGTTCTATTTATATTGTTAATATACTTAATATAGGTTTTATTTAAAATAAAATAAAAATGGGTTTATTTACAAGTATATTTACAATAGCAATTGTTAAAGGTAAAGGACACATTTGATCTTTTTTGATGAAAACTAAATAAACCACTTATTCTGATAGAAGATTTTTACTTAATCATAAGCAGCAAGAGTTTTAACAGTTTTAGGATTCTTTACTCGAATCAATGCACTGTATAATTTCTTAAGTATATGCAAGAAAAGATTGATCTGTTCTGTAAACTGGCATTTATGGATGGGAAATTTGTTTGAAATTTGCTTGTTTGTTTGTTCTTTTTTAAGAGTAAATAACTTTTGGCAAAATAGAACAAATCCTTCGACAATGATTTCTGCAATAAACACAGATTTTGCCAAAACTTTTGAACAAGTTTTGAAGGGCAGAAAAATAAAAATAAATGTACAGCAGATTCTGGGTGAACATTACAGAAACTACACTTTACTACTGTGCAGTACTGCATTTTACTGTACTATACTATACTATACTATACTAGTATGTAAATACAAAAAAAAGGCTGAAATTTTAGTCATTTTAACATCGGCTCATTTACTGAACCTTGCTTTTCCATTGGATGGTGTTCATTCCTGCCAAAATTGCTGGTTTTTTTCATAGGAAATAATAGTCTCAACATTTCCTGTATGCAGCCCATTGTAGTCTGGTGTTTCTGTTTCCACTTTCATTCATCCTGTACCCACACTGACATTAGAGTTTTCTGTCCTGTGATGCTAGTGTTTGTTTGTTTTTTAAATGAATTTTGTTGTCCTGTTTTTTTTCCCTTAATAATATGCCATTTAAAAAATGTCTGTGAAAACTTTTCTCTTGTTTCCAGTTGTGTCTTTTTCTTTTTGTCTGTTGTCCTGTGATGCGTATTTAATTCTGAATTCCTGGATGGGCCCATGAAATTGAAGGTGCTCTGGCGTGCACCAGCCTGTAGGTCTGTGATGCACTGAAAAGCATTTGTGGTCACACTGTATGTGTGGTTTCATGCCTGTCTGCTGGCATATTCTTACTGTAAGTCAGTGCCAGTACACAAGTCTGTTTACGTGAGGATAATCTCTTAAAAAGGACGGAACCCTATCTTGTGGGTAACAAGTCTCAACCCATCTATGCATGTGTGTGCGCGTGTGTTTGGGTGTGTGCATGCGTGTGCATGACCAGTGACTATAGCTGGTAGTTCAGCTGGCCCAAAGGGAATTATGGGAGCAAATGTTCAGACTTGTGTTGTTTTGATTAATGGGTTCAGCGTGTAAATCTATAGACGCTGTATCTACGTACATTAAAGTTTATATATTTGTTCGCTGTGTGTCAGCTAACTCGAGGTCAAACTGGGGTAAAACAGTGATTGAATTTTAACTAGGTCTCACTTCAAACTCATAATGACCTCTCGTACTCCTGTGTTACAACTCTTCACCCAAAATTCCCTTCCTCCTCCCTTCCTCCTCCAGCTGAAGGATGGCATCACACCCTGCTTTTGTATGAATGCATGTGGCTAAATCTATCCAAGTGTAGGGTTACAGATGGAGCTCTGGCTTTCTTGATTCTAACTTTAGAGTGTTATGTACATGTGTTGCTTGTGTTTTGCAACCACGGATGCACAGGCTGGCATTCTTTCGCTCCAGACGAGCAGGAGTGAAGAGACAGAGTGACACACGGTGTGCATGCATTCATTTAAAAAAACGGGATGCATAATTTGTAGTGAGGTGGTCTTGGATTCATGCACGGTTAAACACTTCTGTTTACACACGTAGTTAAGGGCTCTTAATTTCATGGCCTCCACTTCCCCATGTAGTATTACATAATCTGCCAAGTAGGTCAGCGCTTCGATATAAAAGAAATTAGGGGTGTCGGAAAGTTCTGAAGAGGTTTAGAGGAGGGATAATACCAAAACAATCGAGCAACAGAGGATTTATCTTTCTTTTCCTACTTAAAGTAGCCTTTATAGATATCAGAAATATTTAAAATGTTTCGTCTTTATCTGGTAAACTCCAGTTTACAGACTTAAAGTCCTGCAGAGAAAGAGCGAATCTGCCAAAGGTGCTCTGCTGGGTTAAGATCTGATGACTGTGGAGGCCATTGGAGTACAGTGAATTAATTCTCAAGGTAAAGAAACCAGTTTGAGATAATTTAAGGTTTGTGAAATGGGTCATCAGAAGATGGATTCACTGTGGTTATAAAAAGGCAGGCATGGTCAGCAACAATACTGAGGTAGTCTGTTGCTCAAATGGTCCAAACAGGCTGAAAGGGTGACAAGTATCCCCTACACCAGAGGTCTGCAGTTCCAGTCTTTGAAGAAAAGTGCCCTGAAACCTTTTAGATGCATCCCTGGTCCAAGACACCTGAATCAACTGGCTGAATTATGTCCACAGTATGCAGTCAGGATTTCCAGAATCCTGCTAATAAAATGGATATTTGAAGAGACACATCTAAAAGCTGCAGGACACAACCCCTCAAGCACGGAAGTTGCAGACCCCTGACCTACTCCATCACACCATCAACATGAACCATTAATACAAGGCAGAATTGATTCATGGTTTCTGTTGTTTACACCAGTTTCTAACCTTATCATCTGAAACCAAGACTCATACAACCAAGAAATATTTTTTAAATCTGTCATTGTCCAGTTTCAGCCCTGCTGGGCTCTTTTGTTATGAATGGGCTACACTGCTGTAGGGTCAGAGTTTGTATTCTGCACACCTTGGTTGCAGCAAGTGGTTCTTTGTGTCACTGTTGCATTTCTTGTTGTCTTGAACGACTGTGTCTATTCTTCTCTGGTATCAAGAACGCATTTTAGTCCACATTTTCCCTTATTTGAACTGTTCTCTGTAAACCATAGAGATGGTTGTGCTTCTACATAGAACAGTCTGTCTGATCAACTTCACCTCAATTCCATTCTTTCTTCCTCACTCTGATGCTCAGCTTCAACCTCGGCAAGTCGTCTTCACCACATCAAGCTGCTGCCATATTATTTAAGAAATTGAAGACTAACTAACTGAATCTATTGAGAAAAGCTTTTTTTCTGTGTCTCATGCAGTAGTAATAATTATAATGGCTTGCATTTATATAGTGCTTTTCAAGACTCTCAAAGCGCTTTACAACTCCATTATTCATTCACTCTCACAGTGAAGCAAGCTATGATTATAGCCACAGCTGACAGAAGCGAGGCTGCCATATCACACCATCGGCCCCTCTGGCCAACACCAGTAGGCAAGGTAGGTGAAGTGTCTTGCCCAAGGACACAACGACATGTAGCAGGTGGAAGCTGGAATTGAACCCACAATTTCTGGGTTGCAGGCTGGCAACTCTACCATTGAGCTACAGCCGCCCTAGTATAAAATCAAGAAAGATTATTGTGTCTACGTCACTCCCTTCTCTACTGCACACGTTGTATGGGGAAAGACACACGATCAAGTCTTGGTTCCACAAATTGCTTTCATTGAAAACAACAAATCGGGCAAGTTTCATCGAATTGTACCTCTGTCAAGGCAAACAAAAGACAACATTGGTTGCAAGCTATCAGAAGAAGCGATTGGAACAATGATTAACATGCAACAATCTGAAGCAACCACTTCATATCAGGTAAGCATAGGCTAACAAACAGTGCTAACATCGCTAACCAACACTGCAACTGCAAGAGAACTGCAAATAATAACAGTGGGAACCAGAGCTATGTAAAGGGTTGTTGTGGGTTGTGTTGGACTTGCTGTGTTGATATACAAATAATCCCTCTCTAGTTTCTGGTTGTTGTTTTTTTTTTACTCGCTGTATTGCAATATGCCAACATGGCAGATATCTCAGTCAAGTCGTCTGTGTCACTGCAGTCTTTCCATACCTAGCATCATGTCACCAAAGGTTGGGAGAAAGCACCAGAGCCCAATTTGGGATTAGTTACTACGAGAATATGTGCAAAAATGGTCAAAAGCATTATTGTACTCATGATAGCTTGGCTTTTGTTTTGTAGTGTTGCCGGTTAGTTTCAGGTTTTTTTTCTTCAGAACTGTAGCACCTGCATTTATTGGGCTTTCTAATGTACAGGTGCTGCTATTGTGTTCACAGTTTTTTAACATTACTCTGTCATATATCTTTTATTCTTGCCGGATATATATGGCTGTTCATCCTTTTTTTTAAAGTGTAATCATCTAATTAATAAATGGTAAAAACTAAAATACAACAGAAAATCTTAAGTCAAAACTAAATAAAAACTAAAACTAATGAACATTTTATAACTATTAAAACCTTGGTTCACGCGTCCTTTCTGGGGCTCAGGCACACTCCCCTGCAATATGTGCTTGATTTTAATTGTGTGTCCTGTCCATCCACATTAGTGGGCTGTTTGTTCCACAAGGCCTTATGTTTGTCCTGGGCCCCCAAAAGATCTGGGGTTAGGATTTGGGAGGGGCTGACAAAGTAAGGTTAGAGGTGGGGGTGAAAGTGTGTGTGTGTGTGTGTGTATGTGGGGGTTGGTGGGGAGTAGGGGGTCTTGCCATGGTGCCTGGGTCCTAATGGGATCAGAGGCAAGCAGCGGCATGAGGGGACAAGGTCAAGCTGAGGTGCTGCCAACTCCAGTTAAGTGCGAGTGGACCCAATTCCTGTGGGACAGGTGCTCTCTCACGCCAACGTTCCCAGTCTCCCATTACCCCACTTTCTCTGCCCACCCTCCCCCACCATTAGCAACCACTTTTCCTCTCATTTATTCTCATCCTTCTCCACTTTTTTCAGCTCTACGTGATTCATCAGAATTGAACCCCGGTTTTATTGCCAAGAAACTTGTTTCACAGACAAGGATGTCACTGTGGTAACTGGTGCAGAAAACGACAAACGTAAAACAAATAGATATATTTTTAACAGTATTAAAGGATGGACAGAATGGCACTGCCTTGCAGCAAGAAGGTGCTGGGTTCAAATCCCAGCTTGGGGTCTTTTGGAGTGGAGTTTGCATGTTCTCCACATACATCCATGGATTCTCCTCGTGCATGCATGGGTAACATGACTTTAGGGTAAATGGTGTGTCTAAATTGCTCTTAGATGTGAATGTGTGTGTGTGTGGTTGCTGGTTCTGTTGCCCTGTAATGGACTAGTGACCTGTCTCTCACCCAATGATTGCTGGAGATAGTCATCAGCAACACTACAAGGGCACTCAGCTAAAAGACAATGAATGGATGTCTCTAACATCTGTCATTCACGTACACACAGCAATAATTGTTTTTAATTACACATTTATTTCATATTGTTGGTAGGATAGGGCAGGATTTCTTAATATCCTTTTATTCCAAGATGAAAAAATGGAAATTATTTTGTCCTTGATAGATTTTATTCAGTAATTTTGGTTGACGTGGTACACCTGTCTAAGAATATATTAAATGATCTCTTGATCTTGATTAAAAACCAACACTGCAAAGTTCCCCTAGAATGTTATCTTTGAAACACTAGATTGTTTGTTTTTTTCAAGCTGAGGCCACAGATGTTGTGCAATATTGTGTGATGCCTTCACAGTGTCAGAAGAGGTAATCTTTCAAAGAGATGTGTGCAAGTACTTAGAACTGACCTTATTATCAATCAGTGCAAAAATCTAAACTTATCTGCAGAGTAAAAAGTACTGCTTCTGCAGACTGAGTTAGACAAGTATGCTTGAGACAGCTGTCTGTCAGTGCATGACTTTTAGCTTTAGTCCTTTGCACGACTGAGTTGCAGTGTAGAGTTTCCCATGTCAGAAAGCAGTGCAATGCAGGTAGTTATGTAAAAGGATTCCTGACATGCATCTCTCTCTCTCTGTTTTTACTTCCTGAAGCTTGTCAGTGTGCTTGTCAGTGTGCTTGTCAGTGCGTGCACACAGCCTCTGTGTTGGTGTTTGAAGGCCTGCAGAGCATTCTCTCCCAAACCCAGATCTGTTCTCAGACAGTAAGGATTGGCACAAGAATCCAAGAGCCGCAACCCCCATACAAGACACAATTAAAGTTGCAGCGTTTTGAGCTGCACAAACATGAAAGAAAGAACAGGAGTAGTGGCACAGAGGTACAGACAAAGTGTTTTTATGCTAAAGAGGAAGCCATCGTGGGGAGATAAACAGCTCTCATCCGTGTTTGCTGCAGGGCGAGCAGAGAAACCACAGCGTACGTAAGACAGCATACAGGTATGAAGGCTGAATATACTGATGTAAGGGAGATGAGAAGTTTTGATTAGCACACCAGCTGGTTTATACACACAGTCACATGCCATCACACCCACATATCAACTCTACTCAGAAACAAAACTATGTATGAAAGAGTGATTTCAACAAAGCTAGCAGGGGATGGTGCATGATACTAAGAAGCCACAAAATAGAAAAGTGTAGAAAATTTTAACTTTTGTACATTTTTAGTAGCTCAAGAACCACAAATACAATTACCATCCGCTTTAACACAAATAGTGGATTAACCAATCACATGGAAGCAGTACATTTAGGGAAATAGATGTGTGAAGACTACTTGCTAAATTTCAAAGAGATGCATGCAATGATGGATGCACATGCATACATACATATAAACAGCCAAATATAAAGATAAAGTTAAGTCAAAGTCTTTGAAAAAATTTTCAAGTCAAGTCTCAAGTCATAAAATTAATGACTTGAGTCTGACTCGAGTCCAAGTCATGTGACTCGAGTCCACACCTCTGGAGATTAATAAATACCACAAGGGGAATCTGGGCACTGTTAGAAGGGAGGTGCCAAAGCCTTGATTGGGTTAAATTCTATGGGTTAGTATATTCAAAGTGAACCTTCACCTTACAAATGTCAGTCGCTCCTTTTTGCAATCAGACAAAAACATTTACCAGTCTCGTTTAGTAGATAGCACACACAGGTATTTTCTTTTAAGTGCCATGTGTTGTGGGAAGAAAATATCTGGAGTCTGGATCGGCATTTCTCATCTTTTATTACGGCCAGTCTTGTACATAAGCCTGTCTGGGCCAACGCTCAAACTCTCTCGCACCCAGATCATGTCTGCTTGCTTGTAAGCAGCTTCTGCCTTCAGTTTCCTAATGTTATGTCTTCATTGCAAGGTTAACCAAAACCCTCCTCACATCTGATGAGTCACGCAGTTAGATCAGAGTAAGTGAAATTCCTCTTCTCTGACTCTAATAATTATGCAATATTCCCCAGATGCCTTTACTAATAATTACTTAATCAATTACTTGACATAACATTGAAATGTTTCTGTAACATTTGCCACTTATAAAGTAGCCTATCTAAAGCACTCCACATTAGTGATGTAACATTCACGAACAAATTTTATTTTTTGAATAGCTTTTCACTGTGAACTGGGGCAATACCCCCTCCTCGCCAGAGAAAGTCAGCAATGTGCCATCTGGCGTGCAGTCTGCCTCAAATTCTGTAGAAGAAGACGGAGCAGGAGAGAAGTGTAGAAGGATGGGGCAACAGCTAGCGAGCGACTTATGAGGCGGAGAGGAGTCACAAGTGTGAGTGGCCAAAGGCGCTGGCGAGAGAGAATGAGTCACCAATTAAACACCTTTAACATGTAATCCATCACTCATCTCAGTGTAACAACATTGCTCTTTCAAAACATTGCAAAAAAACATAAAAGACCCAGTCTGTTGAATGGCTCTTTGAGGTGAACGACTCTGTAATGAACGGCTCCTTTCAAAGAGCCATAAGTCCCATCACTACTGCACACCAAACCAGGATGCATGGATGGCATGTAAGGATGGGAGGGAAAACATTGAAGATGCACCTTTTTGTTTTTAATCAGCCGATGTTAGCATTTTAATGATACAGTAACAGTAGAAAGCAAGTGGTGACTGTAAGGCAAGCCCAATGACCATGAACCAGCACACCTATGGCAAGGAATTTGTGTTTTTATTTCAAATGTTTAATGTGAGATCTCATTTGCTTACTAGTTTTTCTCTTCCTATACAAGCTTTCCCAAGACAAGCCCCGGTTGCCTAGGAGATACGTCAACAGAGACTGCCAAGGCGTGTTCCAATGTTCATGTGCTACCGAGGCGTCTGTCGTCTGTTTGTCTGCCGTTTAGCTAACTGACCAAGGATACATGGGAGGTTCCTTGATCCCTTCCCTCGGTCAAATATTTCCCAAAAATACATTGCGGTATTTTGCTGCCGAAATTGCTGACGGCAGCAACTTCGAGAGCGAATTTCCAATTTAAATGTAAGTCAAGTAAATGTAGCTATCGGAAAATGTTTTTTAGATCCAAAGCAGTTATCTATGGTTGGTTAGTTGCTTAGTAGTTGCAGCTTCGGTTGCTAGCAGGTACTAACTCGCTTTCACATTTGATCGAAATAATTTATACACAATTAAAAAAGTAAAACTCTCATTATACATCTATATTGAAACTTATACATATAAAATATAACGATGGGCGGGATGTAAACAGAGCGCGTAAGCAAAAGGCGGGCCCTGGGCAGCTGCGGTCACATGATGTAAGTCTGTTCCATTTAACAGTTTTCTTTGACCAAGGAAGGACAGTGTCCTCGTAAGCAAGGCGCCTCGCCTACCAAGGCATTGCAAGGCGCCTTGACATTGAGAAACACCCCTGATCTTCACAAACACATGCCACCTAGTGTTCGAACAGTGTCACAAAAGGTGGAACAGTGTTTTGGAGGCGTTTGGAGGCGGCTTTCTACAACCTTTCATTTTGCATCAAGTTCAGTACAAACTACTTGAAACAAATGCAATTTTTAATATTTTGCTCCATTTTCAGAACAAGAATGTCGATCTGTTGGACAATTTGTTGGTTTTGTTACTTTTCCCTCAGTGCCTCTGTTTCCTGCCCCTTGTACACCTCTTTTTCATCTGCTCATTTACTCACCTGTGTTGCAGACAGTAATTAGGTTCCTGGTATAAATACTCCTCAGTTTCAGTCACACAATGTCATACACTCCCGTTCTCCTCACATTGATTTCTTTGTTCTGATCATTCCATTAAATATTCCTTCTCACCATCCTTCTTGCGGTCCTCGCTTCTGGATTTGGGTCCTCAACAACTCACAAACATGAAAAAATAAACTTTTGCTTGTCAGTGGGGAAAGTTATTTCTGTGAAAGTATCTTATCTGCACTGCAACATGATTTAGGCATAGCTTAGGCTTGCTTCTGTGTATCTTTACATGTTTTTGTTTTGATTGGAAATATGTAAATCATTGTTTTTATTCACCAGTCTGAACTGTGTGAATCTCACAGTCATCACATCTTTGATTCAGAGCATTATATTTTATCTGCACACTCCGTGCAGCTGTTATCTCAACAGTTGAACAGAGTGTCCTAACTAACCTCTGCGTCTTATTTAAAAATTCGATGCAGCAGCTTCATCTGGTGTCCAATAACAGTGATGGGTTCTGCACATGCAAAACCACGTGATGGTTCCTGTGTTTGTCCACAATTAGCACCTACCTACTGATGATAAGCAACAAGATCTCTCACAAATGATGAATGCATTGACCATTCACAACCACAAACAATGTACGCATAATCATACCAAAGTGACGCAGGACAATGACAGAAAAAAACCATAAACAGGAAATAAGGCAACACCTGGGTGCCGGTTGTGCACAAACCACTTCTTTCAAGTGATCTTTCTGCGCCTCACTTACCAGCACAGGTAGAGAAGAGGTTGGATGTGTTTGTAGTGTTTCATGCTAACCGTGTGGTTTTTGTAAGTGTGAGTCTAAGGTTGCCCACTCTGTTTTTTTTTCCTTCTTCACATCTCCGGTTGAGCACGTTTGCAGCGGAGTTTTGTGCAGCAGTACGGTGTTTGTGAGCTTGCTCCCCACCTCACCACATCACTAGTACGTTCTGTGTTTTTGAGTGTGTATGTTTTTGTGAACACAAGTAGGTGTGTGTGTTTGTGATGTGGTTTGAACCATGCAGCATCACGGATGTTTCCAGTCATTCTGCTCAGCAACCAGAGTTACCAACAGATATAGGAACTCTGTGTTCTGATCTTATCGTAAGCTGTTTTCCTCGGTTTCTGTTTCCCTGTTTGCTTTCTCTGCTTCCTCTTAAAAAAAATCACAACTTTTATTTAATCCTCCTTAAAACGCAACAAAACGTTTCTTTAATAAGATAATAACTCTTTATCTTTAGAGTTATTTTAAACCTTTATTTGATTGCAGAAAGTAAGATTGTTTTTTTTTCAATTTCTCTTCAACTCGGTTTCTTTTTCCGCTATCTCTGTACCTTTCCCACTTCTTGTGTTTTGCACAGAGCAGAGCATCCTGCAGAGTCACCGCTGCCACCGCCGCTGCACTGAAGCCACACCAACTTTGTAAGGAGGATTTCCTCCACTAACGCACAGACAAACACCACAGGTGATCGGCACGAGTTGAAGGGGGAGGTTAACTGGAGAGCACATGACTTACAGATGTCTTTTCTTCTTCTTTTACGTTCTTGTTTTCAGATAAACACCCCCCTTTTTCGAAGTTAACAGAGGTGCTGCTGCAAGACCTGTGGGAAAACCACAATTTAAATATCTCCTACACGGTGCAAATACACTCCCTCGCTTACAGTAATTCATTAATTGAAAGAGCTTTTTGACTCAATCATTTGAACTTGTCAGTTTTTCATATAAAACATGAAAAACATTTTCTGGGTATTAGCCCTTGTCCTATGAACACAACTCTCTATTTCCAGATGGATTCAAACAAACAGTACGCACAAGTTTCTCATGAAGTGACATTTTTCTTTGTCTTTATAAAACTGATTATGAAATTGGTTGTTATGCTGTTTACACTTGCTTATAGAAAAATGTCAGATCTTTTTAAAGTGACAGTGAGTAGTTTCCCTGGCGATAGGGGGCTGTACATACCTAAATCTTGCAAGCAAGCTGTATTTTTGTGTTTAAGTGACGACCTTATCAACGAATGGCCAAATATCCCAGGGAGTGTCATTACGCAATTTTCAAACGAGTCTACTACATCGCCAGATTGTTCAACCTCCAAATCATATATGCAGCAAAATGACAAGTACATCAGACTCTCTTTCATCACTGTCAAGGAGCAAAGAGGTAAATGTAATCAGTAAATGCGTTTTGTCCACATAGGCTCACGTAGAAGGAAACATGCCGTCCAATAAGGCGTCCCCCAGAGACTTGGACCTTTGCCCAAAGTTATAAGCAGTTAGTATCTTCCTTGGTTTGAAGACATAGTTTTAAAGATGAGCAAAAGCAAATAAAGTGGATTAGCAGTGTTTGCTGACAACCTATAGTGTCATCCAGGACATGTTACTGTGGAATATTGTCTCTGCTGCCCGGATATTGAGCTGTTAGCATGTCATGAGACTATCATACAAAAATAGTCTTCAGTCAGAGGCCTCTTCAATTTGTTGCAAAACTGACTGCTACTGGACATCAATCAATCAATCAATCAATCAATCAAACTTTATTTATAAAGCACCTTTCATACAAAAAATGCTGCTCAAAGTGCTTTACAGATTAAAATTACCCCACAAAACCCACATTCCCATCCCTTCCCCCCAATTATAAAAACGAAAAGACAGCTATTCCCCCTTTCCAAACACACACAGACACACACAGGCACACCCAAACAGACATACACACACAGACGTCTTCCCAAAACGCGTAAGATCATTGGTAGACACTGGGCTGAGCTCAGATGAGTCAGGTACGTAAGGAAAATGCCATCAGAAGAACCGTCTACCTTGACAGCAGCAGGTCCACTGCAGCAGCAAGGGCACCGACACAGGGCGCCCAGAGGAGGGAGGAGACCCCCGCCTCCACCTGAGGACTACCCGGAGAGCACTCAGGCCACTGCAGCCGAACACCGCCCCCGAGGCAGAGGGTTCTCACAGAGGAAACATCCCTCCTTCCCACAGCATTAATAATGAGTCTTTGAAAATGCTAGGATGATTTGAGTTTCTACAATATTTAATTTCCCTTTGGGATAGATAAATATTTTCGAATTGGACTGAACGGAATCATACTCACCCATTTAATCTTCCAGCTATCTCTCCTCCCAATATTTATTCTCCTCGGTTGATCTTTGTCCTGTTCCAAGGATCTTGTGCCATTTTACCTCATGTTTGTAGTTTCAGTAGAACTGTAAGATCCTAAGATTTTCAGTTCATTATTGAAAGCTTGCTTTACATGATATTGCTAGCTTTCTGGGCTTGTACAGGGCTGTGAGAAAGTATTTGCTCCCTTACAGATTTCATTTATTTTTGCATTTTTCTGACACATAAATGTTTCAGATCGTCAGTCAAAGATACCTTGATATATACAAGAAACAGTTGCCTCTTTTTGAATGATTGTGGCCTTCAGACAACTTGGAATTCAGGTTACACAGGATCTGTGGTCTGACTGTGCCAAACAATTTACTAAAGGTGATTTTTTTGGGAATCTCACCAACAAAATGAGGGTACCAAAGCTCTTAATACAAAAACTGTGGCTTAAATAATTGGCATTTTAATGAATGGTTCTCCAGTCCTCATTTTGGAAATACAAGAGTTACAGATTAGAGCTGATAGGGCCTATAAGTTTGTCCAGATGTGAAAAAAGCAGCAATTGGCATCATATCACAACCCCAAACTTGGAAATTAGTTTCACCTCTTGTTGTTCCACAAATGAGATTTCTATTGAAGTAGTTTAAGGTGGATATTTTGCATATATTTTGCAACTATAGTATTTAGAAATGAAAAATGTCTAGGAACCCTGCTTTTGGAACATAGAAACCTTTTGTAAATGAATAGGATATGTAGAAAAAAAGAGCCCCGGCTCTCACGGTCCGTTGACCGGCCCGCCCCGGCGCGGCTGGTTGCCGGCGGGGCCCGTGGGCTCGTCACTGCTGCCCCCCGGGCCCCTGCATAGTAGCCGCTGGATGTTCCCCTGGGGTTCTCCTTTGCTCCTCTCTTGGGGGATGCGGTCAGCCCCGGCCAAGTCCGCCTGGGGCTCTGGGGGTCCTTTGGACGTCTTGGCTCCGATCTCCTTCATGTCTGCATCGATTCCTGGGAGACGGATTGATGCCTGCTCACACCAACTATCGAACACTCTTATGGAGAAACCTTATATGCACCAGCATGCTAACACACACACATAGATGTGGGGTCTCTGGTGTTAACAGATATATTCTTGGGCTGAGGTTATCATTACTAGACCTGGATTGATCGGTACCATGAGTTTTTCTGTGACATTGTTGTTGTATTTTTATATCCATTCTTGTGTTATGTGGTTGTGTAGTTCTTAGTTCACAATGTTTGTTTTGTTTTGTCAATGCTCCTTTTTCGTGTTTTGTTTTTCCCCTCTCTCTCTGCCGTCCTGTGTGTATGGAGGCAGACTTCAATGTTTTCCTGTGTTTTCTTTGTTCCCATTCCTCTCTTGTATTTTTAACTCACCCTCTCTCATGACTTTTTGTTTCCTACCTCTCTTCTTAATCTTCTTTCTTTCTTCCCCTTAATTTTCCGTCTCCGTGTCCATAACATCAGGAAATAAAACCCCCAGCAATTCACAATAAAGGTTTTTCACACATATATCAAGTGGAGTACTATAGCAAAAGCTGTACTGCTCCGCTTGTGAAAGTAAATCTGTTGGGCTTCTACTTGGTACTCAGACACCAATTCTGAGCTCCACACTGCCAAACAGGACACGTTAAAAAAAGAAGGAGAAAAAGAAAAAAAGAGCAAAGGAGGAAAAGAAGAAGTGCCACAACAAAAAACTGTAAGTGTGAGGTCCTGAAATGGAGGACTCCCTCTTCTCCCCCTCTCCCAGCAAGGCTGCTTCCCCTTCACTCTGCCTTTGATGTGCAGTGGTGGACCATGATTCAGTCGAGTGTGTGCGTGTGTGTCCGCCTGTTTTTAGTCCTGGCGTGGACAGGGCAGAGGGTGGGAGGGGGACCGTGAAGAACCCGACTTGATAGGCAGCGGAAGCAAAGATAAAAAGGGGCACAGCTGGAATGATGGGAGCTCCTCTTCTTTCCAGCAACGCACACACAGAGACAAGCAGTAAAAGTTCCCATCCTTCTGGGACTCACACACTTGTACAAGGACAGACTCGGAAAGATTCCTCCTTTGTCTTTTTCCCGCCACACAAACACTTGGCTCCCTGCTACAGTTGTCAGTAACTGGGCCCCTCTGCTCAGACTCCGCCCTCCGTTCTTCCTAATAGTCAGGTGTTTCTTTCTTACCCAGAGAAATCTGTCTACAGCCTGAATGCTTCGTGTGTCTGTGCGTGTGTGTATGTTTTTCTTTTTTCTTTCTTTTAATGCATAGCTGTAGGTGTATGTCTGCAAAGCAGATAACTTCCAGAAAAGACAGAGCTGTCAGATCCAGCATGGTTCAAAATGACTCACTGCAGCTGAAACTGTTTTTCTCTGTGCTCATTGTTCTTTGCAGATTCAAAAAAAGAATAAAAATCGTGTCAGACAAGCGAATGAGTCATCACCTTCAGGCCACAGATTGTTTTAACTTTTCACCAAAAATGTGAATTTCTTGACTTTGTTCTTGGTAAAGCCATGGTAACCGCTGAAAACTCAAGAAAAAGGCTTTTTAATCTTTTGATTGATTCAGAGAAAGTAAAAACTGAGCATATTACCGAGAACCAAATGCTCACATGTAGATCCACGTGCAGAGGTGACAATCTGGCAACTGGATATCAATCATGTCTTACTAGTCAGTAAGACAGGGAAAAAGAACATTTTAGGGGTTTTAGGGTGACAATTTGTCTTGGTAAGATTGTCTTTATTTTACCTTTTTTTCCACTTCTATTTACCTCCAATAATAAAGATCATACAAAATTTGTGTTTGTAACATCACTGAGTTCTAAGAGAAATCATCCCCTTTAACAAAACCGTTCAGACAGGGACTTATGGTCGTCTCTGTCTTTTTCTTACAGGCCTTGGGGAGGGTTGAAGTCGACCCACTTCATCAAGTGAGGCGGTGGCATCACCTTAAAGATTGACATATAAAAGTGTGAGTTGGCTTTTGCAACTCAAGGATTTCTTGTAGCAGTGACAGATTGTTAATGAGACCAGTCAGCCATAGGACTTCAGGTTAAGACAAGTGATTTCTTCCAATGATTCCCTTTAACACATATTGACAGACAAAGAAAACCTGAAAATTATGTTTACATTTTTATTTGGGGGGGCATCCAAACCAAGCTGGTCCTCTGTGAAAAGGGGTCTTTTTACACCACAGTTGGTTGTGCCACTCTTGGTTTGGACTTTGACTAGGCCCTCGAAACCTTCATTTAGTTTAGGGTTTTTTTTACCTTTCAGAGATGGGCTTGCTGGTGTGCTTTGGCTAATTGTCCTGCTGCATAATGTAAGTGTGCTTTAGGATCAACACAAATAATGTATGCTTGGACATTCTTCCTCAAAATGTTCTGCTAGAGAGTAAATTTTATGGGTCAATCAGTTATGGCAAGTCGTCCAGGTACTGTAAAACCAAAGCAGTCCAAGACCCTCACACTACCACCACCGTGTAAGACTTCAGCTGCAATGTTCTTTTACTGAAATGTCACGTTTTTTTCACGCCAGATACAACTGGATGCACACCAGAAAAGGTCCATATTTTTCTCATCAGTGCACAGAATATTTAAGTCTTGGAGATGATCAAGATGTGCCCAAACAGTGGTTCAAGGCCCAGCAGTGGTTGGGCCTTGGATCTCTTCTATGGATGACATTTTTTGCCCAGCCTCTTTCCTATTATTGAATCATAAACACTGACCATTTCTGAGACAAATGTTGGCAGAAGTGCTTTAGAGTCTGTTCTGGGTTCTTCTGTGGCCTCCTGGATGAGTCAGGGATGTGCTCTTGGAAGAATGATGAAAAATACTGGGCCAGTTCGGCCTAACAAAATTACTCCATGTTTTCACCATATGTGGAGGAAGGCTTTGACTGTGCTTTCGCTAAAAAAGCTTTAGAAATGTTTCTCTAATCCTTTTCAGATTTATAGATGTCAATTTATTTTTTCTCATCTTTCTTGAATTTCTTTAGATTGAAGAATTATGTGTTGCTTTCTATGAAGTTTTTTGCCAATTTCATATTTCGATACGGATTCTGTTTAAAGCTACATTGTGTATTTTTTTGAGTTAATTCTTAGCAAAAACCCCTTTGTTCTTTCATAAATATATGCTCATTCATGTGTAGTTACTTCATTATTATATAAACCCAAGTGTCTATACTTCTACTTGAGTATTGAATGTGAATACTTTTGACACCTCTGTATATTTCACAAATGGCCAAGCTGGTTTGGACAGCTTCCTGAAAATACAGAGGCTTCCAAAATGAAAACATCATTTCAACACTGATTGATTGATTGAAAAACAAACTTTGTGTATTACGGAGCAAATACCTTTTCAAAGCACTGCATAGTAAAAATAACTAATCCTAGCACTTCACCCTGTGGATCTCCAAGAGCAGTAAAGTTTCATGATATTTTTGAAAAACTAGAACCTCTCAGATTATTTTACTTTAAAAACGGCTAGTTATTTTCTAAAATGTCATAATCTATTCCTATTGATGGAATAATAAGGTTTTACAAAATAAGACTGAGGAAAATTTAAAGGACTATTTCCAAAACAAATAAGCTGTTTAGATGGACGTTTTTGGCATAGACTTCAAGCTGGCACAAGAAAACGACCAGGTGCTCCCTGGTAAGGGCCAGACAGCACTCTGCTATTCACTTTAACAGGGGGCACCGTGAAAGCCGGATGGCACAAACACCAGCCCTTCTGTGGGCAATTGGCCTTGCTGGACAGAACCTCTTAAAAGGAGAAAGGATAAAGAGGGAGTTTAAAAAAAAGAAAGGCTGAAAGTGTAAAACTCAATAAGAACACAGGGGGAAAGCAGAGCATCACCAAAACAAGCTCCACTCTCCACCCTGCCAGCCCCCGACATTTACATTAGAAGAGGAGAGACACAGTGGGCCTGTGGAGGAATAGTAGGATGGGGAGGAGAGGTTCGATGCGCTATTGGGAGGCTGTAAACACTGTAAGACAGTATCTCCATGGATGCCCGTGCACCACTCCGAGGCATTTAATCCCCCTGAATCCTCCTCCGTCCAGCCGTCAGTCTCCCAAGTCTATCCATAGCCAATTATCCTGACCACTGGGCCCCAAGTCGGCCCCTCGCCTCGCCTGCTGGCTTGGTTGTCCGGCAGAGCAGATGTGCGCAGAGTGGTGGCCTTGGATGACTTGATCCCCTGGGCTATACAGAAAGCGACTGAGGAGGAGAGAGGATGAGAGTGGCCTTGGTAGAGAGGCTAGGTGACCACGCTTTCTGTTCAGCAAACATCTCATAGCGATGTTGGTATCCATGTGGCATATTTTTAAGTAACTATACTTTGATGCTGAAATTCTTTGTACTTCAATATCACTTTGTTTGAAACTGAAAGCCTGTCTAGTTTAAGGGAAGAAGTAGAATTTGACTTTCAATCAAACTTATTTTGATCTGCGTTATCCCGAGCTCTGCTGATTCTGTTCATAACCTTAATGGAAAGAATTTCGAGGTGCTCCTAAGCTTTTGAGGGTATCTGTTTGGTGGCTTTTTGCAGATGGTGTGGCTTTGTTGGCTTCATCAGATCAAGATCTACAGCTTTCACTGGAGAAGTTAGCAGCCGATTTAAATCAGCACCTCCAAGTCTGAGACCCTGGTCTGGAGCCAGAAAAGGTTAAAATGCCCTCACCAGGTCAGGGACGAGGTCCTGCCCTAAGTGGAGGAGTTTAAGTATCTTGGGGTCTTGTTCCCAAATGAGGAAAAAATTTAAAATCTGTGAAGATCGACAGGCAAATTGGATCATCGTTTACATGAATACAAGTGCTGTGCTGGTCTGTTGTGATTAAGAGAGAGCTAAGTCAAAAGATAAAGCTCTTAATTTACCAGTCAATCTACCCTTGCCACCCTCATCTATGGCCACAAGCTCTGGGCAGTGACTGAAAAATCAGATCGATTAGAGATAGGGTGAGAAGCTCGGTCATCCGGGAGGGGCTCAGAGTAGAGCCGCCGCTGCTCCTCCACATCGAGAGGGGCCAGTTGAGGTGTCTCGGGCATCTGGTTAGGATGCCTCTTAGACGCTTCCCTGGAGAGGTGTTCTAGGCTCAACCCACCAGGAGGAAACCCAGAGGAGGACTTTAGACCCATTGCCACTCTCAGAAATTCCAGGTATTTTACCCGTATCTTCACTTCAGTGTGCCACTTTCCTAGCCATTTCAGGAACCAACCTAGAACCTGACTTGACTCTGAAATGGCCCGGTAGAGTTACTGGGCGGTACTTGGGGTTAGGTCATGCTGATTGGTTGTAACTCAGTGGGAAATGATATCAGCAGACTTTGCCAAACAACCAGATTTGTAAAATTGGAAGAGTTACTGGCGAAGCAGTTTATAATAACATAGCAAACCGAAATGCAGCCACCATCCCTGCTTTTTTGTGTGGTTTTTTTTTTGTCGATCTCCTGTTGTTCTCCGCTGCTGTTGGCACCTTATGACGCCGATCATTGCAAAATGTTGATGTTTTAGCAAATTCGTTAAAGGGCCAATTTTGTACGGAGACACAACGGATGAGAGGACCAAGCCAACGGATTTACCCTGTCTGCTTCCCCCTTCCTGAAATGTCCCAGAACTTGTCTAGTGGAAACACGGCTTATGTTTTATTGCTGGCCTGGAAACGCCTTAGGATTCCCCCGGAGGAGTTGGCCTATATTGCCGAAGAGAGGGAAGTGTGGGTGTTTGTGCTCAGGCTGCTGCCTCCGCGACCCAACCCCAGATTATGGACGGATGGATGGATATCCTGAGCTCTCTCTTTGTAAACATATGCTGCTGGAGGACTAAAGACTATTCTAAAATACACCTGGCCCAATACTTATGTGTTTATCTGTGCTCCTTTGCTGGAAACAGTCATCAATAGAGTTATTAGTACTGTGCTTTATGCAAAGATTCTCTCTTCAATTAAATTTTTCGCAACAAATGTCATCCTGAGGCAGTTTTACTAGACTGTCTGAATAATTATAATAAAGTTCTTTTTAGGAAAAAAGTTCTATAATAAAATCAGTAGATTGCAGAACGAATGTTTAAATGCAATCCATCATGCTGAGCAATCTCAGGGTGATAGTGGAAAGGAACAATTCCTTTTCAATAACAACCAGGTTGATTAGTTATCTGCCTCAAACAGTTGGGAACAGGAAAGTTCCACAAACACAGAACTAGACCAGGTGTACTTTCAATGGCAGACTGTTTTACTGTTGGAAACTCAAGGGACCAGTGGTAAACTCGCAGTATGAGAGCAAACGGCTCTACTGGTAAAAAAAGCATATTTCGTCTAGGACTGACGTGCATTTAGGCAAGGAAGGGCAATTTTATTTGTATAGCACACTTTCAACAACAAGGTAATTCAAGGTGCTTTACATGATTAAGAAGTAAAATAATAATAGAAGTAAAACACAGACAAAGCATATCAGGTAAAAACAGCAATAAAGCAAGAAGCACACACAGATACATCAAGGCATTACAAAGCATATGTAAAAACAGCAAGAAGCGCACACAAAACATGATACATCAAAGCATTACTCAAAGGCAGCTCTAAACAGAAACGTTTTTAGTTGTGATTTAAAAGAACTCAGTGTTTCAGCAGCTTTGCAGTCATCTGGAAGTTTGTTCCAGATTAGAGGAGCATAGAAACTGAAAGCTGCTTCTCCATGTTTGGTTCTGATTCTAGGGATGTTGAGTAGACTGGAATTAGAGGACCTGAGAGGTTGGTATAGTAACAGCAGATCTTTAATATACTTTGGTGCTAAGCCATTTAATGATTTACAAACTAGTAAAAGTATTTTGAAGTCTATTCTCTGAGCTACAGGGAGCCAGTGTAAGGACTTTAGAACTGGGGTGATGTGCTCTACTTTCCTAGTTCAAGTATGGACACGAGCAGCAGCGTTCTGGATCAGCTGCAGCTGTCTGACTGACTTTTTACGCAGACCTTTGAGAACGCTGTTGCAGTAATCAATCCGACTAAAGATAAATTAATGGATGAGTTTTTCTAGGTCTTGTTGCGACATCAGTCCTTTAATCCTAGAAATGTTCTTCAGGTGATAGAAGGCTGACCTTGTTAGTGCCTTTATGTGACCCTGGAGGTTCAGGTCTGAGTCTATTACTACACTTAAATTTCAGGCTTGATCAATAGTTTCTAGCTGTATTAACTGAAGATGTGTGCTGACTGTTGATCATTCCTCTTTAGGTCCAAAAGTAATTACTTCTGTTTTGTTTCTGTTCAGCTGGAGAAAGTTATGGCACATCCATCCATTGATGGATGCATTTACTTAGGGTTTGGATGGCTTCAAAGTCACCTGGTGACAT
Organism: Valencia hispanica; assembly: GCA_963556495.2. Taxonomy (NCBI): domain Eukaryota; kingdom Metazoa; phylum Chordata; class Actinopteri; order Cyprinodontiformes; family Valenciidae; genus Valencia; species Valencia hispanica. The sequence continues at coordinate 11,741,687 of OY747711.1, read as the reverse complement.
TGCAATGAAGAGCTGAGTATCATCTGCATAGTTATGGTGGCGAATCCTATTGGTTGTTATACTGTACCAGAGAGTCCAAACCAGCTCTCCAGTCGCTCTAATAGTATATCATGATCCACAGTGCCAAATGCTGCACTGAGGTCCAACAGAACCAGCACTGTGGTTCTACCCCAGTCTGTATTTTTGCGGATGTCATTGAAAACTTTGACGAGGACAGTCTCGGTGCTGTGGTGAGCATGAAAACCAGACTGAAAAACATCAAAGCGGTTTGTCATTGTTATGAAGCTATTTAATTCCGGAAACAGCTTTTTCAATAATTTTACTGATGAATGGAAGACTAGAAATTGGCCTGTAGTTCTGCATTAACGTGTTGTCCAGGTTATTCTTTTTTAGTAGTGGTTTAATAACTGCTTTTTTTAAAGCCTGGGGGAAGGGGCCTGACAGGAGGGATTTTATTTTAATCAGATCAGACCCAATGACAGGAAAAACTTTCTTAAGGAAAGCTGTGGGTAGGATATCAATACACCAGGAGGAGGAGCTTAGTTGGCTAATGATTTCTTCTGGGCTTTGTTTGGTTTAATTCATGGAATTCTGACTTTTTTTCTACATTGGTGTTAGCTGGATATAAACATTGGTAGTCGCCTCGGTGCTGCGGTACAGACCGACCATCTAATTCTTAGAATTTTTTCAGTGAAAAAGCTGGCAAATTCATTGCAGGTCCTGGTAGAATTTAGTTCAGGGGCTACTGTTACTGGAGGATTAGTTAGTTTTTCAACTGTTGCAAACAGAGTCTGTGCATTATTAATATTCATGTTAATGATTTCAGAAAAGAAAGATTCCCTAGCTTCTTTTAAAGATAACTGATATCTGTTCAGTCTCTCTTTGTAGATCTCACAGTGAACCTGGAGTTGAGTTTTCCGCCATTTTCTCTCGGATCATCGACACTCCCTTTTTTCACTACCTACCAGTGTATCCCTTGTCCATGGAGACTTCTTTCTACCTGAGACTACTTTCACTTTAGTCGGAGCAATAGAATCAATAATGTCTAAGATTTTCACGAGGAAATTATCTACCAGCTTATTTACTGAGTTGGAGTTGGGAGATGAGGGGGATGTGGTGGAAGGCTAAATACTTTTAAAGGTTTCAACAGAACTGTCCCCGAGAAAACACTTTTTTACAGTTATCTCACTGTGGCTAGATATTTTAGCAGAGATGGTACTTTCAAAGAAAACACAGAAAGGGTCAGATAATGCAAAATCAATTACCGAGATGTCAGATATATTTAAAGTGCCCCTGGCATGAAATTCCCCGTGACGTTTGGGCCCTTTTTAGTCACACTCTAAGTACCTTAATACTGTATCAAAGGATCGTTAGCCATAGCTCAGCCTTGTTGTAGAATTGCAGCCCCTACTAGGAGGCCCTTCTGTTAGCAATAGCACAGAACGACCGAGTTTTGGTGGGCGGGGCCCAAGCCATGCGCCTCTATTGTCAATTGAGTCTCTAACGTCCGCATCTGATGAAACATTGACAGACATGCATTTGCGCACCACAAATTGCCCAAATTCCAATATTACCCTATGTATGAAATGTAATTAGGTTTAGGCCTAATTATATTGTGTGTTGAACAATAATCTGTTTACAAATTACAGGCCGAATAAAATATTTGATCATCCATCCACACATCCATCCGTCCTCATTACGTCTCTAGCTTCACCACGACAGTAATGGCTCAGTTATCGGCTACTATAACTATGTAATGGCATTTCATTTTGATCCAGAATCTGATCCGGACGGCGAGGCACCTGAGGAGGAACCAGAGAGGTAGAGCACGTCTTCCACAGGTAATCCAGACAGACGTACTGTGCACGGAGAGAAGGGGCTGTGTGTGTGTGTGTGTGTGTGTGTTCTTGTATTGCTATCCTATTTAGGACCTTTTCTGGCGTGTGTGTGTGTGTGTGTGGGTGTGTGTGTGTGTGTGTGTGTGTGTGTGTGTGTGTGTGTGTGTGTGTGTGTGTGTGTGTGTGTGTGTGTGTGTGTGTGTGTGCAAGAGACGCGTGAGCGACAGAGACGAAAAGAGAGCAGAGAATGAATACGCTGCGTGTTTTAAATAGCTTAAAAAGAAAAACGTAACGCAATATGTGACGGTCGGTGCTGATTTTTTTATTTTTTTTGGGTCGGTGTTGAATCTGTGGCAGTCAGAGTTTAATCTGTGGCGCACCGCCACAGATTCGTCATGTTTGGGAAACACTGGTATATAACAGCTGAAGGACATTATTGCGGAAATATACTTACTTGTATAGGGATGTTTGCTGGTTCACGGAGGGTTGGTATTGATCCTGGTAAAAGTTTAAGATGATCTGCGAATCCACTGCTGTGTTGTCCCAATTTAATAAAACATCCGTCAGAGAAATGTTTGCCACAAACGAGCACGCGCTTCGGGAGTCGGTCGGGTACATTCCCTGCATAAATAAAGTCCATCCACAAGCTTTTCAGTGGCTCAGAAAAGGGGAGGACAGTGTCGATGTGGTCTGGACTCCATGTTGTCGGTTTGTTGTTTGCCTTTCACGGTAGCTCTCATTGTTTAGGTTGTAATACGCGTCGCGGGGGGAGGGACTTGGAGAGTGTAGTTCAGAGAAGGGGGTAATTGGCTGGAACTCAGTGACGAAATATGCCGAAACGTGAGGTCATATGCCAAACTGCAAAACAGCCCGTTTCTGAGTGCTAATTTCACTATGTACCCGGGGACAAAGGAAACACTAATCAGTAGTTTTAACTCCTTCGGGGACATAGGAAGGCTTGGGAAACTAACAAATATGACCAAAAAACTTCAAAAATTCAAATTTCATGCCAGGGGAACTTTAAACCTTTGCAGATAATTAAGTCCAGAGTGTGTACTCTATTGTGTGTTGGCTGTTTGACATGCTGGGTCAGGCCGAAGTTATAAAGAGTGTCACTTAATGTTTTAGCTAGTGTATCCAGGGGATTGTAAGTATGGATGTTGAAGTCCATTTGGTTCCTGGCCCCATTTTGGATATGATGAATCTATCCTTAGTAAACGGATACGTACCACAGGAATTTAAAATAGCTGTAATTAAACCTTTACTCAAGAAACCTTCCCTTGATCAAGATGACTTAGTGAATTACAGACCTATATCTAACCTTTCTTTCTTATCCAAAGTCCTTGAGAAAATTGTTGCTAATCAAGTCTATGAGCATCTAAACAGTAACGAGCTGTTTGAAGAGTTTCAGTCAGGTTTTAGAGCTCATCATAGCACTGAAACAGCACTGGTGAAGGTTACTAATGATATTCTCATGGCCTCAGATAATGGACTTGTGTCTGTTCTGGTTTTGTTAGATCTCAGTGCTGCTTTTGACACAGTCGATCATAATATTCTCTTAGAAAGGCTTGAACATGTTGCAGGGATCAAAGAAACAGCACTAGGCTGGTTTAAATCATATTTTTCTGATAGATTCCAGTTTGTTCATCTAAATGATAAATCTTCTTCACTCTCAAGGGTTACTTGCGGAGTTCCACAGGGTTCTGTGCTTGGACCAATTCTGTTCACCATATATATGCTTCCAATTGGTAGAATCATTAGACAGCATGGGATAAATTTCCACAGCTATGCAGATGATACACAACTATATTTATCCATAAATCCTGATGAACCCAGTCAGTTAGGTAGATTACAGGCATGTCTGGAAGACATAAAAACATGGATGACCCTAAATTTTTTGCTTTTAAATTCTGACAAAACAGAAGTTGCTGTTTTGGACCAGAAGTTCTTAAACAGAAACTGATTGGTCAATCACTTCATCTGGATGGGATTAAATTGGCCCCCAGTAATAACAAAAAGAACCTCGGCATTATTTTTGACCAAGACTTGACATTTAAATCCCATATTAAACAGGTTTCTAGGGTTTCTTTCTTTCTCCTCCAGAATATTGCTAAAATTAGAAACATCCTGTCCAGGAGTGATGCTGAGAAACTAGTCCATGCATTTGTTACCTCAAGGCTGGACTGCTGTAATTCTTTACTATCAGGTAGTCCACAAAATGCCATTAAAAGCCTTCAGTTGATCCAAAATGCGGCAGCAAGAGTTCTGATGAATATTAAAAAGAGAGATCACATTTCTCCTGTTTTAGCTTCCCTTCATTGGCTCCCTGTAAAATCCAGAATAGAATTTAAGATCCTTCTTCTTACATACAAAGCCCTTAATAATCAAGCTCCATCATACATCAGAGATCTAATTGTTCCATATGTTCCTAACAGAGCCCTTCGCTCTCAGACTGCAGGTTCACTTGTAGTTCCTAGGATTTCTAAAAGTAGAATGGGAGGCAGATCTTTTAGTTATCAGGCTCCTCTCCTGTGGAACCAGCTCCCAGCTTTAGTCCGTGAGGCAGACACTCTGTTTACTTTTAAAGCCAGGCTTAAAACTTTCCTTTTTGATAAAGCTTATAGTTAGAGTGGCTTAGGTCATCCTGAGCTATCTCTGTAGTTATGCTGCTATAGGCTTAGACTGCTGGAGGACAGACTTACCAATTTTCTTCACTCTGCTACTTCCTTTTCTCCTACGACTCTCCAGTTGTATTACAGTACATTCTGTTATTTCGACTGTTAACTTTGTTTTCTCTCAGTGTTTTTCTCTCCATAGAAGATATACCTGGTCTGGTATCCCGCCTGGCTGCAATGCCTTGTTGGACGGGGGGCATCGACTGGGATGATCCTCCCAGTAACTGAACATCCACTGTGTCCTGTTTTCAACTTTTTACTTTCTGTAACATAGAAAGTTCTCTTATATCAGATCTTCTGTTCCTTCTGTGTTTCTGCTCTGTCTTCTCAAACCCCCAGACGGTCGTGGCAGACGGCCGCTCCTACTGAGCCTGGTTCTGTTGGAGGTTTCTTCCTGTTAAAGGGGAGTTTTTCCTCTCCACCGTCGCTACATGCTTGCTCAGTATGAGGGATTGCTGAAGGATTGCTGTGGTTGGAAAGTCTGCATCAATGGGGCCCAACCTCACGCCAATGACTGACGCAATCTGCTGGGATTCCTTAAATAGGAAACTTTTTAACTGATTGGAATGTTTGTATAAATGTATTGAAACGACTTCCTGTTAAGTGCCTTGAAATGACATCTGTTGTGAATTGGCGCTATATAAATAAACTGAATTGAAAATTGAATTGAATTGAATTGAAGTCCCCCACAATGATTAATTGGTCATAAAGAAGGTCACTGAAATCATCAAAGAAGTTAGAATTAGGTTTTGGGGGTTTATAACCACTCAGGTCCTCCAACTCTAGCCTACTAAACATCCCTAGACTCAGAACTAAACATGGAGAAGCAGCTTTCAGTTTCTATGCTCCCCTTATCTGGAACAGACTTCCTGACGAGTGTAGAGCTGCTGAAACTCTGAACTGCTTTAAATCGAGACTAAAAACCCATCTGTTTAGAATTGCCTTTGAGTAAATGCTTGATGTTATATGTATGAAATGTGTTCATGCTCTCTTGCTTTTTTTATTTTTCTCTTGCTTTATTGTGTATCATGTATAATATGTGTTTCTTTTATGTGTTTCTTTTAAATCACCAAATCATGTAAAGCACCTTGAATTGCCCTGCTGTTGAAAGTGTGCTATACAAATAAAATTGCCTTGCCTTGCCTTATAAAAACTTAGAAATAGAGCTTTTTTAGGCTCATTTATCTGGGTGGCTAGGTATTCAAAAGAGTCAAATATGCCCAGGGTTACCTGTTTAAAGTTCATTGAGTTTTGAAAAATTTTGGCTATGCCTCCACCTCATCTGTGTTTCCTGCTCTCACATTTAGCGCTACCCATCTTCCCCCCCCCCCCCCCCCCCCCATATGACCAGCTTCCTGATTCTGTTGAAGAAAATCATTCCCACATCATGATGATATCATCACCATGTGTCACAATGGAAATGGTAAGTTCAGGGCAAAATGCAGTGTCGGTTTTTGCCACACATTTTGCTTGAAGGCCAAAATGTTATGTGTTGGTTTTATCTGACCTTTCTCTATTACATGGCTTGAGACAAAATTTAAACAGGACTTTCTATAGTGTTCCTTGGACAGTTTTAATCCATAAAGTTCAGGTTTGTGGACCACGCAAAAAAAAGTTGTCCTTTTGTTTTTCCACTCGAAGTCTGGATCTCTGCATCCTATTCCAGAGTCAAACAACTTTCATCTGTCCCCTCTTTGCTTTTTCTCTGTATTAAACTCTTGAGATGGTAAGGATGGCATGGGATCGCATGCAAGACTGGTTGATGTTCTGTGAAACAATTTCCCATTCAGCACCTCAGTGTAAAGCCCTTTTACTAAAGCCCAATTCGTCAGCCCTCTCAACTCTTGTGTTTGGCACTTCAGTCGCAGGGAGAGAGAGAGAGAGAAAGAGAGAGCGGGAATCAGTTGAAAGATACACATGAGAGAAGTAAAAGGGTAGCCCAGAGGAGGGGGAGAAAGGCTTCTGGGTTTTTTCGTCAACAAAAGAGAAAGTTAGAGAGCAAGGGAGGGAGGAAGATTGAATGCTAAGAGAGAAAGGAGGGAGGGTACAAGAGAAAAGTAGAGAAAGCGGGAGCAAGTTTGCGGAGCTGGAGCGGGCAGTGGCTGCCAGGCGCTCAGGAATTCATGGTCGATTTGTTCTTGTCCTTGGCCAGTTTGCAATAAAAAAAGGCTGAAGAGGAGAAGAGACCAGTGAGTTGAGGGGTAAGCAACATATTGCAGATGCCTCCATTAGAAAGGGCTCCTTATGAAAAAGTAGGTCCCCCTCTCAGAGTCCAGAGCCACCCTTTAGAGAAAAGAGCCCTTCTCTACTGTAAAGGAGCGCTCGGGACATTGTGGGACTTGTCAATGGCTCTCGGCTGGGGCGCCGGCTGAATACAAGGAGGCCCAGTGTTCGGCATTGCAGCTCCTTCTATTGAGGCCAGAACCGTAATGGGGGCCCTGGGGGCTCTACAGGGATTTTAGAGGGCCCAGTTTCAATGGAGACCAAGTCCTTTTAACTGGTACATTGTGCAGCTCTCTCTTCCTCTGTCCTGGAGATTGGGAGAGAGGGAAATTCCTCTGCATATCAAACAGAACGTCTTCATTTCTAATGAACTCTGGATGGATTAAATTTTTGAGACACAGTGTGAAACATAAGGGGTGGGGTGGTATTGTTCGTGTCAGGAGGTGGGGGGAGGTTTATGTATGTGTGTGTCAGGTTTTGTTACTGAAGCTGGCGGTTCTGCAACCAGCCTGCCGCAGGTGAACTTCGAGCCAATCAGAGCCTGTTAAAGCACCTGCCAATCAACACAGCGGCCTGCTGAACCCAGGGCAACCTCCAGCTGTTTTCCAGTGTGTGTGAGTCCAACTCCTCGTGCTGAGTCTGCACGACTGTCTTGGGGAACATCGGTCAGGAGGTGTTTCCACACTGCGTTACATTTTCCCATGAAATCATTCTTTTAAAAGTACACATATTTATTCCAAAACAGGGTATAATCACTTATGGTATTGAGGCAGATACGCACAAACACAGAAAGCTGGCAGCTCACAGCGTGGTTACCCGATACTTAGAAAAGACAAACTTTACACAGTCACCATGACCGCGACAGAATGCTGGAGAAAATGTAGCCGATAAACAAAGAGCCGTCCAACGGAACGGCCGTAGGTTTTCCCCTAACCTCACCCAGCGGTCTAAATCCGCAGTCCAGAACCGAGACCTTTTTATATCTCTGTTTGTGTGGCTGTCCACATGGCCTGTTTGTGTTTATTCCACCCTGGCTTTATTTATATGGTTCTAGTCACCCTTTTATTTCAGTGACTGACCATCACCAAAGTCATATCTGACATTTTCTAAAATGGTAGCTGAAAGTTTTGCAACTACAATGTGAGCAATGATTAGGCAAACTGGGTTCAGGGTTAACTGTAGTGATGTACCGTCTTTAAGGTCTGGTCTTTCTGGTTGTCCTTTTCTTTTGAAGACAAATACATTTATGCATTCATTTATGCATTTCAATCAATCTACAGGGTGACCGTGGCTCAGTGGGCTGGAGCTTGTCCTGTAACCACACAATCCACAATGCATCTAACATTTACCACAAAACATCTTGATGAGCCGCAAAAGATTTTGTAATATAATCTGTAAACTGATGAGACAGAAGTGTAACTATTTGTAAGGTGCATCCACTAACATTTGGTGTAGAACTAACACAAAAACATCCCACCAACAGTCCAGCATGGTGGTGGTAGAGTGGTCTGGGGTTGCTTTGCTTCTCCAGGAAGGACCCGGAAGACATGCTGTAATTGATGGAACCATGAATTCTGCTTTCTAAGGAAAAATCATAGGGGTCAAAATCTTAAACAAGCTTCACTTTAGGGGGGAATTCTTTTTACACAGTACCAAGTTTTTTTTTTTTTATCAAACTACATTCTTCATTTACTCTGGTTAAATTATATTATCTGAAACATTAACTGTAGCAAAAAGGCAAAAACTAAACAAATATGTCCCCCTGGTAATAAATATATATAAACACACAAGCTAAACTTACAGTAAACAGTTATCACCCATGAACCTTTGAGCAGGAACCAACTCTTCCTGCAGAATCCCCTCATCCCACCAGCTGTGTGTGCCATGGATGAGTTTGTGTGTCCTATCTGTGCATTCAAAAGAGATACAGTTGAACGGGAGAAAATAACACATCTGACTGCTGGGTTCCTTCAATTGTTAGGCAGGAAGCTCACTCCGGCTCTAGATAAAAGAAAAGAAGAAGGAAAATACCGAAGACAGCAACACAGAGGGGAAGAATGTGAGTAGGCAGTGATGCTCACTCACCCCGGAGAGAAAGTAGTGCAAAGGTGAGGGTCAGGGAACAACAGAGAGTCTATGAACAACAAGAGGGGGAGCTGCACAGTGAGTCAGGCCTGTGGTTTTAGAGGCTGAGGTTCAGCGAGTTTACAGAGGAGAGGGACCCCAGAATGACGCATTGACACCTGTGCACACGTAAGCTGCAAACATAAGATTAAACTGTTGTCACCTCAACAGCAGCCATGGAAAATGGCGCTCTGTTTTTGTTTTGTGACAGATGGGGAAAATGTATTACAATGTAAATTTTGGAGAAAAAATTTAACTTAGACTTCAGAGTCTTCAGTCCAATCGACAGCTTGTAACCCCTTTTCTTGTTCCAAGATATGGTTTGGGTGTAGGAATCAATCAGAGTGGTTTTGTTTTAACCGCAGTGTCTCTGGGTTAGAAACCTAAAGAAATAACATTAGCATCAAAACTGAGAGCACTGACAAACATTTTCCCCCAGGCCCTAAAACTATTGGTTTAGATGCTGTGGATATTACTTATGTTCAAGCCTCCTTATGGTATGAAGCTATTAGCAATCTCACCCACATAAAGGAATCTCCCGTTTGATTATTGACAGTGACATTTTGATCGGCAAAGGTCTTTCTGATGAAAACTTTTGTGGGTATTTGACTCAGATTTTGCCGATATCTGAGCTTCTGGAGAAAAATGTCAGTGTTTGAGATCTTTCAGCATAAGTAACACAAGACAGTGGAAAGACAGAATATCTTACTAAACTGTAATGAGTAATAGACTATTCTAATAACAGTGATCTAGAGACTTGATGACGTTTTTTTCTGTGTTTACAGTGTTGTCCTCTCTGAGAATCATAAGGACTTTGTTTAGAGGCATGTGTTATATGAGAGATATATCAAAAACTAAATGTGTACCCGTAACACAAAAATGAATACCCGGGTCTCAGGAGGATATGTGACCAGGCTGGAGAAGGGATAAAGGTAAAACATATCACAACCGGTTAAATCTCGCCATCAAAACAGATTTGATGGATTGTGCTGAATGGCAGCAAGATAAAAGAGGTGACTGGACTAAAGGTAAAGTAAAAATGACGCAGAGATGGAGAAGCTTAGTGGTCGGATATCTCTGATCTGGGTCGGTAAGATTGAAATTTGTTGTTTTTGACACACCGTAGAACATAGCCCCCTTCAGAATGACACTGTGTTTTATGAGAAACTTAAAAACATTGAGAAACTGCTTGGATCCAAAGTCTGCTATGGTGTCTGGGACCATCCTTTCAATGTAGGATGCTGCCAGATATCCAGGCCCGCCATGAGGTCTAACTCTTCCAACAACTTTATTCCAAGGGCAAGTCATCCAGAGGGTGTCCCAACCAGATAAGAGTCTCAACAAGTCTGCTCTGTGCTTTACCCAAACAGCCAGGCACCTCTTTATCTGTTTTTTTATTTATTATTATTTTTACACAGCATACAGGACACACAATATACAGGATATAGGACAAGACCAACACATGACAATGTGTTGGCACCTCTTAATCTTAGCCCAAAGACTGTCGGGAAGATCTTCACATCCCTTTGTATTCCCAATCTTGCTAGAATGGTCACTACCCATAAGTCATGACCGTAGGTGAGAGTTGAAAAGAAGATCCACTGGTTAACTCTCCTTTCAGCTGCAGTCTATCTTTTCCATGACAGACCAGTACAGGTTCCACTTCACTGCAGATGCTGCTCCAATCCACCTATCAATATCCCACATGGTTCTACCATCACTCATTAAGGAAACCCCAACATGTCTAAACTCCTTAGCTAGAGGCCGTAACTCCAAACCTTAAGGCAGTAGTCCGGATTGCGACCTGAGACTCCAAGGTGTCAATCTTTATCCTGCTTGATGTATCGATTGCATCACCAAACTGGAGAGAGTTTACCCCATGGGGACACCTAAAAATGTTGGTGATAAAAGTTATGAACCTAATCGGTGACAAAGGGCAACCCTGGTTGAGTCTAAAACTTATCCGTAGCACATTTTACCAAGCTTTCACTCCAGTTTTTCAGGAAAATCAAGGCTATTAGTAGAAGACCCAAAGCCCAAAGCAACCCCCCCCCCCATAGAATGCCATGAAGGTTATAGCCAAAGCCCTTCTCAAGTCTACTAAACTCAATAAAACTGGTCGAGCAAACCTCCATGTTCAGTGAAAACTATCGTAACAGTAAAGAGTTATTACACTACTATGGGTGTAACTAGAACATGGGTGTCCAAAGTGCAGAACAGGGGCCATTTGTGGCCCTTGGAATAATTTGTGTGGCCCCCGACTGCAGTTCAAAAATGGTACAAATTTGCCCCTCTAGCAAATGGAGCTGATGCTGATGGGTATTGTTGATACATCTTTAGGGTAAGATTTTCACTGTCAAATGTATCTTTTATCTTCTTAAATAGAAAATGGTAGGTACAATACAGAGTATTTGTTAAATAGCCCAGACCCGGCGCCAGGGCAAGTTAGCTGGGGGGGCCGCAGCTTTTTTTTTTTTGGGGGGGGGGCAGTTTTTATTTAACCCCTTAACGTTTTTATTCAATTCAATTCAAAAATACTTTATTGATCCCAGAGGGAAATTAAGTGTTGGTATAGCTCATATGATTAATTCTTTAAGGAGTTGTTGTAGATGATGATGGCTGTGGGCAGGAAGGATTTCCTGTAGCGGTCTGTATTGCAGCGAAACTGAAGAAGCCTCCGACTGAAGACGCTCTGTTGTTGTATGACAGTCTCGTGAAGAGGATGCCCAGGGTTGTCCATAATTTTTTTGATTTTATGAAGAATCCTTCTTTGCATCATCATCTCCAGAGGTTCCACAGTCGTCCCAAGAACAGAACCAGCCTTCTTTATCAGGTTATTTAGCCTTTTTAAATCCCTGGCTCTGATGCTGCTACCCCAACAGGTGACGGCTGAAGAGATTACACTCTCCACAACAGACTTGTAGGAGATCTCCAGCATCTTGCTGCAAACCTTGAAGGACCTAACCTTCCGCAAGAAGTACAGTCTGCTCTGTCCTTCTTATAGACGGTTTCACTGTTGTGCCTCCAGTCCAGTCTGTTGTCAAGTTGAACTCCGAGGTATTTATACTCCTCAACCACCTCCACTTCTTCTCCCATTATGGAAACTCCCGTTGCAGTGTGTTAAATATTTCTGGGTCAAAACGGCCCTTTTTGACACTCTATGTAAATATTCATATTTATATAGAAAGTGCTATATATATATATATATATATAGGAGCTGGTTCCACAGGAGAGGAGTATGTATGCATGTATGTATACATATATATATATATATATATATATATATATATATATATATATATACACACACATGCTTGTTCAGTATGAGGGATTGCTGAAGGATTGCTGTGGTTAGCAAGTCTGCATCAACGGGGCCCAACCTCACGCCAATGACTGACACAATCTGCTGGGATTCCTTAAATAGGAAACTTTTTAACTGATTGGAATGTTTGTATAAATGTATTGAAATGACTTCTTGTTAAGTGCCTTGAGATGACATCTGTTGTGAATTGGCGCTATATAAATAAACTGAATTGAATTGAAATACATACATACATACATACATACTAATTTTCTTTTGGGATCAATGAAGTATTTTTTTACTTGAATATATCGGGTTTTTTTACCTGGTGATGTTCTGCAAATCTGCACTTTCTGAATGAATAGATTGAATATATTCTTTTAAACAAGCAGTGCAACAATAACATAACATTTTTAAGTTTTTAACACCATTGCAGGTCATAACAGCATGAGCTCTTCTTCACAACATCTGCCTCAGTGCTGGTGACATTGTGGCCCCTGGGGATGAGCTTGAAGATGATGTAGCAGAGGATGAGGCTGGTTTGGAAAAATCAGTGGTGCTCTCTGGTGGGACAAACTGTCATCTGAACGCATCTTAGTGATGTGGCAGCCGTTGATTGAGTCTGCCCTAGACGATGCAGTGGACAGTGCGAAGAAGCTACCCTAAACCCCGATATTCAACCAGAAAAGACCAGCCAGAGGTCTCAGCAGGAACATTCCATCCACATCCCTAATCTTTATGAAGCTGATCCAAGAAAACTGCCTGTTTATTCTAATAAAGCTTAAAGAATGGTCCAGGAAGAGCTCATTCAGGTTAATCCTGAATGAATAACTACAAATAACTACGCAATAATTTATCCTAATGTCAATTTTTGTTGACAACTAAATGACCAATGTGACAAAAACATAAATTGACAAACAGCAAACAGTCTATCCATCCGGTCTCTCCTCTCCTCTCCTTCCTGTTGCTGCTTCATGTCCTAAACAAGAAATCAAAAAACTGTTTACAAAAAGAGCAACAAAAACTTTTAGGAAATTTTATATTTAACACGATCAGTAATAAATTATGTATTGATGCAATGCTGCACATCCAGTACTTTTTCATAAAAATAAAAAAAATCTCATTTGTTTCTGGCCAACAAAGGGTGACATTCTCCTCCAGATCCACCAGAATTGTTCTGATAAAATAAATAGAAAATAAGTGAAGATGAGGAACTTGGCAACTGTGTTAATTCATTAATTAACACAAGAGATCACACACTGAGATCCCAGGTTCTGTAGTTTTTTTAGGCTTAATAAGACTCCTCTAAGCATAAGGTGTGTAACTGGATTTATTCTTTTACCTCCATGCCACCGTGGCCCAATTTTGCAACGGTAAAGAGGTAATAATTTCTCCTAAAAAGAGTCGTCTTTTTGCTTTACTTGCAAAAAACGAAATTAGCTGTATATAGGCGGGGCAATACACGGAGAATCATTAGACCAACATACGAGCGATGATTTACAAAATAATTTTAAAATACATGTATATAGGCCTACCAACAAAAAAAAAGCCAAACAACACAACCACTTAAAGTTTTTAATGTACTTACTTTTAAAACTGTACTCCCCTTCCGCTTCAGCCGCCATTGTTGCTGGAACCAAAATCTCCAGTTATGTCTGTCACTGCACGATCTGTTCAGGAAGCACGATCCGTACCATGAGCCCATCTGCGCATGTGTGCAAGGAACTATTTTCGGGGGGTTTAGTTCTCGAGACGCTACAAGATGGATGGATTTGCGCTCTTTAAATTAAACATTGACTTCAACTGTGACTTTTGTCATATAGAACCAGAAACTATCATTCATCTGTTTTACCGCTGCACATATAGCAAAAACCTCTGGAGTCATTTAGAGCAATTATTTATAGGAATAGGATCGGTCTCCAGGAGAGGTCGATCACATGACCAGTTTAAGATTACGAATGCAGCAAGCAAATTTATCAGCAACTTAATGTATCAGATAAATAAGAAAGCTGTTAAGATTACAAATACAGCAAGTAAATCTATCAGCAAGTAAATATATAAGATAAAGAAGAAAGCTGTTAAGATTACGAATGCAGCATGTAAATAAATCAGATCAGACAACTAGTGTTTCCCCGTGATTTTTTTGTTATGTTGTTAATCCTTTTTGTACAATGGTTCAGCAAGATTGCCTATCTATTTCTATTTATGTGTAAAGTGTAAATGGCCTTGATCTGTAAATTAACAAATAAAATAAAAAAACAACAAAAGAAAGCCCCCGGAAATAGTTCCTTGCGTGCATTCGCAGATGGGCTAATGGTACGGATCGTGCTTCCTGAACAGATCGTGCAGTGACAATGTCCACAAGTCTGCTCAAAGCCTTAGCAAACGCTTCTTCTTCTTCTTGGGTTTTTTGGCGGTTGGCAAACAACAATTCGGTGCATTACCGCCACCAGCTGTAGCAAACACTAGTTCCATCGAATTGTCTTCTTTTACCGCATCCAAAACTCCCGATTAGTAACCTATTGCACCCTCTGGTGGTTGTCTTGGGCCAATACATTTGCATTAGGCTTCGTAATCTGTCATGGGGGGGGGGCCCGAAGCGTGAATGGCGCGCCCATGGCGCCGGGCCTGAAATGGCCTCATATTTTTCCTTTCATTTTAATGTCATAGTAGATAGGGTCACAAACTTTACTTAAAAACACACAAGTGCCCACTGATTCATTAAACTTGAATAAATACAACAAGTGTTTTCAAAGAAAGTTGTCATTGTTGCTACAAAGAATAGGCTTTAAAAAAAAATCTAGCCCAACAAAATGAAAAATGTTGAACCCAAACAGTTCGAGAACTGTACACCTTCCTTTAACTAAGTCAAAAGTCTGGGACTCTTTTTCAGATCTACAACAATTTGCTCTTTTCTACAGAGCTTAGACCATTTTATTTCATAAGGAAAAATTATGGCCCCTGAGTACTTTCTACTTGGTGATTTTGGCAACACTAGATGAAAGTAGTACATTTACATAGTCAATGTAAGTCGACTGAGACGATGTGAGGAGCAGAAACTGAACTATCTCAGAATAACAGATTAAAAACAACACAAAGCAAGACACAAGGCACATGTACCCAATCAGCACGCACCACTTTTCTCAGATGAGTCATGTCAGTAAACAATGAGGCAGAACAATGGAAAGACTTTCTGAGACCTTGAGACAGGTTTCACAGTAACTCTTGGATCACGGCCATGTTTCATCTGCAGCTGCCATTTGTTATTTTTGTAAAACTCTGAGCCTTTGGCAAAGGTAGATGTCTGTGTGTGTCATGTATGAGTGTAAACGCAGCACATGAGCGCATGCTTTGAAAGAGGTGGAGGTAAGCGGCTGACAGTTACTTGTAGGAAAGCGTCTCAGTATGTGGGTCTCGTTCACCAGCCTCTAATCCTCTGTGATGTTGACCTGTTTGAACAGCAAGCAGGTTTCTCATCGGCACAGTTACGTAAGAGCTGACAGGAGGCAGAGCTTAGACAAACACTGACAGAGACCAACCGAGACATCAGTCCACACTTGCCCTACTTAATTCGCCTGAGCTTCCAAATTAGAAAGGGACTTCTCTGAGTTTTAATTGGTTTTTATTGGAGAAAAAACCGAGCGTGTGCTGGAATGGGCGGGTAGTTTGAATAAACAAAGATGAGGCAGCTGGTGATTCCCCCGTGCTGCTCAAAGGCTAACCAGTACCTCAGGTTTATCAGAATCCACATCTCAGTAAGTTGATGGAAAATAACTGGTGTTGACACCTACTGTATGAAAGGCACGTAGCTCTCTCTGCACCAGCTCAAACATGCTAAAGATGGCCTGTGTGGATAGTAATCGATGACCAACTAACACTTCTTTGTCTACAGATATTTGTTCATCACAACATCTGCAGGGATTAGTTTGGACATTTTTGCAACACTAAATTTGTATTTTATAATAAAGGGTACAAATAGACAAGGAGGTGAACACAAAGGGCCTAATGGAGTGCGTTGCACAAGTGTTCATACAACAAATTTTGTCAGGTTACAGTCACAAACAGTGTATTTTAATAGGATTTCGTTAAATAAATCAAGTAGTGCAGGAAACAATATGTGGTTAAGCTCAGTCAGACTGGATGGAAAGAGTTTTTAAACATCAGTATTCAAATATTTACGCTGATACCAAATTGGATTTGTCTGAACTTTCACTGGGCCACACACCAATCTCCTTTTGTTTAAACGACTCAATTGTATCTCTGTCTACACTGTGAGAGTTTCAAAATTTTATATATTGTTTTGTATGTTTCTATGCTCCCCTTATCTGGAACAGACTTCCTGACGAGTGTAGAGCTGCTGAAACTCTGAACTGCTTTAAATCGAGACTAAAAACCCATCTGTTTAGAATTGCCTTTGAGTAAATGATTGATGTCATATGTATGAAATGTGTTCATGCTCTCTTGCTTTTTGATTTGTGTATCATGTGTAATGTGTGTTTCTTTTACTTTTAATTTCCAATGTTATGTTCCATGTGTTTTTTTGTGTTTTTTGTTTTTGTTTTTTTAAATCACCAAATCATGTAAAGCACATTGAATTACCCTGCTGTTGAAAGTGTGCTATACAAATAAAATTGCCTTGCCTTGCCTTGCCTTGTAACCTAACTCTGCTTCAAAGTTCTCCACATCTTTCTGTCTGACCTGTTGGCTGTGTCCTTTGGTCTAGATGAAGCAGATGGTTCTCTAGTGTTCTCTATTACACCTATGAAACCTTTACAGAACAGCATGATTTTTATTAAGATTAAATCAGGCACAGGTGGACAAGTGGATCCCTGAAAGCAATTGGTTGCACTGCATTTTATTTGGGGGTATCAGACTAAAGGAGGCTGAATACAAATGGACGCCACACTTTTTCAGATTTGTATTCATAAAAACTTTTAAGAACTATGTAACATTTTCCTTCCACTTTACAATTATGCTCTTATTTTGTTGGTCTATCAAATAAAATCTCAATATCCAAAAGAAATTAAAGGCTGTAACAAAATGTGAAACTATGCAAAACACTCTTAGGTATCTACAAAAGCCTGAACTGTACAAAGAGAAAATATGATGATATTTTAAACAAAGAAAGTGTGATCATATTGGAATCACTGTAAAAGGAAACATGTGTAGCTAAGTGGGTACAATGGGTGCACCATGTAGATTTTTTAGAATAGAATAGAAATATTCAATATCATCCTTTAGTGGGGAAATTCAGGCGTACCAGCAGGAGGTTAAATTCATATTCAAACTAAGGTTAAAAAAAATTAAAACAGAAAAAGGGAATATAAGACTTTATAGTAAGGGGAAATTTATAACAGAAGAAAAAAATACTCTACAGGTATTAGAAATAGCATACAAGAATGAAAATAAATGAGAAACTGAGTAGGATAATGTTGAAAAATAGGATGTAAACACTTATTGAGTTTGTTGGGAGCAGTGATGGCTATAAAGTCTAACAGCTGCAGGGAGAAAGGATCTGCGGTAGTGCCTTTGTGCACCCAGGATGCAGCAGTCTGTCACTGAAGGAGCTCTCCAGTTCCATTTCATACATAGGATGGGAGACTTTGTGCAACACTGTACTGAGCCTTCAAGTTCTTAATGAGGTTCTTGCTCCAACTCCCAGCCTAGGACATTTTCTAAATGTCTTCCTCAATAAAGAAAGCGTTACTATTGCTTCAAAACATCTGACGGCACTTGAGATAAACCGACAGAGGGAATTTAGACCGTGCCACTTTAAAAAAAAATATTATTGGAATGGTACAAAAACATGACAGCCATAAATGTTGCAACTGCTTTGGCACTGCTTTGACTGTACATCCACGTGCAGCGAGTGAAAAAAGACATGCTCAACCAGAAAAGGATGGTATGCTGCCATTGCTCCACATCTGTCAACGTGACTGTTTTCTGTTTCATGGTTTGACAAGCTTGATGGCAATAAATCATTAACAAACAGCAATTGCGTCACAACAAACCTATTTGCAAATTAAAAAAAACATTCAATGCAAGGTAACAATTTAATGCATAAGTTCAGAGTCGGTCTATGGCCAACTCCAACTACAATCGCTCAGCAAATCTTCAGTAATCATCTATATTTGAATGTTTGAGAATTATACAGCTACCATTACCAATATTACTTTATCTTAGAAACTATTTGTTTATGGGTGCTTGCTATTTCATTGATGGATATCAGAGTGAAGGGTATAGTACAAATTCAGACCACACTTTTCAGACTTTTATTTGAAAAAATAAAAGAAATCCCATGGTGTTCCCAGTTTTGTTTAGAATTAGTTTTCCATCAAACATGGTCCAAAACTTTTTAAGACCATACTGGCTCAGCAGAGGATAAAAGTTATCAAGCAGAACATTCCTTTTGTGTGGATGACAATACTGGTGTGCAACTCATATAGTTGTAAATCTAAATTCTTTAGAGGCCCTCAGCTGCTGTGTGGGGCCTCCACTCTGTCTTGGGCCAGTTATGCAATATACTGTTATTAGAAAACCCTATTTATATGAAATATAACTTAAATGTAAATGCCAAGCCACTGACTTGATTGCTCCAGTTGAGCATGGAAGACAAGTCCCAGATCAGGCAGGAATTAATATTGTCTGCAGGAGTAGCTTGGTAAAGTATCACCAGAGAGGATACCAAGCATCTGATCAAGTATTTGAATTACACTTATCAGTCACTGCGAGCAGGAAATATGCAACAAAGTGCTTTAATACACCTACCATTACCTTTTTATGAAGCAGTGTGTCCTTAAATTAGGGGAATATTTATAAAAGTGTGTATCCAGATTAGTATATTTTAAAGTAGATGCAGTATGTCCTGGTCAAGTCAATGATCATGACTCTGCTCTTCAAATCTAACGTAGGTCTACTGTTGCACTCCCACTGAGATGCAGGAATATAGCCGCCTAGTTTTGTAAACAGTGAAAGAGAGACTGTACTGGCTGCCTTAGCTTCATGCTTCCTTGTGTCATGTGACCCCAAATGTCCCCAGATAACTGTGGGTTTAGGGTTTAGCTTCTGAAGCAGGAGAACCACCTTTTCTGGAAGTTTTGATTACCTGGAATCCCGTTGAAATATTAAAGCATATCAAAACAGAGAGTAAACATGCTAACGTTAGCCTAGCACTTCCGCTCAACATCATCAGTGGAGATAACATGTCCAGTCAGTTACAAATAAAAAAATAAATGATAAAGGTGTAACAAGTGACAAAACATTAAACGCTTTTGCCCATAAAGTCATTTTCAGACACATTCCCCTTGTTATTATGGCTTAATTAGAGAATAATTATTAAAATTAGGAGAAGACAGACACTTTATCTGTCAAGAATAAATACCATTGTCATGTTAACTTCATTTGAGAAGGAAAAAAAAGTATATATTACAACTTCATGGGCCTGTGTTGGAGCAGCAGATTGAAGACGCCCTACAGGAACTTCAAGTTAGGATAAAATATCTGTTCACAAAAAAAAAAACAATCTGAGAGACCTACAGAATGTCATTGGTGACGGAGTAAAGTTGAACACAATCAAAATATTCATGAAAATGTACATATGATGTACAAGACTGAGACTTGGTATGAGCCAATGCAGCTTTAATAAATCAGATCATCATCGGAATCAAAATCTCCCTTAATAAAATCTGAAATGCTGATTAGAATCAGAAAAAATGTGTCCCAAACATTACTGAGAGCGGGCCCTGTACCTGATCCCATAAGTGACTTTAACCAGAGGGTGTTTTATGCAGAGCTAACTCCGTTGGCCATGCCAAACAACGTTAGCTCTGAGTGGAGCAAGGTTGTCAATACTAACTCCAGCATAGATCCGCTGTACAGTAAGCCAGCTGCATTATGAGAGGGATCATATTGACCGCTTTTTCATAAAGTGCACTAAACGTCAGCTCAACCCTTCAGACCCCCAGTTCTCAAACCACCCACCTAAAATGGGTTTAGCATGTTTTTATCAGACAGCTCTGGAGACCACTGTCAGACTCAAAAGGACGTTTTTATTTATTTAACCCTCTTCTGTGAGGATTTTGGCACTGTGAGCACATTTTTCCAAGCTGCGTGAAGATTTTGTTGATACAGTGAGCTTGTCAAGCCATGCTCCCCTTGAAAGCGATTTCTCTTGTTAATAGGAGGTGAGTTGGATACAAGTGTGATTTACAGCAAAGTTCACAATGTGATTTCAGACATGCAGCTATTAAGGTCATGCTCATACAGGTACGTCGCAGCAAGTGAAGAAATAAGTTATTTTAGCAATTCGAAATCAAAATGTGAAACTTACATATTAAATAGAATAATTACATGCATGGTGATATGTTTTAGCAGATTATTTCTGTTAACTTTGATGAATATGGCTCAGAGAAAGTCCTAAAGAAGCTGGTTGTTCGCAAAAAGCTGTATTCAAGTACATTAATGGAAAGTTGAGTGGAATTAATAAAATGTGGTAAAAACCAAAAACCATTAAGAGGAGGAGCTTCAACAGCCAAGACACATATGTATCCAAGACATCCAGTGTGAGTGTTTCAGACAATAATGATTATGGAAGCAACATCGTTTGCTGGTGTTTCATAAAGTCCAATGTTAGCAGAGCTATCTACCAGGAAATTTAAGAGCATGTGTTTTTACATTCAATGATCCTGTTTCACATTGAATATTGTATCACATGTTTGTTGTTGACAGGTCTAAATGCATGTAAAATCATAGAATCTCTCTATAAAAGGTCACTAAAGGTCTTGGATAAAAAAATCATCGTAATTTCATATTTGCGATATTCTTTCTCAGCATAACTTAAGTTTTGAGAATTTTAAAAATGTAAACATCTCCCTGCCTTACAAATAAGGTCTTAGATGGTTTTGCCACCCATGTTAGACTATATATATATTAAAAAAAATGGGTCCATAGAGTTCTTCAGACTAGGACATCTTCTAGAGGGGACTGTGAGGTCCCGTCCAAAAAAACAGCCTCTGGATGAAATGCTCCTTCCGTAAACGCCTGTAAGATCTGGAACAGTCTCCCATTCCCCATAAGAGAATGCTGTACTTTACAAGCTTTCAAAGGTCAACTCAAAAATTGGCTGAAAGCAAACCAGTCATATAAACATTAACCTTTGAACTGTTGTCATTGTATGGAATGTAATGCGTATGTCTTTGATGTGTCTTTTTTTGTCGTTGTCTTGTTCTGTTTCAAAACGTCTTTGTGGGACCTGCAGATGTAAATTAGTGTTCAACATACTTCAGTCAGTTGGTAGACATTACATGTTAAAAAATCTTGGAGTTATGTAATCCAGAACTTTTCTAAGAAACTGAGTATCAGGTTTTCATTATCTGTAAGGTAAAGGTTTTCATTATCTGTAAGGTAAAATCACCAAATGTAACCACAACTAAAGATCAAAGTGTCCTTCTTTTTTTTATCTGAGAGCAGAGCAGACCAGATATCCATTATTGCAGTACTATTCTTTAACAATACTCTCTCTCTCTTACACACACACACCTTCAGTGACATCATTGTGTACCCAGCACCGATAAGGCCATCAGTCAACGAAAGCAATGACCTGTTGCATTTAAAAAAACCTAGAGGGGCCAAGTGATTGACTGAGACAACCACAATGCAAAGCAATGCACACACGCACACACAGAGTGAACTACAAGTAGTTAATGATTACTGGTGTAATGAGATAGGCTCTGCTATTGCACCTGTTGCACCAAGGATAGACTGACTCCCGCCTGTTCCTGACAAACCATCATTGTTTCTCACTGGCATGCTACACTGACCCCGAACAGCCTGTGTGGGTGAGGGTGTGTGTGTCTTCATGCCAGTTAGTGAGTGTGATTATGTTTAAAGTTTAGCGACTATTTACCAGGGTGGTTGGAGCAGGGTTGGAGGGTAGCTGGACTTTGAAACAAGGCAATTTGCAAGTCCACTGCAGAGGCAGCAGTTCAGTAGGACCACGCCAGTTGTCTGCTGGCCTGGTTTAGTGTTTAACTCCAGGTTTTCTGTGGCACTAAAGTTATACATCAACTCAACAACAGGATGGGGACATACTATGAAGCCTTAATGTATATTACTACCAGTATCACAGATTTAAAAAGGAGAGGGCTTCTACTGTCCAGTGGTGGCGAGTCCCTCGATTTGCCCACCACCATGCCCTTCAAATGCAGGAGTGATTAGGGCACAGGGCACGCAGCTCAATTTCCCTATCTATCTGCAGGAAGCAGGGGGTCTGCTAAATGCACACTTTATTAACTGGACATGCCTAGGGCCCAATTCATGGATACATTTTCTTATCTGGTGTTTGTGCGTCCATGTTTCTACTGCTGCCCTGAGTAAGCAGCCAAATGGCTCTATCAGTTATGAACCTACTCTAAGAACTAAGTAACAAAGGAGAATCTACAGTAGAAGTTATAATGTAAATCCATCCATCTTGCTTGTTTTACACTCCACAGCAGCAGGATGGCTGACGTCAGCCATAAAGGCTGAGTCAGTAGCAATGCCCGATTCAAATTCAAGTGCAGCGTAAAGTTTTAAACTAAAGAGGGCATCACATTGATGGTTTTTGGTAGAACATTTATATTTTTACTAAAATGTGCTAAGATACCAAATATAATGACCAGACAGCACTATTAGACACTAATTTATATAGTTGATCAGCAAAAACAGTTGATTTGGGGGTGAGTTACACTAATAAATGCAAAATGTATGATACCATTGTGACAAAACTACAAATATGAGAAATTCATAACCCTCACATCATATCGCTGTTCCTTCCAGGTTTAAAGGTTTTCCAGGTTACATCAGAACCCAACTGGTCTGATGGACCAAGAAACACCAGCAATATTTAAGACTGTAAGATAACTAATTAGGAGGAAATGACGGTAGGCCAAATCAATTTCCAAAGAAAATATACATTGTAGTAAAATTTAAATCTTTAACTGCTTGTTATAGCTGTGTACCAATAGAAGAACACTGAGTTATAGGCCTATATTTCAAGACAAATTCAAAACAAGAACTTTTTATGAAATATGACAGGAGAGACTGTTTTCAGAAGGAACTTTGCTACTGAATGTAGGACGAGATTCTGTCATTCATCATCAAATAATCGCTGGTTGTCAGAGGATGGTTGTCAGAGAGGCATAAACACATGACAAAATGGGATCTTCATGTTAAGAATGCCTGTTTCGAAAACAGCCATTAGCTCTGAAAACAGACTGAACAAAGAATGTCATACAATAAAGACAAAAGTTTATCTATGATGCCTTAAAAACACAAAAGACAAACAATGTAAGAGGAAACTGTTATCTTAGTTTTGACCTCACCGCTGGGGGCAGAGAGGTTAATTATAACAGTGGAGCTTGATATTGCTTTGAGAAACGGGTGTTGTGACTCAGTTAACAGACACAGGACTGTTTTTGTCATTCCTGTCATAGCAGAGACTGCAGAAAGGGCAAGGCCTCTGGTGTTTTTCCAACAGGCATCGAATAGTAGGTGAAAGGTGTAACAGTGGGACCTCGGGTGAGAGGTTATGTGAACGTTGTCATATCTTGATTAACGATTATTTAAAAAAACTAACCAGAAGCAACCCAAATTTAATTAAAATAATTATCTGCCAGGAGTTTCTGAGGGTTAGGCCTAATGGTCTTGGTTTATGAATACACATGTATCGTCTGAAAGGATGATAATGTTGCTATTAATAATAACTGATGCTTGCCTTAGCAATACATGCAGAGCAATATATTGCACAGCTAAGCTAACGTTAGCATCTACGCTAGTGATAGCATATTAGCTGCTGTTAGCATAGCAGATAGTATTCAATGAAATACAAAAGCCGCAACAGAACAATAAAAGTCGCAACACAAATCGCAACACAACAACAAAAGTCACAACGACAAGACAAGCCACAACACAAGTTGAAACACAATGACAAAAGCTGGAACACAACAACAAAAGTGGCAACAACACAACATACTCAACAATGTTTGTTAGCAATAACATCATACTAACGTTAGCATGTTTACTGATGTTAGCATTTTTTTTACGTCTTGCTTTCTTTATGGTTGAGTTATTACAAAGATAGGTTATAGATTCCTAATGGGTTTTAAAGATCAAAGCTGATGCATTTTGGGCCTTACCGAGCAATAAAAATGTAGACATGGTGCTAGGTGGTATGCAACAAGTGGCGGACACCATCAAAGTTACTTCAGAAACACAACATTGAAATGGTGCTTTTCACTGTCAAAACAAATTTTATTCATTCTGTAATGGTCATGTCTAAAATCTTGCAGTGTAAAACATAAAATGTTGCATAAAAGCATCAGAAATTAGTCAGTAAGGCCTCATTGTGTCCACAGAGTTCATGGGTAGGTTACTAGTATGAAGGAACATCAAGGTTTTTAAAAGTTATGGTTTAAAAATAAAAAGAATTCATTATACTAAAATGTTGTTCTTTTTTATTTTGATTTGTTAGAAGGCTAAATAGTCAGATGGTTGAATAATTAATAGCAATGATGCTTGTGGAAGAACCAACTTTCCCGCTCCTCTAGAAATCTTGCATGTTGGAACAAATCCTGACCTGTGGCCCAAGAGTTCCTCTCAGCAGCTGCGGCTGCTGGTGGCAGCTTGCCTTAGTCCTCCGGACAACTGCCGATACCATCTGATATAATCTGTCAGAGAGGAACAGTTCCCAGCAACACCTACTTTTTCGTCAAAGAAATGGAAAGACAGAAGAAACTCTAAAGCCCAAGTGGATTGATTTTGACTGTACAGTAGTGCAGATTAGAAACAGACCGTAAGAAGCAGTTGCAGTAAACTGGAAAGTTTTCCCCCTTGTGCCGACTTGTCAATTTACAGTATATGCATAACACTTTGGATCGGGGGAGAGAGATAGAGAGTATCACAGAAACATTCACAGTCACAACTGAAATGGTGTCAATATGGCTCTTGCTGACAGGGGCAGAACTGTGAGTTGGTGCTGAGATCAGATCAGCTTTTTTCTTGCTGCCTGAGTCAGAATTTATAATACTTAAAACCCCAAAGCAACTGACATCTATAGTAATGTGCTACAGCATCGCATTATAACAATGGTTCTCAAAGGAGTAGATATAAAATGTGTCTTTTTGTCCAAAAATCTTTGGCATATTTGTAATCTATACAAATGTAGCAGGATGAACCAAGCTGTACCCCCTGATCTTGCCACACAAACAAGGTAAGGTGGAAACTTTCTTAATTTTTTTCATGTTGCAACCACTAACTAAAATGTTCTTTGGGGGGATTGTATGTGAAAGACCTAAATCTGTTGACAGGATAACTATTGGTCTGAAAAGTAGCAACAGAGAGGCCACTGTTGACAGAAAGCCAAAAGAGTCCAGTCTGTCACCAGCCCACAACGCTAACATGTAAAGCAATGTGTCCTGGTCAGTTGAGAACTTTTTTTAACCTTTATCTAAAACTGGGGTAATGCTTATCCTCAGCAGGAACAGGGAAGATGGTTGGAGCTAAATGCAGGAAATTAACTCTAGATGAAAACCTGTTATATAAGCTGCAAGGGATTTGAGACTGGAGCCAGAGCTACAATGTAATGATTAGGACCAAACCATATTAATGTGTTAGAATGGTCTAATCAAAGTCCATACCTAAAGACTTCCTGTAATATATGCTTTCCATCCAATCTGACTGGGTATTAACTATTTTGCGAAGAGAAGCAAACATTTCATTCTCTGTACGGGTAAAGCTGGCAGAGACATACCACTAAAGACTAGCAGTTGTAATATTAGCAAAAAGAGGGTTCTACAAATGTATTATATCTCTTATCTCACGATTTCACAATACTTTCTTTAAAACTATTAGATAAAATCTCAATAAAATACAATAAAGTTTGTGGTTGAGGCGTAACAAAATCTGATCATATTTAAGGGGGAAGGAATACTTTTCCAAGGAAATGTTTGCCAAGGAGTAACCTGGGAAACAGAGAGAAAGCTACACAAAAGGACACATACAGTATCCAAGGATGTGGAAGATCTGCTACAGCTTTTGTCAGAGTTAAGCAAATGTTTGTAACAAGTCATTTTTAGCAGACATATAGCAGACATGAAGAAAGTGGAACCCCTGAAAGTGCACTTGCAAGCGTGGATGGCTGAAAGACAGCTTGATGCCTAGCTGAGAATACCTTCCCCTACCTTCCCCTACAGCATATCCTTTCAGAGCGCAAGGAAGGAAGAACATTTCAACATGCAAGAAAATAACTGTGGACTATTTGTTTCTCGAGCAAGTGCAATGTGTGTGAAATGCAGGTCAGGTGAGTCATCCTCTTAAACCTGACAGTGCTGTCTGTTTTTTTACACCTGAATGGAAAAATACAGCCTCTGTGTGCGTGTGCATGCGTGTGTGTGTGTGTTCGCACAGACACACACAGGCTGATTCATACTTTTATGACCGCCCTGGCAGCATTGCACAAAGCTATGCTGAAAGCTCCAAGGACACGCACATGCTCTCACAGACACTCATGCCTACACAGCGTTTAATCCCCTCCCAGTTTTCACACTTTGACAGAACTGCGATGATCACATGCATCATTTTTGGACAACTTTTTTTTCTTAAATCCACTCCAGCTCCTTAATGAGCACAGGCAGGACTAACACAAACAAATGCACGCTAGCTGACCTGCTGAGCTATAAAAAGACAGTAGTGTTTAACCCGTCCTTGAAACTGCACAGACGACCAACGATGCACACACACAGGCTCATAAACACACTCAGACACTATATTACACTCTGCCCAGTTTATGTTTAGATTTGACAGCTCTCTCTGTCTTCTGTGTCCTATATTCATGCAGTGGGTCCACGGAAATGACCAATTATCTGGAAACCATGGATCCAGTCAATGCTCCTGCTCTCTTTTGTTTTAGTGCATGGTGCATTTGGAAATGTCCTGAACTTATCTGCAACTTTATGTCAAAAAGGAAAGTTTTTATCTTTACATTTATGTACAGTTGTGGACCTCGTTGCAGTAGATCTTCCCTAGGCAACTTCAAAGCACACATTATGGCTAATTAACACAAGTTTCCTTGTTTATCTCATCATCCTTAACTACACTACAGTCTTGAAAAAATCAGGACAGTCCATTAAACATCTCTTCATTAGTATTTGGGGTCTTGGTATATCTTCTCTCCAAGAAACTCTAGACAGGCTTTCATGTTCATCGTAAAAGTCAAAGATGTTCTCTCTACAACCCTACTGTGAAAGTTATACTTGTTCAGCCTCTTTATCATTGTAAAGACATTCACTGTCACATTAGCAAGATCTGCTGTAGGTTCCATGATGACCATTTAGGATTTTGGGAGATTTCTTTAAGCATCTTGCATTCTGTTCTTAGGATGAACTTGCTTGGATGGTCAGATCAGAAATGCTGATAGCTGCGATGATTTATAAACAGTTTTCAGCAGAGTGGATTGGCTCATTCTAAAATCTAAGACCTCAGACTGTCTTAGAGCATCAGGCAGCACTTTTGTTCTCACCATGGTGTTCACTGTCCTCAACAGTCAGGAGCCCACCAAACCAAATGTGGAAGGTTTAAACAGAACAAATCTCATTTAAAATGCTGAGTAATTATGTTCCTATCATGTGCACTTGATGTAAAAGTGTAATTTATTCCTCAAAAGTTATGTTCTTCTCCAAATATGTAAACTGCTTCCAAGTGAGGACCGCAGCTCCTGACTAGGTTCTTGTTCATACCAGAACAGCATGTGTGCACCCATGCATCCATCTGGTTTCTCCACCGTGAGGCCATTTGTTGTTTCTAGAGTCGAGCTGCACATTCACTTAACTTTCTCCTTTTGCTGTTGTTTAGTTAGCTGCTTTCTCTCTGTCACACGCATGCATGTGCTGACTGCAGTACAGCACGAGCATCCTCGCCTGTTTCTCTCTTTTAACCTCTAACTCAGGCCTCTGCTCTTCTCATCTTCTCTTCTGTTCTTCTCCTCCTCCCCCTTGGATCTGTTGTGACCCTTTCAAAGCTGTTGACCTTTGCCGGTTTTGCATTCCAGCCATAGTTGTGCTCTGACATTGGGATTTGTGCCAGTGATGATGTCTGCCAGTTTTTGCTAATTTTAATTATTCTATCTAGATTAGTTTAGCTGGATTATTACACTCACTGTGGTTAATTTGTATGCCTATTAGGCTATGTACCCTCCCCACACAACAGGCAGATGGGACTGTGTCTAAATATAGGCTAGTTTCAAACAAACTGTAAATCACCTACAGGTATGGCCAAATCTCTTATCCAGATGCCCTCGCAGACTTCTGAGACTGTACACGCATGAGGAAAGTCTGCACCAAACAGAACTGGTCATTTTTTACCAACTAATGGAACATTCAAGGTACAACACAACTGTTTTGGTGTCTTTTTGCATCTCAACCGAAAATCTTAATTTCATTTACTTCAAAGGTGGGTCAAGCCATTCTTAGATCGGTATCTCTGCTCCTTTATTTGGGCAGTGTGCTTGTGAGTTAGTGCCCAAAGTGTTATGACAGGCTGCGCTTGACCACAGTGCTCACTTTGCTATAATTAGGACATTTCTTATCTAGTGTGAGTTGGAGAAGAAGGGTGGAAGTTAAGCGACTCAAAACCATCAGCAAATTTATTGTGGCTTTGTCTCTTGCCACAATAAAGGTAGAGGAAGCAGCAGCAACAAAAATGAGAAAATTGATAAAAATATGGAAAAGTGATGAAAAGAGGACTGCATGGGACAATATTTAGGATAGAGTTTGGCTCGAAATCTGAGATAAATGTCAAATCTGGCTTTCGTGAGTCAGGTTCTCAACATCTGTCATCTTCTTCATCTTTTTGGCTTTTCCGCCCTGTCGTAGACTTCAGGAGACGTGTAGCTACTAACACGTGATGACAGCCCGTCCACATGGATTTTGTTCTGACAGAAAGTCCTGGAGCAGACATACCCCTGTGTGCACAAACTGACAGAACTGAAAAATGCAATCTGTCTTCAACCTGAAGCTCCAGAAAAAAAATCATAAAAATGTAAAGAATCGTGACTGGAAAAATGGAGAAAACATAAAAATTTTAAACTGTGAATTACATTCATGTGTTCCCATTCCACTGTTCATTCTTCATAACAGGATATGACTGATATGGAAAGACTTCAGGCCCCTGCTGCAATGCATATGCACACAAGCATGGATTAGTCAGGTTACCTCTGCGATCAGATGTCCACCTCGTCCATGTAAATGTCACTTCACATCTGGTCATTTTATTCCATGGAAAATAAAAAAAGGAAACTTCCAGTCCTCATGGAGCGTGCCTTGATATCTATTAATAAGCTCCTTTTTATCCAACCTTAGCCATCACATTTTGGTATTTTAGTCATTCAAAGACTGATGTACGTCCATGTTCACAGAAGGTTGTTGCTTGGATACAAGGAGCACAAATCCGGATGTCTAAGCTTAGTCTGATTTATTAGTTTGCAGAAATTGACATTTTTATTGACTAAATCATATTTAGCTTGTGTGGAAGGATTTTATCAGGCAGTTAGAACTCCTGGGTAATAAATTGTACTAGTGTGTGACTTAGACCAATAGAGATCATTTAAGCAAAGCTTTTATTTTATCTCAACAAGTTAGAAATCAGTACAAATTGTGGCACGACGCAGCATAATCTTACCTTACTTGTTGCATTAATGAGACAATGCAGAGAAATGAGAAACAAAAAACAATTTTCTTTTTTCTTTTTTTTTTGTTGCTGCTGCTGCTTGCAAAACGGCAGGTCTGACTTTATATCAGCTCTGGGTGAGTTTTAGGAGAATCGAATGGCACAAATATTTGCAAGCGACATCCTGAGTCCACATGTCCTAACCTTTGTGAGACATCTCTCCGGTGCAGTCTGTCACCAATACAACTCTCTGGACAAGACACACCTACCTTTTCATCATAAAAGTATGATCCTGTGACCATCCAGGTCCACTCATTCTTCAGCAATTAAACATTAGCAGAATCAGTTCAGACACAATCTCTGACCCAGTTCTGGTCCACCAAACCCTTTAGCCAGTGATGATATTTGTAGACTTGTCAAGAGAGGAAATGCAAAGGCTGTATGACGTTGTTCTGCACCCAATTACGGCTTCTCTCCCGACTCTTAGACGTGCAAGCTAAGAGAAACATCTTTTATCCGTTTTCAGCTAAACTTGTTCGAGCTTCAGTCATGCATGGGGACTCTAGTTATAGTTACATTTTGTCTTTTAAGTTTTAAATTTCCTTAACAATCAACAATAAAAACTAATTTAAGTCAAATGCTAAAATATGGAAATACATACCAGTCAAATACTATTACATCTTGAGCTGACCAGAGATGGGTAGCCAGCAAGAAAATCATTGACTTGATGCTTCTTCTTTCCCCCACAAAATTATTTTCTTCCTACACACTTAAAAGTCATGTGTGATTCAAGTTGGCTAAATGGTCCCTCCAAGAAGTCTGGCACCTGCTCCCGAGTCTACTTCTGGGGAATGCATGGAAAACCTTTAAAGGGAGGTGCTTCAGAGGCATCCTCTGATTCCCAAACAACCTCAACTGGCTGCTTTTGGTGTGAACGAACATTGACTGTACTGCAAGCTTCCCTGTATGACAGAGCTTCTCACCTTTTCTTTAAAGCAGTGCTCGGTTACCCTACTTTGGAAGCTTATTACAGTTGCATTGATCTGAGACCTTGTCTCTTTACTCATGATCCATGACCAAAGTAGAGGGTCTAAAGGTAGTCAGTACTGTAGAAAGGCAGCTTCTTGACGAGTCCCCAATCCAACGATATAACTCAGGCTCAATCCTACCATCCTTAAAATACTTATATTTGAACTTTGTGACTTGTTACATTATCCAGTAGGAAATAGGCAGGTACACTATATTGGTTAGCAGCATTACCCAGGTAGGCTGAGGAAAGATCTGTCAAGAGAATATTCCTGCCCCCATTACGCCATCAGCAATTTGAAACATTGATACAAGGCAGGATGGATCCATGCTCGGCCAAGTTTCAGACCCTTTAGTTTACGATTAGGTTTTAGCTGCAATCGAGACTCATCTATCAAGGCAGGGATTTTACCACCTGTGAGCCTGCTTGTATGGGGTAATTACTGGCAAATCATGTCGTCTATAGAGTATTTTTGATGTTCTTGTACCTAAGATGAAGTGAGTGGTCATTTGAGCTACTGATGCCTTTCTGTCATTTCAAGCCAGTCTGCTCCATTCTCCTCTGACCTTTGACATCAACAAAGCATTTTAATCCACACAAAAACCTCTTATTGGATGTTTCCTACATTTCTGACCATTCTCTGTAAAGCATATACAGTAAGTGGCTAAATGCATTTTGGTTGTTGCCATGTGATTAACTTATTCATTGATCCAGGTGTACCCGATAAAGATACTGTTGAGGATATAGCTTTTTTTCTAAGTAATTTGTGTGTTTATCAGCTACATGATCCCATGCCATCTTTTGACCCCAATAATACAACGCTTGTTTTTTTCTAACAGTCCTGTCCCTACCACTCATCATGCATGACTCCTGTCTACATATTAACAGCTGTATGCTTTGCCTATGGGATGATGCAGCTGTGGACTGAGACCACAGATGGTGGTGAATACTGGATGAGATGCTGGAGCTGCATGATGGAAGCCGTCTGGATGAGGTTAGATCAGGTTAGGTTTGCAGTTCATGACCCCAATTAGCAGTCATTCTCTTCATGTGATGCATATCTACAAAAAAATCAGCTTTGGTTTATTGCAAGCTAAATTATTTATCTGTGTTTTTAGGTAGATGGATATAGCCTTGGTCTGCGGAAATGACTGCAGAGACTTATGTAGATCCGAGTCAAAAGACGACGTTTATGATTTACTGGCCCATCTATCTTCAGACCCTCAATCATGCCAAGAGGATTGGATCGTGACTGAAAGAATGGGATTCAGGACACAAGTGGCTGCAATGAGCTTCCTCGTGGTCAGGCTTTGCATCAGAGATAGGTCTTAATAGAGTTGTTGCTGGTTTATATCATCAAATCAGGATGCTGGTTAGTTGCCTTCTTTTAAGGTTAATCAGATACCGTCCAAATCGAAGGAGAAGCAGAGGGAGTCACAGAACGTGCTGGCCACGCAATACAGAACATTTTTCTTTTTCTTGGGGCTAAACGTCCTTTAACCACATCTTGTTGTTGAGTTATAGGACGCATGAACCTTGTCTGCTTCTCAGCATGACACAACTCAGTGCATCTTGTATTGATGTGCAGTAAATCTAACTTCCATTCATTTACAATTCATTCTGCAGACAACACAGACTAAAAAATCTACTTGTTTCTTGTATTTTGAAGGTCTCCAACAGGGCTACATTGCTTTCCATACGTTCTTAATGATATCTCCAGTGGATGCTTGTTGCATTTCTGTTGTTGCCAGAAATTTGACATCAATACCACTCTTTAAAACCTCTGACTGGATTGTGGCAACTTTGAAAATATGCTTTATTGTGCTACACTCCTAGAACCCAACATAAAGAGTTTCCAGCTATCTCTATACCCAAAGACACTATCCTGCACCTTCCCTGCAGTCCTTCCTTTAGTGGCCTATAGCTGTACAACGTAAATCGTTTCAGCATGCAGCAACCCTGTCAATCTACAGCCCTTGAGGGCTGTTGTCCTGCAACTTTTTTATGTGTACTACTGTCCAACTCACCTGAATTGAAGGAACAAACTACCTCCTTATGCATTCAAGTTCAAGTCTGTTAATGATCTAATTATATGATTCGGGTGTGTTGACAGAGAGACAGATCTAAAATTTGAAGTCCTCCTTCAAATTCTCAAAGAACAAGCCAGGCCAAAGCATGTTGGCTGTAATCATGGATACCCTGCTGCCAACTCAATAATACAAACCCCAAGATCCCTGCTAATAAACGTTTGTGCACATTCAAAGCCTTTAAAGATTTATAACTTATTACAACTTACAATACATGGGATAGATTGGAATAAGACTTTGGAGACCTTGCCAAGACCCTTTCAAGACCATCAACAATAAAAAAAATGTTACACCATAGTCGGCAGCACTGTTACTTATAGAGGCAGACCTACCTAACCCTGAATATTAGGCTCTATACTTTTTGTGTGCCTAAACCTGCTGAATTGCAAGCACCCATTAACCTGGAAGTACAAATGTCTTAAGGTGAAATTTCTGACGCATTTAACTTTCATTGCATGGTATTTTTGTCCTTTGTTACAAATCCAAACTAGTCGTGTATTTTGTACATTGTGGAGAAGCTTTGGTGGCTCAAGGTGAAGAACCCCTGTTACTCATAAATTAGCCCCTTCAACATGAACAAACAGTGTTTAGTGGAAAGCAGTCAAAATGAGTTGAAATGTAGCTTTGTTATTTTGTCAGCACTGGATTAAACATAATGTGAGTATTTGCATATTGTCCCCAACTGATTAATACATTTTGGAAGAAGACAAAAGACGTTTTCCATTTTTTTTTTGTTTTTTTCAAAACCACAGGATGTGCCAGAGTGCACATTCTCAACCAATTAGGAATGAGTAAAAGTTTCCTAATACACAAATTCAAAGCATTACGTGGAGCATGAAAGGCTGTTTGTCCTTGGAGACGCCTCATAAAGTGAGTCAGGCATGACTGGGAGGTTTGGAGCCCAGGATGCAATCACATCGGGGAGGATAAAGTTTCCATAAACAAGTTTTAGATCAGGTATGCAGCAGCAGATCTTTTTTTATATACATGACATTAGGAGCAAACAGAGAGACATGCAGGTAGATGTTCAGATAGAAAGCTGTCCAACATATTAAATAGCATTAGCTGGAGTATTGTCTCATAACCTTTTACCCCCCAGGCCAGAGACGTTCCCTACAATGCATTAGGGGTTATGAGTTGTATGAGTGGACAGATATAGCTTTATTCAACTGGCCTGGGGCATCCCAAATGGACCCATGTAATAACAGACAGTGGCACACAACAGGGAAACACAGGAAGTATGTATCATGAATTATATGAAATCTCCACCACAACCTGTAGCACACAACATCTGCACATCTCACGGAAATGCACAGACATCCTGGAATTCATAATGTGTTGTCATCAAGTTGATGCATGACTCCACATGTTCTCATGTCTTATTCTCCTATGCACTTTATTCAAGTATGTTCTGGTTTCTGCTAGTTTTTAAACCTTTAAAACACACTAAACCCTTTAATAATTTTATCAAACACAATTGTCTACAACATATCTATAAAGCTTACTGTTTAGTTGAGCTAATCTGATAAGATTTATTCACTTAACTGTTTAGAAGTTCCACAAAAAAAAACACAACAACAAACAACAAATAGGAGATTTATCCCTTGCAGACCATATGTTTGGTCATAACCTTTTACTAGATAGGGGTTAGCATAGTCTGGGTGAAGCTGAAACAAAACATTTTAAACTCAGAAAACTAATTAACCAGCTGATTGTTTCAGATTCAATTTAGCTGGTACCCGATTAATCATTTTCTTCTTGTCACTCGCTACAGTTATAAAATCAAAATCATAAATACACCTGGCAGATTTGATCTTTCACCAACAAGGTTATATTGACCAGGAAGTACTATTACTGTTTCAGAGTTGCCCGGCCAGAGTTCTGACTTTAATCTGTGGAGCGAGTTAAACTTTACGGGAATGCCAAGGAGTTCCCTCCAACCTCAAAGACTAGGAGTTTATCGCTAAGGTTAAAATTACCGGTCGAAATATGCAAAACGCTGGTTGGCAAGAAGGTAAAGCTAGTGAATATCTTTCCACTTATTATTGAGAAGGGTAGAAATCATTTTAAATAAAATGTTTAAAAATAAAAAATAAATAAAACCCAAAGCAGATATATAATTTTATTTAAAAGTTTATATTGTTTTTATATTTTTTGGTTAACTTTTGAAAGATTGTCAAAAAATAACTGCTTGGTAGACTGAAAGTAATTTTAACCTAAAATCTGCCAGGGATATGAATAATGCTGCAAGTCACTGTTTACCTGTCTTGATAAATCGAGGCTATGACAATACCTAATACAAATTGTTTGGGGTTAATAAACCTAACTGCATGTTAGCAGTTGTTCTAAGTTACAACATCAGGGTTATTTTAATATGAAAATTAATGTTACAGCTACTAACTGAGGTTACAGTAGAATGAAATCTGGTTTAAACTGAGGACTTTAAAGCTTTGCAGCAATGGCTTTAACCAAATTAAGCAACTATGGTGCTTTTTAAAATGATCAAGACCATTTTTCTGGGTGATCTAGCGCTGTCACACTAAGTCACACATTGATCAGAATGTCTTTTTGTAATACTAAAAGCATGTTGTGGGATGGGCTGCATGGTGGGGTAGTTAGTAGCATTGCTGCCTTGCAGCAAAAAGGTCCAGGGTTCAAATCCCAGCTGGAGTTTCCCCATGCATGCGTGTTTTCTCTCCAGGTACTCCGGCTTCCTCCTATAACAGGACCTGTTAGGTTGGTCTCTCTAAATTGTTCTTTGGTGTGAATGTGTGTCGATGGTTGTTTGTCCTGTCACTGTAGATAAACCCTGCAAGGATACGTGGGTGTAAATGATAGATGGATGTATGTTGTGCGACAAAGTATCACTTTACCCTTCCCTAAAGGTTTTGTCCTTCCATGGTCAGAGTCTGACCCAGCTCTCCAGTCGTTCTAATAGTATATCATGATCAACAGTGTCAAATGCTGCACTGAGGTCCAACAGAACCAGCACTGTGGTTCTACCACAGTCTGTATTTATGCAGATGTCATTGAAAACTTTGACGAGGGCAGTCTCAGTGCTGTGGTGAGCATGAAAACCAGACTGAAAAACATCAAAGTGGTTGGTCATTGTTATGAAACTATTTAACTGCTGAAAAACAGCTTTTTCCATAATTTTTTTGATGAATGGAATATTAGAAATTGGCCTGTAGTTCTGCATTAACGTGTTGACCAGGTAATAATTTTTAGGAGTGGTTTATAAACTGCTGTTTTTTTTTTGTT
This sequence comes from Valencia hispanica, assembly GCA_963556495.2. Lineage (NCBI taxonomy): Eukaryota > Metazoa > Chordata > Actinopteri > Cyprinodontiformes > Valenciidae > Valencia > Valencia hispanica. The sequence goes on along the minus strand of OY747711.1, from coordinate 11,705,454 downwards.
TTGTTTTTTTTTTCACGTGTCCGGTCTGGCTGTGTGGAGATCAAAATTGGTGTCTGAGTAACAAGTAGAGGCCCAGCAGATTTACTTTCACAAGTGGAGCACTACAGCTTTTGCTATAGTACTCCCCTTGATATATATGTGTGAGAAATCTTTATTATGAATTGATCTGGGTTTTATTTTCTGATGTTGTGGACACTGAGACGGAAAATAAAGGGGAAGAAAGAAAGATGATGCAGAAGAGAGGTAGGAAACAAAAAGTCAAGAGAGAGGGTGAGTTGAAGAGAGGAGGGGGAACAAAGAAACACAGGAAAACATTGAAGTCTTCCCCCATACCCAAAGGACAGCAGAGAGAGGGGAAAAAAGCACAAAAAAACGAAAAAGGAACATCGACAAAACAAACCAAACATTATGATCTAAGAACTACACAACCACATCACACAAAAATTGATATAACAATACAACAACAGTGTCACTGAAAGCTCATGGTACTGATTAATCAAGCTCTAGTAATGATAACCTCAGCCCAAGGATATATCTGTAAACACCAGAGACCCCATATCTATGTGTGTGTGTTAGCATGCTGGTGCATATAAGGTTTCTCCATAAGAGTGTTCGATAGTTGGTGTGAGCAGGCATCAATCCGTCTCCCAGGAATCGATGCAGACATTAAGGAGATCGGAGCCAAGACGTCCAAAGGACCCCCAGAGCCCCAGGCGGACCAGCACGGGGCTGACCGCATCCCCCAAGAGAGGAGCAAAGGAGAACCCCAGGGGAACGTCCAGCGGCTACTATGCAGGGGCCCGGGGGCAGCAGTGACGAGCCCACGGGCCCCGCCGGCAACCAGCTACGCCAGGGCGTAACTGCTGTTTTTAATGCCTGGGGGAAGAGACCTGACCTGGAGCGATGAGTTCACTATTTTAATCAGATCAGACCCAATGACAGGAAAAAACTTTAAGGAAAGCTGTGGGAAGGATATAAAGACAGCAGGAGGAGGAGCTTAATTGGTTAATAATTTCTTCTAGGTTTCTTTTAGTTTATCTGATGGAATTCTGACATGTTTTCTACATTGGTGTTAGCTGGGTATAACATTGGTAGTGTTTTCAGTGCTGCGGTACAGACCGTCCGTCTAATTGCTAGAATCTTTTCAGTGAAAAAGCTGGCAAATCATTGCAGGCCCTGGTAGAATGTAGTTGAGGGGCTACTGTTACTGGAGGATTAGTTAGTCTTTCCACTGCTGCAAATACTGCCCGTGCATTTTTTATGTTTCTGTTAATTATTTCAAGAAAGAAAGATTCCCTAGCTTCTTTTAAAGATAACCAATATCTGTTCAGTCTCACTTTGTAGATGTCACAGTGAACCTGGAGTCGAGTTTTCCGCCATTTTCTCTTTGCTCGTCGACACTCCTTTTTTCACTGCGTACCAGTGGATCGCTTGTCCACGGATACTTCTTTCTACCTGAAACTAATTTCACTTTAATCGGAGCAATGGAATCAATGATGTCTAAAATTTTCACGAGGAAATTATCTACCAGCTTGTTTACTGAGTTGGAGTTGGGAGATAAAAGGGATGTGGTGGAAGGGTAAATACTTTGTTAAGGTTTCAGCTGAACTGTCCCAGAGAAAATGCTTTTTTACAGTTATCTCACTGTGGCTAGATATTTTAGTAGAGATGGTACTTCCAAAGAAAACACAGAAATGGTCAGAAAGCGCAGTGTCAATTACCATGTCAGATATAGTTAAACCTTTGCAGATCTTAAGTCCAGAGTGTGTCCTGTATTGTGTGTTGGTTGTTTGAGATGCTGGGTCAGGCCGAAGTTGTGAGGAGTGTCACTTGAGGAGTTTAGGAATCTCATACCATGTACACACGTGGCCGGGGTTTTTTAACAACAAATATTCTCACCATCTCGTTTTTAAAAAAAATCTCCGTCCACACCTAACCGCATAAGTGCCTTGTTAATCATAGACATGCCAAACCTGTAGGGGGCAGTAGTTCCCCCAAATCCTTTCCACTCAGAGTAACTTTCTATGCTTTAACTTCTACATAGAGCAGTAATTAAGCTTGTAAAAACGAGCAACCAAAAAGCGCTTGGACAATCGATGATGCCAACACATCTCAGAGGGTAAAATGCTGTTTCTGAGTGTAAACACAGGTCTTAAAAATGATGTCGGAGCATTTTTGTCATGGAAAGTGACGTTGCGGAGCCAAAAAGTCTGGTTATTTCTGTCGACACGCAAACGCTTAAAACGGAGGAAAACGCAGATCTTCACTTTGGCCCAAGTTTTTAAAAAGATTCGTTTTCAAGGCCGTAAATCTGCATTTTAGTGTGGATGGCCAAATCATAGAAAAATATCTTCGTTTTGTGAGATACCCGGCTATGTGTGGACAAGGAAACAGAGTAGATCTACTGCTCCTCCCCATTTCAAGCTCAGTCAGATCGGTTGGGTTGGGCATCTTATTTGGATGTAGTCAGAAAATAGGCGTGGCTCGGTTAATAGGCAATGAGTCTTTCACATCACTATGGATGCATTTTGGCCCTCTCTGCTCTGCAGATTTGTTTTAATTCAGCCACATTGGAGGGTTCTCAAGCATGAGCTCCCTGTTTAAGGTCACGCCATGGCATCTCAAGCTGTTTTAGATTCTGACTTTGACTACGCCTCTATAAGTCGTGCTTGTTTTTTGACCCTTTCAGAGGTGAACTTGCTGGTGTGCTATGAATCATTAACCTTAGTCCAACCCAAATATGCTTGAGCTTAAGGACAATGAGTTGATGGCTGGACAATCTCCTTCAGGATTTCAGAAATTGTAGCAAGTCATCCAGTTACTGAAGCTCCAAAGCAGACTGACTGTCAGTATCGTGTTCTTTTTCTGAAATGGCTTTAGTTTTACACCGGGTGTCACGGGATGCACACCTTCCAAAAAGTTCTAATTTAGTCTCATCAGTCCACACAATATTTACCCAAAGATCTTGGGGGATCACGGAGTAAATTTTGGCGAATGTGAGAAAAGTCTTTGTGCTCTATTTGGTCTCACATTGAAGCAATTTTAGGCCAGTTTCTCTTTCTTACTTTTGTATCATAAACACTGACCTTAGCTGAGGAAAGTGAGGTGTGAATTGTATTAGATGAGTCCTCGGTTCACTCTTGGAGTACATTTGGTAGCACTGACTAACAGATGTTTCTCTATTGTTGAATTTCATTAGAATAGGGCTTTATGTGGTACTTTTAGAGATCTTTTAGCCTACTCTGTGTCATCTGAAAAGTAATTATTTTCTTGATTCTATAAAGGATGCAGTAATCAGGCCTGGGTGTGGCTTGTGAAACCGAACCGAAAAAAGCCCTAATAAAAAAAATCAACATTTTAAAACTGCTTTTTGTATTTAATCTGGGTGCCTTATATTAAAATTTGTCTCATGATCTGAAACATTTAGGTGGGACAACAAATGAAAAACAGAAGAAAAGTACAATAGTATTTCATAACATGGAACTATAAATTGATGCAGATAGTTCCCAAATGTATTATAAGCTCCATCCAAGCAGAAACTCTCACCACATTTGTTTCAAACGTTTCAGTGAGGACAACATAGGACGTTTTCTATTACACAGACATCTGCCGAAGCCAGCATTATCACTATGCATGGTTGCGTGCGGGCATGAATAAAAGAGATGCCAGGGTCTGAGTCACGGAGCAGGTTCATTAAGGGGACGATAAGACCCAAACGACTTGTATCACAAGAACCTTTTTCAGTTTCACTCTAATCTGAATACTGTTTCAAATAAACCCATCCGGAGTTTTCTGAGAAGAAAGATAAAAGTGTGATTCTCAGCAGCACTGCAGAAAGCATGACAAAGCTCGTCCCCCAGTGGGCTAATATGAGTCAGCGCTTTGAGAGTTAAACCATCCTTTGAGTCCCCGCTAGGTTTCACATTTAAAGTTACCGAATGCAAATGGGACATAGCTGCAATTACCAAAGGTAGGGGCTGTTTATTACACCAGTGTGAAAATAAGTACTTTCAAATGTTAAGAACTGTTAAAGGCAAGAATGAAGAGTTCAAATTTGAGCTCAGTCACTATTGAGAACATTCACACACAAACACAACCGATAACAGTGATTCAGTTGCTTAATTTTAAGTATCAGACAAGTATTTTCAGACTTTATCAGGCTCTAAAAATGTTTAGTTCTAACCTTAGCTGTGCAAAAGCACACAACAGATTCCAGACTGTCATTATTTATAACACAAAGAAGAAGCAAAAATAGAAAAGTTGTGTGTGGAGAAACAAAAAGCTTGTAGAACCTTTTTCTGTCTGAATTTATCAGCCTCTCACATCGTGGTGGAGGACATTTGGTCCTTTCTCTACCACATTACTGCACTTCATTGTGTTGAGTTCTCTTCAGGTTCCACAGCTGCATTTCATTCAGGTTGAGGGCTGCACTTTGACTAGGCCATTGCAACAGCTTGATTATTTTCTTTCTTAGCCATTGTGTTGAAGATTTGTTGCTGTGTTTGGCGTCATTGATCCATTTATTACCGGGTTTGGATCAAGCTTCAGCTGTGAGTCACATGGGCTTTCACTTTTGATTACTGCGGAGTTCATAAATGACTTAAAGACTGGTCTGGAGTGTGCAAAACAAGCCTAGATCAACAGCCCTCCACCCCCGTGCTGGACACATGCTACTCTGCAAACCTGAGTCAAGAATTAAAGCGTGTTCTCAGAGACCTTTCTTAATAAGTCAAACTTGTTTAGTTGTTTTTTAATTGAGGCCCTGAGTTGATCCAAATAAATCAAGAAATCCGGGGTTCCTACGCAGTCTGGAAAAGTCTGGAAATTGGTTTCAATATTTCCCAGGTCTGGATAAGTCTGGAAAGAGAAATAAAAGCATGAAAAAAGTTTGTATTTCCAGACTTTGTTCCCTTTTCTTTTTGTGTCCTTGCTTTCTTCCATGTGCCCTCCCTTCCTTGTTCATGTTCCTTTTCCTTTTTACTTATACATCCTTCTGTCCTTCTTTTCTTCTTTCCTTTTTTCTTTCTTTCTTCCTTTCTAATTCATGTCCTTACATCTTTCTTACCTGTTTTTCTCCCTTCCGTCTGTCCTTTCTTCTTTGTTCTTTCTTCTTTTGTTCTGTCATTTCATACTTTCCTTCCTCAGAAGCTTCGTTCAGCCCTTCCTTTTTTCTTCCCATGTATATTCCCTGCTATTCCTACCTTCTTTCTTTATTTCCTTTCTTTCTTTCTTCCTTCCTTTTCTCCTCCCTCATCTTTTGTTATTGGCCTTCTTTCTTTCTTTCCTTTATTCACTTTGTGTGTTCCATTTCTTCCATCTGGTGTTCTTCTTTGTCTCTTTCCTTACATGTCTTGTCTTTCACCTGGTTTCTGTCTTTTTCGTTCCTTGACTCTATGTGTTCTTTCTTTCTTTCTTTCTTTCTCTTTCTTTCTTTCTTTCTTTCTTTCTTTCGATACTTATTCCTCTCATGTCTTTCATTCCCTTCTTTCCTTGTGTCCTTCCATCCTTCCTTTGTTCCATTTTGTTTCTTGTTTTTGCATCTTCGATGTGTAAATCCTATTTTGACCACCCTGTATTCATTGTAAACTTCAGTGGTTTACATCCTAACCTGGATTTAGACGACTGAAAATTCAGGAAAGTTTTGTCTGGAAAAGTCTGGACATTTTGATGAACGCTGAAAGAAAGGTCTTAGGATACAGAGACCAGAAGAAAGAGGTATGTTTTCTCCTATTTTTTGCCTCCATTGGCCTTAACGTCTCGCTCACATCCTCTCTGTAATGTACCTCCTGATGGAGGAGCACACACCGAGGGGAGATGAGAGTATACACAAAGTGGCTTTGACGTCAGACTTGTCAAAGGTTGCCATGTCGACAGTGGCCTGCAAAGTCGAGAGAAAAAGGTGGTGTGATGTTTCTCATTGAACCTGTACGTGTGTGTGTGTGTGTGGGTGCGTGCATGCGTGCGTGCGTGCATGCGTGTGTGTGTGTGTGTGTGTGTGTGTGTGTGTGTGTGTGTGTGTGTGTGTGTGTGTGTGTGTGTGTGTGTGTGTGTGTGTGTGTGTGTGTGTGTGTGCGTGTGTATGTGTGTGTGTGGAGATCTTGTGGCTGTGTTTTTACAGTGCACTGATCCGGTCATATGATGGTCAACACCTCAGCAGCACACATCACCTACCTGGGTACATGCTGTCTCTTTTCAGCACAGATTGTGAAAATAGAAGCTGGCATCCAAGCCGTCAAACCAGAAATAAAAACCTCGCTCCTTTTCAGAGTGATCCGTCCTCAAAGGCGCGTGTGCAATTTTGCTCCATTTGACGGTACTCGACTGTGACTTTCCCGTTTTGGGTGGACTCCACCCATCTGCTTTCCGCACACGCTAAAACCAACATTACAGTTAGCAAATACGGCTGCCTGACCCACTTCCACGCTGCAGTGTCGCGCATGTGACAAAGTCCTGGACCGCTGGGCCGCGCAACATCAGACTTTAGAGTTTTTATTATGTAAAGGTTTAGTTCACAGTGTGCATGCATGTGCGTGCGTGTGTATGAGTGAGCTACTGTAATTACCATGTGCTGGGCACAGCTGTAGGGCCTGAGGCCTGCAGGGAGCTGTCTTCTGTGGTCAGCAGACCCTGATTGTCCTGTCCGTCACAGTCTCCTTACTCATTTCTCTGTGTCTCACACTTGAGATGCTCACAGTGAACTCAGTCACCCCGCTCACGCACATCACAGAGTCCCGAAAACAGGGCAACATAGATTTACACTCAGGCTGTCATTATGTTTTGGGCTGAGCAGCTATAGAAATACATCAGATCATGTGATGCAGGCTGGGCTGCGGCTCTGTGACCTGCATGCTGCAGCAAAGACAAGTAGCAGCCTCCGTGGACTTTAATTGTGCCTTGAGATGACATCTGTTGTGAATCGGCGCTATATAAATAAACTGAAGTGAATTGAAATGCTGGAGACCAGGAGCGAGAAAACTTTAACAGGGAGAGATTGTGTGAGGGTGCTTAGATAATGGAATAAGGAGTAAGGAGATTGAGCTTACTGAAGGTAATGGTTGATAACGCCAGGGAGGAGTAACTGAACCTAGGTGGTGGTCTGTGTGGTGGCTATCCAGGAGACGATGATGATTCAGATACTGAAGGTGAATCTGAGATTAATGAATCATAAATGAAGCTTAGGTAGGCGTTAGAGGGCAGTCACGAGGCACATTAAAGGTGGCGAGGTCGTCTGGAGATCCAATGGAGTGGGCGGAGATGAAGGAGGATGAAGATAAAACGGGAAACTAAACTGCCAGTCATGGAAGTTGAACCAGAGGTAAACTTGAATGTCGCTGGGAGGATTTTTGGAGCGAGGAAGATCAGAGCTTGGAAACCTGGAGAGGAGACGAGGAAGGTAAGTTTCGTGAAATATTTTTCAAAAGAACACGGCTTAGAAATAATCTTAAAAGGAAGGTAGCTCAGGAAGTTCATGGCTTGGTGTACCAGATTTTGGTTAACACTCAGGCGCTGGAGGACTTGCTGCATGTTTCCTTTATCCTCCAGTAAATTATGATGGATTGCAGAAAGATCCCAGGCTGGGATTCAAATTCAGGACCTTCTTGCTGGGAAAGAAAGAAAAGCATTAGTATGATTTTTTAAAAGTTTATATGGAAAAAGCCCGCTTAGTTTTACATAATGGTTGACCAAAATTATTAAGAGTTGCTGTGGAAGGCCTAAAAAGCCACATGCAGCTCCTGGACCAAAGGTTGCAGATTCCTGATCTAGACTTTAACTGTACTGTGGGGACACCTTGATTAACATCTTTTACATCCATTCTGTTGATGACTTTCTGCTGTGTTTGAGATAATTCTCCAGCAGATGACCCAGTTTGGGCCAAGCTTTAGCACTCAAAAACAACCTCGTATATGAAACACAGTTGACTCAATCACTGCAAGGTGCCCAGGTCCTGAGGCTGTAAACAGCATCATCATACCTCCACCACTGTGGTTCACAGGTGGTATGAGGTGTTTGTGCTGATGTGCTGTGTTTAGTTTCCTCCAAGCATGGTACTGTGCTCTATGGGCCGTACATCTCTGCTTTGGTCTTGTCTGCCCTAAAGGAAATCGCTCATTCAGTTTTGTGGTTCTTTCAGATGTGACTTTGCAAAACCATGCTATCCCGCCATAAAGCAGAGGCTTTCTTGTTCTAACCTGGATAACTAGCCATACCTGTTTTGTCTTTTCTACTGTTGTAGTCATAAACTTTAACACTTAGGAGGCCTACTTAGTCCTGCAGAGTTTGAGGTGGAGCTCTTGGGATTTCAGTCATTTCTCAGATCTTCGGATAAATTAGGCTGTCTTTAGTGTTTTCCACATGGGACTAATCTTTCTTGCTGTAGAACTACCAAATTCAGTATAGTTATCCTTATTTATATTTGTTTTGTATATAAATATGTGTTTTATGAATAAAGTTGGAATGGTTTGATTTCCAGATTGATCTGCAGCTACAGTGGCTTGCAAAAGTATTCGGCCCCCTTGAACTTTTCCACATTTTGTCACATTACAGCCACAAACATTAATCAATTTTATTGGAATTCCACATGAAAGACCAATACAAAGTGGTGTACACGTGAGAAGTGGAATGAAAATCATACATGATTCCAAATTTTTTTTACAAATAAATAACTGAAAAGTGGGGCGTGCGTTATTATTCAGCCCCCTGAGTCAATACTTTGTAGAACCAATGTCTGCTGCAATTACAGCTGCCAGTCTTTTAGGGGATGTCTCTACCAGCTTTGCACATCTAGAGACTGAAATTCTTGCCCATTCTTCTTTGCAAAACAGCTCCAGCTCAGTCAGATTAGATGGACAGTGTTTGTGAACAGCAGTTTTCAGATTTTGCCACAGATTCTCGACTGGATTTAGATCTGGACTTTGACTGGGCCATTCTAACACATGGATATGTTTTGTTTTAAACCATTCCATTGTTGCCCTGGCTTTATGTTTAGGGTCGTTGTCCTGCTGGAAGGTGAACCTCCGCCCCAGTCTCAAGTCTTTTGCAGACTCCAAGAGGTTTTCTTCCAAGATTGCCCTGTATTTGGCTCCATCCATCTTCCCATCAACTCTGATCAGCTTCCCTGTCCCTGCTGAAGAGAAGCACACCCAGAGCATGATGCTGCCACCACCATATTTGACAGTGGGGATGGTGTGTTCAGAGTGATGTGCAGTGTTAGTTTTCCGCCACACATAGCGTTTTGCATTTTGGCCAAAAAGTTCCATTTTGGTCTCATCTGACCAGAGCACCTTCTTCCACATGTTTGCTGTGTCCCCCACATGGCTTGTGGCAAACTGTAAACGGGACTTCTTATGGTTTTCCTTTAACAATGGCTTTCTTCTTGCCACTCTTCCATAAAGGCCAACTTTGTGCAGTGCACGACTAACAGTTGTCCTATAGACAGATTCCCCCACCTGAGCTGTAGATCTCTGCAGCTCATCCAGAGTCACAGTGGGCCTCTTGGCTGCATTTCTGATCAGTGCTCTCCTTGTTCGGCCTGTGAGTTTAGGTGGACGGCCTTGTCTTGGTAGGTTTACAGTTGTTCCATACTCCTTCCATTTCTGAATGATCGCTTGAACAGCGCTCCGTGGGATGTTCAAGGCTTGGGAAATCTTTTTGTAGCCTAAGCCTGCTTTAAATTTCTCAATAACTTTATCCCTGACCTGTCTGGTGTGTTCTTTGGACTTCATGGTGTTGTTGCTCCCAACATTCTCTTAGACAACCTCTGAGGCCGTCACAGGGCAGCTGTATTTGTACTGACATTAGATTACACACAGGTGCACTCTATTTAGTCATTAGCACTCATCAGCCAATGTCTATGGGCAACTGACTGCACTCAGACCAAAGGGGGCTGAATAATTACGCACGCCCCACTATTTATTTGTAAAAAATGTTTGGAATCATGTATGATTTTCGTTCCACTTCTAGCGTGTACACCACTTTGTATTGGTCTTTCACGTGGAATTCCAATAAAATTGATTCATGTTTGTGGCTGTAATGTGACAAAATATGGAAAAGTTCAAGGGGGCCGAATACTTTTGCAAGCCACTGTAGATGTACTCCTCTACGATCCTTGCTGTCGTCTGCTTCTATAGACCAGGTCACACTGATTATCTATTCGTCGTATACATTTGATCAGCCCTTAAAAATTCAGCAGAAGCCATAAGGGTGTGCTTAGTTTTTCCACACCCATTTTTTTTTTTTTTGCAATGTTGGCTTAATTTTTTTAATAAATAATGGAAGTGTGCAGTCTGTTTTATGTTTTTGTTAAATGATGATAATGATAGGAAGAATGTAAATTTTTAGATTTTATGAATGTTTCTCTTTCTTCAGAAAGGTTTGAAAGGAAAGGGTTATGATTGCATAACTCTAAACTCACCCATCAGCCTTCTTGGAAGGTGTTTTCCTGGTATCAATTGGAGCTGTCCCATATAATGATTCCAGGAACCTTAATGATAGATTAAGGATAAAGCAATAACTTCTGTACTGCTTGCTTTAATGAGGTTTTAACTAAATCTAGACTTTTCAGGGTTTTTTCAGAGTTTTCACAGCAATAAGGACAACAGCTCACTTGCAGTTAGCAGCTTTACTTGGAAACAGATGCTGCATTTGTCATTCGTTGATTAGCCAACATATTTCTTGCAGAGAACCGAGTGATCCTACTGAGCTGATGTGTTTTGGAAGCTTTCAAAGAATCAAATCAATGCAGGTTTATAATGGGTAGTTATGAGCAGTAAGTACCTTACCTGCAATAGACAGTGGTTTGAGGTATCTCAGTTTAAATGATCAAGAAAAAGTAAACTGAAAACATTTCTGGGAGCACACGCATGTTCATGTAAACATAAAATTATTGATAAAGTGATTAAAATACGAACAAAGTTTTAGTTTCAGTTGTTTTAGGTAGGGAAAAAGTGCTCTTAAAGGAACCTGCTTGTCAGTATATGTTAGCTTTCCCATCGTCTTCTGCTTATCTGAGATTGGGTCGCGGGGTCTTCCAAAGCTTTCCCGGGTCTCCTCACAGTGGGACGTGCCTGAAAAACTCTCAGTGGAGGCTTTCTGATCAAATACCTGAACCACATCAACTGACTCCTTTCGATGCATAGAAGCAGTTCTCTAAGGCTGAGTCCAGCAATGCTCTGGAGGAAGTTGATTTTGTCCACTTGTGTCTTTAATGTTGTTCTTTTGGTCAGGATCCATATCTCTTGACCATAGATGAGGGTCAAAACAGTACAAAAAGGGCTTTGCTGTCAGTCTGTTCATCTCCTGTTCCATCCTGCCATCATCAAGACATCGAGATACTTGAATTCCTCCGCTTAAGGTAAAGACTCTCAACCGAGAAGGGGCAGTCTACCTTTTTCTAGTTGAGAACCATGAAAACCTGGATTTCCCAAAGCAGTTCTATACCTGCACCTGCACAGACAAATGCCTCTCCAAGCCTCCTCTGGGGATCATAAATCTCAAATCAAGCCAGAGACATAATGCAAACATCTGAGCTTTCAGAAATGAAGCATCACGGAACCAAAAAAGGAATTCAGTGCAATTCGGCCGGGTCGATTTAGAGCATTATGCAGAATATCCCTGCTACACCTAACCTGTTTAAAGGAATGAACACAAGTATCTCCACTTCTGAAGAAACTACCCTTGAGTGAAATCCAGGGGCCTGTCATGTCTGGATGCACACCAGTAAGACCACCACCAAATCCCCACTGTGTTTTTCCCTTAAAAGTCACATATCACAAGTTCTACAGCTTTTTCTTCTCAATTGGATTCCGGCCAGTAGCTGATTATAGCTATGTTCATTTCTATGAATGAAATCTAAAAACATGAAAAAAGCATAGATGAAAAAAAGCGAGAGCAATACAGACAACAGCACAGCCAAAAGTTCCAGAAGAGTGAAAACATTAGATCTGGAATGGCAAAAGCACCAAGGTTTCAACCCTCTCTCTCGCCGTGGAAAACTCCAACACCTCGTTGTAGCTTTGGGCTTGTTAATATCTCCACAAATGGTTCACTCTAGCTACAGGTGGCATAAAAAAAATTGTCCTATGTTGTTAGTTTTTTTCGCTTCAGGACGTTTGCATCATTTATTTGTGTTGAACCAGCAGCCAGATTAGTTTAATTTATATTCAATCTACTGTGATGCTGGTAAGAAACCAGCAGATAAAACTCCAAACGCGTGCAAGTGCTGTCTAATATGGATTGTTCTTGCTCGTAGAAACATGTCCGAGGTGACTGATGGGTGGAGGAATTACCCAAAGAGGAGGGAGTCAGGTGCGAAAGTACTTCCATTTCTTAAAAACGGCCTCAAAGAATTGTTAGATTTTTTTCTGTTTTGCCAGGTTCAGGGGTCAAAACTTTAAGGCATTTATGGAAGAATCTGATTAACGTAATGTTTAAATTTTTGACCCTGAGACAATTAAATAAACTGAAGAACGGATTTTTTCTCCTTGTTTATCCTGTTCACATTAGCTCAGCTGTATCATATGTTTTTCTTACCCTTCCTGAGGGAAAAGCAAGAATAACCGTACACCAATTAGGAGTACTTTGCTGTGTCAGCTTACACTTATTTCAGGCTCAAGCATGTACATATGAACGACACAATCGCACATGCACCAACAGGCACAGGCACCCTTGTTTCCAGTCTCCAGTCTGGTGTTTTCACGAGGCTGGAGGGTTGGATTAACAGCTGTCACGGTTAAAACGCAGCTCCTGCAACGGCCGCATAGCTAAACACCAGCATGAAAGCATCCAGACAGCAACCCACTGACCTATCAGACCTCTAACACACATGCACAAACACACCAGGCCTCTTTCCCACCTGCTCGAGGGACGATCTGTGTCACCTCACTGACCCAAAAACTGCTTGAAGTTCTGCCTTGCCCCTTCGGGCTTTAGCCTGACCACTAAAGTATGGCACTGTTCTGGGATATAACCTTTTTCTGACCCTGAAGACTAATTATATGTGATTTCTAGTTTGAATATGTTGTCAGACAACAATACAGCAGCCTAAATAACATCACTGGTTGCCCACGTAAGAACTTAACACTAAAACAGTCGAGGTTTAAACGTGGCCGTGATGCACACTTATAGTGTAGCTGAAGGAGTGTAAAAATATCAAAATTCATCATTCATTGCAGTAGCATGAAGCATTTTAGAAAAATACAACATATACTTTTAGTACACATTATTTATGTGAAAAAACCAAAATCAAAATCAAGATGTACAGTGGATCCCCGGTATTTGCAGGGGTCAGGGACCATAGCCCCCTGCAAATAGCTGAAATCCAGGAACACTTGAGACCCCCTTTAAAGCCGCTTATAACTGGCTATTTTAATAGTTCAAACACCAAATATACCTCAATATGCATTAACACACTTGGTGGAAACCATCTTAGCACTACCGTAGAAGCTTAAACCTACAGTCTTCCTTATTGCTGCTCTTGGGGTACAGCCAATCAGCTCCAAGGAGCCTCGGTATTTAGGCTTCCCACTGCATTTTCTTTCTAATATTTTAGATATGCTATATGAAAACAAATCTGCAAATAGATGGGTGTCACATTCCACACGCAAATCTGTGATTACTGAACTGTGAATAGGTGGGGGAAGGGTCCTCTGTATATATACATATACAGTGGGGGAAATAATTATTTGCTCCTTCCATTTTCGAACAAATGCACCAACAGTTGTCACCTTCTCTCCCAGCTTCTTGCTAATGGTTTTGTCGCCCATTCCAGCCTTGTGCCGGTCTACAATTTTGTCTCTGACATCATTTTTTTTTTTACTTTTGATGTGCTATCTGTCACTGTTAAAATGAACCTACCATTAAAATGATACTGTTCTGAGATTTTTCATTTCTTTGTCATTGGACAAACTTACAAAATCAGCAAGGGGTCAAATAATTATTTCCCCCACTGTATGTATAAATAAAGGGTTTTTTATGAGTAATGGTTGGATGAACTACAAATTTGCAAGATAAACAATGACCAAAATAAATACATTTTACTAGTCGGGCAAAGGAAAGACACAATGTTGGTTCTCCTGTCTGTCTGGACAAGTGTCGAGGTTACTTTAGCTTCAGGTTTTAGCCTAAAATCAAACATGAAAAAAGTGTCAAAAGCATATATTTTTCCTCTATGAAACAGCAAAACCAAAATCGTTTTTTCTTTTTTCTTGTTTGTTATTGTTTTGGCACCAGTTGCCTTTATTATTGAACAGTAATTTGACAGCAAAGTGGGTGCAGCAAATAGCCAGAGACAACCACGTAGATCAGCTATAGGCTCATCACATGGTGCACTTCCTTTACCAACTGAACCACCCAGCACTCCAAACCATTTTATTATCAAAATGCTCTTTCTGAGTGTTTATCCAAATACCCTATTACAGGGCTTCTGCTTATGTTGGAAGGTAGCTTACCTAAGCTAACAAGAAAGGGCATGTGAGTCTCATCCAGCTGCTGTAGCTTGACTGCCAAGAATCTTCAGCATTGAATTCAATGTACTTCTTCTAATATACAAAGCTCTTAATGTTAAGCCGCTAAGCTTCATCTCAGACTCCCTTTATGCTTACATTTAAATCCAAAATGAATCACACCCCTGATAGATTTACAAAAGACTCGATCCATGTTGAGAATTACTTACACACTTCTCAATCAATGAAAAATATCTTTGCTGACTACCTTTTTTGTTTATTTTTACGGGTATTTCGATAAGTTGTCTTATTGATGAGCTTCAAGTCGTTTAGGTTGGAAGGCCTCCTTGCCACAACCCTAATCTTTAGCTCCCTCCACAAGTGTTCTAACACATTCAAGTCAGGACTCTGTCCGGGTCAGTCCTAAATTATTGGAAACATTTAGATCAAATTAAAAGAAAACTGGATAGTAAACATCACTGCCAGGTTGTCTGACCCCCCTAAATCTGATTTCCCTCTGAGTTGAAAATAAATTGCTCTAACCCTCTCAAATTTTGCCACAGGGTCTGCAGAAATGATAGTGAAAGAAGCAGAGGCAAGCTCTCCGCAGCCCGAGGAACACCACAGAAAGCAAACAGATGGTCTCTCTGGCTCACAGGCAAACACTCAACCGAAACCAACAAAAGCAATCCAAAAGTCATGTGCCCTGTAACATGTTTGGACACACATCTCAATCAGAAATGACGCGTCTAAGGGAGGCATAAGCCTAAACTCTGTCTCTGGACTCAAACACGTTGTAAGTCATGTCTAATAACATAAAAAAGTTTTTAAGCTGTTCTTTAAAGGCCCGTAAAAGCTTTCTGTGTAGAGACAGAGTGAGGGAGAGAAATTGAGAATAGAATATTGAGAGAGGACACAGCACTATGAAGAAAACCATGTGCTCCCCGAACTGATGATGTACCGATAAAGGCTGAATGGAAGTGGTGTTTTCACTTTCACAGTGATGTGACTGAGCTGCAAGAGGGCTTGACTGTGTGAAGCAGCATGTGATGCTTGGAGACGGACCCATTTCCCATGATACCTCAGTGAAAACCACCAGACTGATGACAAAATTCACTTTAAAGCAGAGTTTTGTTAAAATGGGAACAACAGGACCTCTGTTGAGACAAATATTTTACTAATGTAGTTTCACTTTGAGAAGTCTTTATAAGCTATTTATTCATTGCTGAAGAGTTCAAAACTAATTTAAAAGAATGCTCAGTGAATTTTTTTTAGGGTATTTTTGCCAATGTGCTCCCACTGCTGAAAGAACTCGGCTGGTTCTATATCTGGTTCTATAAAAGTACAGCAAGGAACCAGTTCGTTTGAAGTAAGGTAGCATAGCTTTAGTCTTTAGCACCAGAAAGCACCATCATGGCAAAAGAAAGGAAATTAACTTCAAAAAGAGTGAAAGAAACGTGAGGTATGTCAGGAAACTCTGGGTTGGCCTGGGAAAGCAGCTGAAGTTCTCGGGGACACGATCACTACCTCTAAGGCCACCAAACACCTGATCATGCTGGGGCTAACAGTGTCCTGGGAAGAGCAGATGGAGGAAGTGTGCCAAGTACCGGGCACTGCTGGAGATGTGCAGGGGCAGAGACTGGAAAACATTTTACAGATCCACAGAAGTGGGCTGCAAAGGTTTCTGCTGGAGCGCAACTCGGGGACCTGATCATCCCTGGCTGGGTCCCCTGGGGAAGGTTGTAGTGTATAATGTTGAAAGACCAGAAACACCTCCTGACCCCAGATTACATCCCTGACGATGCGTCCCACTGTGTCCATGAGATGATTCTTGCTAAATATTTCTGTTGTCCAAGGACACACACACTTTATCACCCTTTCTAATGGATGTCCTAATCTCTTCTAAGCTTCATTTAAAAATGTTGTGTAAAACTTTCTCACAGTCCAAACCAGGTGTCTGATCTTTATTTAGAAATCAGACCATCATCGTCTCTCTTATATTATTTCAGACTGAAACTCTTGTTTCTTGTTTCAAGCTCCTTTGAAAATTCAGAAACCAAGCTATGACCTTTAGCTGCCTTTCAAAAACAAGTGGCTCTGTGTTATTGAAGATTACTTCAATTTGGCTGATACAGTTGTAAATTACTAAGACAATTCCTATGTAAACTAAACTTTCCCATTTGTCACAGAAAGAGAATATTCAGCTCCTTTAACAGAAAGCATTGTCACACAGTCTATGTAGGCTTTTATTCCCTTTCCCCATTGAGTTGAACCTACCAGCTGGGAGCATGACCTCATTCCCAGCAGAAGCCATGTACACTACAGCTGATAACAGTATCAGGAGGCTGAGGGGGGCAAAAGGACTTTAACCCTCTGAACCAAAGGAGGTTCTGCCCTTCTGAAGCCCATGTAGGGCGACAAAAGAAGAACGCTGTCAGAAGGTACCACTGGAGTCCGCAGATACAAATCCTGTCCCATATATTCTGGATTATTATAATGATGATTCATTTTGAGGCAAGAAGGTCCTTAGTTCGAATTCCTACTAGGGTTCTTTCAAGAGTTGATATTGTTCACATGCAGGTTTTCCCTGGGTACTTCAGCTTCCTCACACGGTCCAAAAACATGACAGTGAGGTAGTAGTTCAAGAGGCTTTTTTTTTTCATCCTTAAAGTCCCAGTAGAGGTATGGTCTAATGGTTCTAATGAAGACTTGTCACCTCAAAAACCCTGTAGTTCTCAAACATGAGCTTTAGGGACTACTTTTGTATCTCCCTCACTGTCCTTCATAGTGTGCATTAACAAGGCTGGGTCCTAGGAAGCGCCCTGGGAAGTTCGACTGGAGGAACTCGTGTTTATCACAGTTCTGTTTTGTTTGTTGTTCACTCTTCAGCTATTGCCTCGACTCAGGATATGGACAAGTAAAGGCCAGTAGCTATTTTCCTGTACCCATTTACCATTTACTGACTGCCAAGTTCTCTTATCATTCCCATTTTGAAGAAAAACAGAGCAGCAGCGTTTTGGATCAGCTGCAGCTGTCTAATTGAAAAAGAGTTGCTGGCGAAGCAGTTTATAAGAGCAAACAGAAATGCTGCAAAAAGCCCTGCGTCTTCATGTCGATTTCTTGTTATTTCTGCTGCTGTGGGCTCCTTTTTGCACTGATCAGTGACACAACTCACTTCTGAACCAGTAGTGATATGCGGATGTTAAATTACGCTGACGTTAGGTTAGTAGAAACGCTCCTTATGTTTAGTTTATTGTGAATATTTTCTAACCTGGAGCTTTATTTCACTGAATACTGTAAATATTCAGCAGGGTCCCCGCCTATTCGCGGTTAAGTATTCATAGATTCACCTATTCACTAATTTGTCTGTAGAAGGCAGCCCTAAATAATTTGTGGATTTTTTCGTGGAGCATCTCTCTAGGGGCCGACTGTGGTTCAGTGTTCACCCTAAGTTGTCTAACAATCTGCATATTGGTGTATGAATGTGTGCGCGTTTGTGAAAGGGGATGGGTGAATGTGGCTCCAGTGTAAAGCGCTTCGAGTGGTCAGTACGACTAGAAAAGCGCTATATAAGTTCAAACCATTTGCCATCTAAAATATTCAACAGAAAATGCAGCTTGGGAATCTGAAATACCTATGTGCAATGATACTTAAAATGCTATTGGCTTGCATTAGCAAGAACCTTTCATTTTCCTTGGTGCTAATTTGCTGTACCCCAAAGAGCAGATGTAAGAAACAAAGTGGTTGTTAGCTTCTGCAGTAGTGCTAAGACGATTTATACTCTGCATAATATGGTGTATCTGGTGTTTGAAATATTGAAATAGGCAGTTAGAAGTATTTTTAGAGGGGGTCTTAAGTATTTGCTGATTTTAGCAATTCGCAGGTAGCTTTGGTCCGGCGTTCACTGCAACCCCCAATTTCCAGCACATGCGCTCCGCTCCGCCACGTACTCCACAGCAAAAACGCTCCCATTGTAGTCAATGAGAGCGTTTCCACTGCTGCTGCCGAGCTTTCAACATCAGGCAAAAATAGGATTGATTCTATTTTTGCGAGACGCCGGAGCAAGTCCGTAGTCCACCTACACAAATCACTAAACACCAACAGGATACAGAACAACCACATTTCAGGGTGTTTTTCAAAATAAATCATTAAACACGGACTAGACATTTTTTGTATGCATAGCTATATTAATATAAACCAGAGTATATTTATACATATGTTGTCCAAAATATATTGACACAGAATAACGGAGAATAACTGTTCTTTTCTGTTCGTCTTCCACGGAATAAAGAATTTTGTTCTGACTTCCGCATTTATTACTGGCTTTTATCGAAAGATCTCGCAATTCCCGCGCATGCTTGTTTGACCACCTTTGGGCTGCGGACCGGACCGGAGCGGATCTAGAGCGCATGCAGTGGAAATTGCGAACAGCTGTGTAGTGCGTGGCGGACCGGAGCGGAGCGCATGCAGTGGAAATTGGGGGTAATACAGTAGACAGTATCCTATAAATTAAAGCCTAAATTTTTCTATACTTGTCAGTTAGCTTTATGCTACTGCGATAAAAAGTTCATTTGTTTTAAGATTTTACCCACATTTTTGACCCATATGGAAAGCGCTGCAGCTTGGCACACACAAACACACAGACAGGATAAAGACAGTGGCTGTGGGTTTGACGCGACTAACAGATGCTGCAGCCCCAGTCCCAGATGTTCCCCTCTGTGCTCCTCAGGTAATTTAATGACACATACAAACAAGCTCACATGCCTCCACGAAAAATCATCCACTCATGACTCACCAGATTTATGTGCAACCTTCCTGCATACACAAACACAGCAGTAATTCAGCTGGTAGGGATGGGGGATTGGGGAGCAGGGATGTTTACCATTTGGAGGAATTTACAGTATTTGGTAACGTGAAAGGAAGCCCTCAGCGGTCAGTAGTGGCACAAACTATACTCTGTTCTATTGGACTAATAGATTTCTGCTCGAACCTAAATGCTTTAACATACTAATGAGGTTAGTTCAGGCACAGAAGACAACCAAACACGTAAACAAATGCATCTAATCTGTTCAACTCCATTTAATTTTCATTTCTTATATTAGCTTGTGCTGTTTCCAGGTCACATGAGAACTCTGTGTTCAGTTTCTGTTTGCAGATTAAGGGCTTCCAGGCATTACTGCGTCAATACAGTACACAGAGTGTTACAGTGTTGTGCTTGGACTGCGGTCACACTGAAGCTGATGGAGAGCGGCAACGTGACCACCTGGGACATCTTATGGTGTCATACAGGAGCATGAGAGCACACAAAATCATATTTTAAATGAAAACTTTGGGTTAATGTTGCCACCAGTGAGACCTGAGTGAGATTCAGATGCATGAATCAAATTCAAATTCAATTTAAGTTATTGATCCCAGAGGGAAATTAAGTTTCAGCACATGAATGAAATACAACCTGCCTGCAGAGAGGGTTACAGTCTGCATGGTTACAAATTTGACTATTTAAGCTTTGCCCCCCCCCCCCCCCCCCCCGTCTCATCTTCGTCACAGTTTTCTTATCTTTACCAAATATCAAATCAACAGTGTGGGGAGATCGTTCCTTTTCAAATTAAAATGTATGAAGTGTGGGAGGTGTTTCAGGTCCTCCTTATTCTGAAACTTTCATGATCGTCACTGTTCCTGCCAAGTTCCATGTTGCTCTACTGCTCTGCCCCTCCGCCCTCTGCTGTCTACTGATTGGTGATTGACGCCACTGCCTATATTACCTCCTGCTCTGAACTCACTCAGGGCGAGATCGTCTGTCGTCATCCATGTCACAGTAATCAAGAGTTTTTATGTCCATGTTCATTATCGTGTATCCTGACCTTTTTTCTGCCTCCTGACCATCGCTTCTCCCTGATCCCTGCCTGTCACAGTAATTCTGGCTTTTTAACATGCTTCACTTACTTGGACCCTACTTACTGTCTCATGGATAACAGATCTGTTCTGCCTGCTCTCTTGCTGATCTGGATTGTCTCCCTGACTTTTGATGATGTGATGGTGGACTATGAAACCCCTGCCTTTTCCATGGTATGCTCTGATCATTAGTGGGTGTAATCCACGGGTCGCGTTAACCGAATATTTTCCATATTTGACTGTTTTTTTAGACCAGTGACGGAAAAACCTGAGGGCCGTCCATCATTTTGACAGATTACAATTCACACCCCTGACCACATGGTGAAGATGCGCAGACATTTTCAGTTTTATGCACGGATTACAGGTAACTGAATTTATTTTATTTTTTTCCATGAGAGCATCTGAGCCTCCTCTCAGACCTGGACATCGTACTCAAAGCATTTCACTATCCAGGAACTCACAGGGATTTAAAGAGTTATGGAGGCTCTGGGGTGTGTCTATGATTGGTGCGGCTGGTCGCAGAGTGTCGTGCCAACCATCGGTGCAGAACCAATGCATGCCGCGGAATTTCCTCCCACTGAAGGGATAGCTTGCGGGTCAGGAAACGGTTGGTTCAGAGAGTCTTTCCGACTTCTGATCGCTGCAATTGGAGAATTGTTCCATAATTTCAAAACTTCGGCTGAAGTGGAGCTTGTAATTTCATTCTCCAGTGTGACAGCGGAGCGCGTCAAAATCCCCATAAGAGGTCATCAATTGGAGGCAAAAGTCCAAAACCTCGTGATGGTAACCTCTGCAGCAATCCCACTTGAAACATTTAATTAGCAGCACATGAATGAAATACAACCTGCCTGCAGAAAGGGTTACAGTCTGCATGGTTACAAATTTGACTATTTAAGCTTTGCCCCCCCGTCTCATCTTCGTCACAGTTTTTCTTATCTTTACCAAATATCAAATCAACAGTGTGGGGAGATCGTTCCTTTTCAAATAAAAATGTGTGAAGTGTTGGTAATTACTCACCAACAGCAGGGATTCCCCTGCTGTTGGTGAGGTGCAGACTGGGAGGAAGGTGTGAGACTCTCTGTTCAGGCCACAGCAGGTGAACTGTTCTTAATTTAAGGGCAATCGTTTATTTCATTGTTTATATGTAATTACTGGGGCCACAGTCAGTGGTTTTTGTCCCTGTAGAGAAAAACATGTTTTTATCTGCTTGATGTGAGATGGCATGATGTGGATTCTCTGTTCAGCTCGATCAGATTTAATATGAATTAAAATGAATAAAAATTAAAAACAATATTGTATGTTATTATTAGACCGCTGGAGATAAGCACCAGCAACCCCGCAACCCTACATGGATAGGTGGCATAGACAATGGATGAACGGATACATTTTATTATTGCCAGTTAAAAAATTGATGGGTAAAAACAGACTATGATGGTATTTTTTTTTTTACCACTGCTCAGGTCATCTGTACAGTGTGACACGGCAAATATGGGGAAAAGGATGAACTAGCTAGCATGAAAACGCTGTGTGTGCATGTTGTTGGCAACATTATGGTGTGGGGATACTTTTCTTTAGCAGCAACAGGAAAGTTGGTCAGAGTTAATGGAAAGGCAGACGGAGATGAATACAGGGCAATCCTGGAGGGAGAGGCTGTTAGAAGCCGGAGTAGAACTTCACCTTCCAGCCGGACTCTAATCATACACCCAGAGCTACAGGGGATTGATTGATTTAGACCAGGGGTTCAGCAATCTTTACAATCAAAAGATTCATTTTTTTCAGCTCCTATGAAATAAAATGTGTCTATAGTATTAACCTACATGACCTTTAGAGAAAGGACAGCTAATCAAGATTTATACCTGCAACATGCTGTTTGTGTCTATTTTATGTGGAAATTTTTATGTTTAGGTGTTAAAACAAATAAAAATATCACCCTTTTACAGGAAGAGGATGAATACATTTTATGTGATAAAACATTCCCTGTGCATAGACAAATATGGCAAGAATGCGGGTAGTTTATGGGCTACTGAGAAAAGACGAATCCTTGTACTATTGGCTTTACTCTGTTCTAGAGGTAATAAATGAAAATACATTGAAACCTGTTAAAATCAGCCTGCTCAGTTCTATACAAATTTATCCACCAATTAGGTTGAGAACTGTGCCTCTGTTGCACACTGTGCATCAAAACTCCAGTGGTCAACAAAACAAAAAGACAGAAATCAGAGTTAAAGATGTTTAGATTTTAACTAGGTGTGTGATCTTATTAAACTTTGAGGCAAATTGAAGGCAAATCACAGTGAGGGTTCATGGAGGATGGTGCACAGGGTTGGTGTGACAGAAGATAGGATGAGACGGAGGCAGATCGAAAAAAGGGGAAAACCTCTTCTTGTACATGACATGTGGAGGCTTAAATAGTAACCAAGTGTTACATTAAGTTGCGAGAACCAAAAAAAAGACCCATCGTGAGAATGGTTAACACATGACAGAAGGTTTATTTTTTCACCAGCAAGGCGAGAAATATTTTGTGACATCCGGGTTTAGCGCTTTAACTTCCTCCTTTTTTTTAACATTTTGCTTAAATCATGTATAAAAATGCTGATGGAGGCCTTGTAGACAAACCATGATGGTGGAGTCACAGGTTCCAAAATGCGACTTAGACAAAAGAAATACCAAACTAGGAGCAATTAAAAAAAACAAAAAAAAAACAAAGCATAAGTAAGCCCTTTAAATTGTCAAGATAAAGCCTCTAGGGACAATAGATTTGTATGTGTTGCATTAAATTACTATGCTAAATTTAATCTATTATCTCTGGAGCGAATAATCAGGATGGTTAATAAACTCAGCAACAAAAGAAACGTCCTCTGACTTTCAACTGTTTTTACTTTCAGTAAACTTAATGTGTGAAAATATTTATATGAACACTATAAGAGTCAACACCATAAGACATAAACTAAAAATGTTTCACAGACATGTGATTAACAGAAGTAGAATAATGTGTCCTTGAATGAAGGGAGGCTCAAAATCAAAAGTACCAGTCAGTATCTGGTGTGGCCACCAGCTGCTTGAAGTACTGCAGTGCATCTCCTCCTCATGGACTGGACCAGATTTGTCAGTTCTTGCTGTGAGATGTTACCCCACTCTTCCACCAAGGCACTTGCAAGTTCCTGGACATTTCTGGGGGGAATGGCCCTAGCCCTCACCCTGCAATCCAACAGGTCCCAGAGGTGCTCAATGGGATTGAGATCCGGGCTCTTCGCTGGCCATGGCAGAACACTGACATTGCTGTCATGCAGAAAGTCACAGAACGAGCAGTGTGGCTGGTGGCATTGTCCTGCTGGAGGATCATGTCCGGATGAGCATGCATAAAGGGTACCACATGAGGGAGGAGGATGTCTTCCCTGTACCACAAGGCATAGAGATTGCTTGCAATGACAACAAGCTCAGTCCGATGGTGATGTGATATACCGCCCCAGACCATGACGGACCCTCCCCTCTCCAAATCAATCCCGCTCCAGGGTACAGGCCTCGGTGTAACGCTCATTCCTTCGACGATAAACACGAATCCGTCCATCACCCCTGGTGAGACAAAACCGTGACTCATCAGTGAAGAGCACTTTTTGCCACTCCTGTCTGGTCCAGCGAAGGTGGGTTTGTGCCCATAGGCGGCGTTGTTGCTGGTGATGTCTGGTAAGGACCTGCCTTACAACAGGCCTACAAGGCCTCAGTCCAGCCTCTCTCAGCATATTGCGGACAGTCTGAGCACTGATGGAGGGATTGTGTGTTCCTGGTGTGACTCGGGCAGTTGTTGTGGCGATCCTGTACCTGTCACGCAGGTGTGATATTCGGATGTACCGATCCTGTGCAGGTGTTGTTACACGTGGTCTTCCACTGCGAGGATGATCAGCTGTCCTTCCTGTCTCCCTGTAGCGCTGTCTTAGGCGTCTCACAGTGCGGACATTAGCCACATCAGCAGTCCTCATGCCTCCCTGCAGCATGCCTAATGCACGTTCACGCAGATGAGCAGGGAACCTGGGCATCTTTCTTTGGGTGTTTTTCACATTCGGTAGACAAGTCTCTTTCGTGTCCTGCGTTTTTAGAACTGTGACCTTAAATGCCTACTTTCTGTAAGCTGTTAAGGTCTTAACGACCATTCCACAGGTGCATGTTAATTAATTGATTATGGTTAATTGAACAAGCATGGAAAAAATTGTTTAAACCCTTTACAATGAAGATCTGTAAAGTTATTTGGATTATTACAACATTATTGTTGAAATACACAGTCCTGAAAAAGGGGCGGGTTTTTTTTTGCTGAGTTTATATGGTTTGAATTTTTCTTTTGAATATTATTTGGCATGAAATAGTAAGCAAATATTTAAGCTCCCTTGAGTACTGCACAATCTTTCATTCTGCCATAACTGTTTTGTTCACATCAGGTCTTTGCACATTTCAGTTGCTGACATCAGTAATCTGTCCTGGTTCGATTATTAGAAGTTAAACAGAAAAAACACACACAGGGCAAGTCAGTATATTTCAGTTTTAGCAGTGAAAATTACTCCTGTTTACACGAGTTACCGTGCCGAAGAAATCATTGCCAAGCGCAAAGAGCCCCTGAAACTCTGACTGGTAATGAATGACTTCATAGATTTCTCCAGAGAAGAAAAAACAAACCTGTTTCCTTAATGCTCTTCTTATTAACAACTGCAGAGGAAAAGGACTTAAACTGGAAGTATTAGTCTTGGCGACAGCTCAGGGAGCAGCAGAACTGTGCTGCAGTGTGATCACGCACCGACAGGTTTTCTTCCTAATTGACAAAGATGTCTCATTTACTCTGAAATGCAGGGGCCCTTGGGATTTCTTGGGATGTATGAAGCTAAGAGGGCATGATGAGCTCCCTTCTCACCATGGTTTGTCTTATTTAAGCTTCTGAATGCTTCACACTCTAATCAGCTGTTAACTCACTTCACTCCAACATGTAACTGGAATAGAAAATACAGTTTTGAACTGGGCTTTTACAATATAGAAATATATTATAATTTAGAAAATACATCAGTGTTTGTTTGTTTTTTGTTTTATTTCACCAGCTGGTTAGATGCAGCAGGCCTGCCCCCCTCCCTTTGCAGCAACAGCAGGCAGCAGCGCAAATGCACTTTGTTGCTCCCCGACCTGCAAATAGAGAAAACCGATCCGTGCCTATCTTTTCCGAAAGAGGCATCCATCCATCCAAATTCGAGGAAAGGTTTGAGTCCATTGTTCATTGGTCCTTTTATAACCAATTATTACTTGAGCTTCTGGCAGTCTGCATCTCAAAGATTTTTTCACACTTGGGGTCGTTTTCACACCTGATAGTCCAGTAGGCTCTCCTTGAATTGGGGATCAAAATTGCGACCATGTTGTTTTGTTTAGCTGGTGCAGTTCACTTTCACACTGCACTTTGTCAAATGAACCAAACCTTTTGAGCAACGTTTTTACCTCCCCGCCTGTGGTGGCGCTGCACCAAGAAACACGTAACACAGGGACATTTCTTGTTTCGCGAAATTTAAAGTAGCATGGAGGATTTTAGCGGTTTTAGGATTGCTCTGTTGTTTTTGGCACATGTGCCAGACAAATACGTTGCAGCAATGGGCTCGGCAGACGACCACGGAGAAGGATGTTTTCACATGAGATGGCTCCATTTGAGATGACATACACAGAATGGGGCCGCATACAACTTCATAGCACTGATGTCTTTCTTATATAGACGTTGAGCAAGGTTACTTTGGTTGTATTTACCCAGTGTGCTTGCTGCTTTTGGAGCGGCCCTGGGCCCGTTTGGCATTCACATATGCAATGTGAGTTCATCTCAACCGAGTCGAGACCTAGGATTTTAAGGCGGACCAGAGTTCGCTTTTTTGGTTGCGTCAGAGTTCGATTGGGGCTTTACACCTTCCCATACGAACCAGACTTTCGGGTCAAAAGAATTAAGAGTTCAAAAAGACTAAACAGGACAGGTGTTAATGTTCCCTTAAAGTTCTGTAAAATCTCTTATTTTCTTCAGTGTTTGAATATTTACACAGTCAACATTTCCACATATGTTTAGGAAAAAGGTTCAAAAATGAGCCCCAAATGGGATTGGTTACATACTGATCTAAATCATTGGATATGGAAGTTTAATAAGGGTCAGGTAAAACCTGGGCACCATATGGATCCTAGATGTATTGTTCATCTTGATGGCAACCACTTGAGACACAGTTAAAACCTACATAGCGTTCTTATAAAGTGTCATTTAGACACCCAAGCAGTAGTGAGCATCTGCAAAAAGGTTTAATCGTTAAACAGTGGACATAAAAAAACTAAAAAGGATAAAGTTTGAAATGTTCGAAAGCGAAATTTTGTCCATGAAAAGAAACCCTAACACCAAGCGAGGATTGCCCCAGTTCCGAGAGGGCTTCTTCTACTCCTCGGGCCAGTTCAAATATAAAGGGCACATTGTGCTGGATCATTTTGTTTCTACTACAAACTTTTCCTGTTGTGTGCAGGAGAAGAAAGCCTCTAAGCCACAGTTGGGGTAAAGGACTAACCAAACAGAAACTGTTGGGTCTTGGTTTCTGATTTGGGGCAAAATTGGAGTGGAGTGTTTGGCGAAAAAAAGTTTTAATGAATGAATGATTGCAAGGAAATGATCAGTTTCTTTTAAATAGCATCTATTTTCTTGTTTTGACTGAAAGCGGTTAAAGTAAGCCAAATAGGTCACTTCCACTTTGCAGCAACACCAAAACAGTGCATGGATGTGTTTTCCACCCCTCAACACAGACTTTATGCAGAAGTGGTGATGACTCATCTCTCTCTTAATGTCATTTCTTCGTTCATTGTAAGGTAAATGTATCAACGAGAACCCTGAAAAATGCTGATTTGTGGTACTAGTGTAAGGGCAGCCACATGTGGCTCTGTTTACTGTAAATAAAGGTTTGTGTGTTCGTGTGTGTGTGTGTGGGGGGGGGGGGGGGGGGGGGGTGTGGGGGGGTGTGTGTATGTGCAGAGTTTTAGATGCAAAGGAGACACAAGCTGACATATATATGAAATGTGATCAAATGAGTGCAGATGTGCTTTCTCACTCCCCGATGGTGTCTAAGTAAGTTAGTACACACACAAACACAGGCTTTTCTCACTCTGTTTGTATGTGTTTGTAACTGCAGATAGTTTTCCCCCCACTGGCTTATGAATGAGAGTCCTGAGAGTTCTAGATAAAGCTGGTCTGTCCTGCTGCACTGCTCTGCTGATTCTTAAAAGGGAGTCATTGATGGGAGAACTGGTCTTGCAGGACTCTGCAACCCCAGGACCTTCGGCCACGCAGGGAGACGGTGAATCAAGGAGGTGACAGGTGCACAACAGCAAAGGAAGCTCCGAAATCTGTTCAGGAAAACTCCAAGCAGTGCGTGGTAGTCGGACTTTTGTGACAAATGAATCCATTGTTTTAAAAAAGATTCTCAAGCTGAAATGCTGGAAAAGCTGGTCTGCATAAGAGACGTGTTTAGAAGTACAAAGTAGCAGAAATATTAAAAGGGTAAAGAAATATTCAGGTTAAAAAAAGGATGTTAGAAGTATGAATGAATATCAGAAGTTGAATTTGAAGAAAAAACCTGCTAAAGAAGCTAAAGCGAAGCAGAAACACCTGTTATAGAGCACAAAGTAGAATTATAAGTGCAACATGTTTTAAACAGATGTTAATATCCAGAAGGGGAAGTAAAGGCGCCACATGATGGACTGGTGACCCGTCCAGGGTGTGCCCCGCCTCTCTTAATCAAATTAAAGCATAAAATTGTCAAGAGCCAGATTAAAAACATAAAATTCTGAATCTGATCCGATTTTTTATACATTTAGAAAGCCAGAAGATTAGCATGAAAGACAACCAAAGGTTTACAACAAGATTAAAAACTTTGTCGTAGAGTTAACAGTGCAGAAACAAAATATTGTTCACAGTCTCTAGCTTTAATTGTGTTCTCAACACTACCCTCTTTGGGAGCCTTAAACAAAATATTAAAACAATTATATTTTCTCACTCACAACCTGCCTGCATTAAAGAAACTTCCTCCTGGTCTGTGAAATTTAATTTATGTATTTTTCCACCTGTGAAACAACATTATGCGCGTCATCCGTGGGTACCCACCCCGTTGCAGAACTCTGGGTTGCAAAAGGAACACGTTTTATTGTTGCACATATTCTTCTGGGGCGAATATATATAGCCAACATTGTTCTTTGTGCTACGATGTGGATTTTAATTCTTTTTGCAAGCCAACAGCCTAATGATGGTTTTCAGTGTCGTTTGAAAAACAAAACACATAAGCTTATGGCTTTCAACTTTTTTTGAATGAATAAAGATACGATTTTCAACACCTCTTTATACACTGCAGTACATATTGGAATGAAACCTGAAACGGATTAATGCTTATAAGCTATATGAATAATTAATAATAATTGTCCCCAGCAGGTTTTTAAACCACACTCAAGTTTATAGTTATTGTCCCCAGCAATTTTAAAAACAAACTGACGCCCTTGGTTTTATAGCCTACCTGCTATTTGTTCAATAAAGTTTTTCCAAATGAAACTGCACACTACATCAACGTGTTAACGTCCATCCAATCATGTAGTGTAATGTCAATGTCCCACCAATCATGTAATACGACGTCATATCTACGCGCAGGACCCAAAGCAGTTCTGGCTACCCGAACAGATCTGATACCTACAGCGGAAATAAGGAAAACTGTAAACATTAGCTTCTGCAGTCATGCTAAGACAGTGCTCACTGAGCTTATTAATGCATATTAAGTTATACATATATAGCATGTAAACTATGAAACTCTCAGGAGTACCAGGGGTATTTGCAGAGAACCCCTGGTTCCAATTCCTTTATTACGTAGCTAAAAACCAACCTGGTCCTATGTGGAACAAAAATCCTTCTAAATCATGAATTTATTGCAATTATAACTAGGTTTCTTTGGAGAGCTGAGTTCAGTTTCACTAGCAACACCCAGGCCAGATTTCTGCCAGAATTGCATAACCAAAAAATCACTTAAATTGGGCCTAAGAACAAGAACAGATGAAAAGAAAGGTCACAGACATAGTCTGTAAAAAATTTTGATTTAGTCTGCAAAGATTGAGAGTGATTGAAAATGGTATCTACAGGATTTAAGGTTAAAAGAACTGTTAAAACAAACAAAAAATACCCACAAAGGGTCAAAACCTTTTTGGGAAACAAAAGTGGAACCTTTGTGGAAGATGTGTGTCCTGTTACATCTGGTATAAAACTAATACAGCATTTCAGATACAGAACATCATGGTGATGGTCTACTTTGTCATCAGGACTGGTTTCAAAGACCTACTTGCCACCCACAAAATGACAGCTAACACTCTCTGATATGCTAACAGCAGCTAATATTCCTGTCAGTACTACCTCATAAGTATGGGTTGGTACCAGTTTACACTGGTATTTTGGGATATTTGGTTTTGCCATTATGCCTGTGCTGGATGTTATGCTGTGCTGCATGTTAATTAATTGATTATGGTTAATTGAACATGCATGGAAAACATTGTTTAAACCCTTTACAATGAAGATCTGTAAAGTTATTTGGATTTTTTCGACATTATTGTTGAAATACACAGTCCTGAAAAAGGGACGTTTCTTTTTTTGCTGAGTTTATTTATACCATTCAGTCACAATACAACCACAAACTTCAGTATGTTTTGTTGTGATTTTAGGTGGCAGACCAACACAAAGTACATAATTGTGAAGTGAAATCAAAATCAAATCGAGTTCATCCAATAGCTACTTGCTGAATTAATACTTTAATAATAGTTTTTTGGAGAACATTAGAGACCAAACAACATCATGAAGACCAAGAAACACAGCTGACAGCTCAGGGAGGAAGTTGTGGAGATGTTTAGAGTGGGGTTGGTTTATAAAACAATATCCAATTGAAAATCTGGAGGAGCTGCAGAGATTCACACCTCAGGTGAAAGAATCTGTTTGTGGGACAACTATTAACTGTGTCCTTGATCTGTCCCTGATGGAAGAAAGGCAAGAAGAAAACCATTGTTGAAAAAAAGCAGCGAGAAGTTCAGCTTGCCACAATGCAAAACAAACATGTGGAAAAATGATTTCTGGCCTAAAGCTGAACTGTTTTCCCCTAATGCAAAAAACCATGTTTAACCAAAACTAACATTACATATTACTGTGGCTCAAGGTTTTCTTCTTACTAGAGCCTGCTTTCCACCGGACGCGTAAAGTGAACGTCTGCAAAGCGTAATAGCCTCAGTTTTATTCAATGGCTCATTTCCTCCGGGTGCGAAGTGGCTCGAATAAGACGCGACCCAGAAGCATTGTGTCACAGCACTCTCCTAAATTTACGATGCGGGTCTTTTTTTTTACGCATTGCACTTTCATAACGCGTCAGTCTCAGCAGTTTAGATCGGACCAGACATTAAATCAGACACTGAAGCAGTGTGAAGCATCTGGCAAATTCCAAAACAAAAGACGCATGCAGATTTCCGATTGCTTAAATATGAAAACAAAAAAACAAAAACATAATCTCTGGTGACACCAGGCTTGAAGTCAGTCAGTTTGTGGGTCTAATTTGTTGTTGTTTTTATCATGGTTGACGAGAAGTTAAGTCTTGAACTAGAGAATCAACCAATTTATAAGATACTATTGACCATTTTTACAAGGAACATGAAAAATGAGATAGCACGGACAGAAATATCTGTGGTTTTGGGAGCCCCCCACCCCCCAAACATGTTTTCTTTATCACTTGGTAGAAA
This sequence comes from Valencia hispanica, assembly GCA_963556495.2. NCBI lineage: Eukaryota > Metazoa > Chordata > Actinopteri > Cyprinodontiformes > Valenciidae > Valencia > Valencia hispanica. Next base: position 11,674,336 of record OY747711.1, on the reverse strand, counting down.
TGATGGGAAGAGGAATGTAGCTAAATCCAAGAGTATCCTGGAAGAAAGCCTGTTAAACGCTCCAAAAGACTTGAGACTGGGGCAGGTGTTCACCGTCCAGCAGGACAGTGATCTAATTATTTGATTCAGGTGAGTTGAAGCAGATACACATCGAAATCTGTAGGACAACCGCTCTGATTTTTATTTGTAAAAAAAAAGTGAAACAATACATTATTTTGCCCACTTCACATGTATTCGTACATGTACATGTGTTTGCAAAATTAAAAGAAACGTGACTATTTTAGCTGGAAAAGACTGTTCTGATGTTAAAGTTTGTCCAAATTCTGGTAAAAACAGGCCTCTATCTCTCTACATGACGATCTGGCCTGGAGCCTGGGTAATCACAGAGGGGTCCGTCTCATTCATAACACCAGCTACCCCCACCCCACACAGCCTCTCTCTCAGCATACTTTGGCTATTTGTATAAACCTTTTGGATGATTACATGTAATTACCCGTTGCAGCTCGGACATCCATGGATGGACTCATAGTAACCTGAACACATTGACCTCAGGGATTCTTCAGCATTTCCAAGCTGAAAAGTGTTTACCGAGTAATAAGGGAGTCATGAAAGAAGTTAGAGGTGTGGTCTCTCAGAAGATTGTCTCCAAATAAACAACTCCATTAAATGTTTTTTCTTCTATATTCACCCCACTGATAGCGCTGTGGACTCATTCACCACACGTTGCTCTCATTTCGCCTCGGTTCAACACCAGTGGTCAGAAAGCGTAGTTTCCAAAATGTCAACACACACTCCCGAGATTCACTTTCCCACCAGGTCGCACCCTCATCATGGCTCACACATACTTCCTTATCACCCTCTGAGCCCGGCTGTTGGTCACGTGTGGTGAGTCCCCGCCTGGTCTAAGTAAAGCCCCTTGCACAGCTAGATAGGACATGTTACATTTTACAGCTACGTCTCTCAAACACACAGCGCTGAAACTTACACGCCTGCTGTCTGTCTCTTCCCTTTTAACTCTCTCTTTGCTATCAAGCTGACTGCAGAAGCTGACTGATTCACAGATAGAAGATAAAGAGCTACAGATTGCTGGGTGGTGTTGTAGATAGATATGCATAAGGTGTCATCTCTACAACCTCACTGAGAAGGTTTTGTGTTTTAGAATTGACCGCAGCCTCTCTGGGTTTAGCTGCAAAATGAAGGCTCTGCTCCATTCAGCACAGTATACAGACTGTAATCAATAAATTAGAATATTATTGAAAAGTTTGTTTATTTCAGTAACTGAATTCACTAAAGGAAACACAATGTATAGAGTATTTACACAGACTGATGTTTTCAAGCCTTTATTTCTGGTAATTAGGATGATTTTTTGCTTACTGCTAATGAAGACATCACATTGTAGATTGGAATATAACATCAAACTAATATAAAACATGTTTGATACGGAAATGTGAGCCTAAAAGTATTCTTAATACCTGCTATAAGGTGGTTATTTTTCACAAGATTCTTGTTTTTCTGACAAAGAAGCCTCATTGGAAAGCATACTCTAAATTATTGAATAGGACTGTATACAGGTGCAGCTCAATAAATTAGAATATGATTGAAAAGTTCTTTTTTAAAGTAATTCAGATCAAAAAGTGAAATGTATACATCATATAAATCTATTACACACAGAGTGATATATTTCGAGCATTTACTTCTGGTATTTCTTTGATGATTGGGCATGAGTGAACTTGCCTTACTTGGTGATATATCTGAATAGTATTTGCTTATGTCGCCTATTTGTACTCAAAAATCTAAACTTTGAGTCTGAAGCCAAACTTCCAAGTTTAAATGTCAAAGATTCTTCACCAGTCCTGATTTTAAATTATATTAAGACCTGAAGAAGCTAGTTTTCAGTCATGCTAACTTTAACTAAAGATATGTTTTTAATCTGATGCGGGAATTACTGGGTTCTAGGTCAGAAAATAAACTTAAAAGAACTATATTGTTGGCGCACCAGCTCCAGAGAACATGTACTAACTGATTATTCCGGTATAAGGAAAGAAAGGGTTCAAGAAAACTTATAAAAGCTAACCATGAGTGGCTATATTCAATTAGCAAGATCTACAACTCATTTACAGTACAAAAGTGGTGTCTATAAACAGTGTACGACATATTGTATAGGTGCATTTCCACTGTAAAAGACAGCATTTTTTTAATTCAGGAAATCACATTGATTTTCAAAGAATGTATTTGTATTTTATTGCTGCACATAACTATTTGAACACCTGGCAATCAGCAAGAATTCTGGCTCCCAAAGACCTGTTACTCTGCCTTAATAAAGTCCACCTCTACTCCACTACATAATCTAAATTAGTAGCACCTGTCTGAGCTCGTTAAAGACACCTGTCCACTCCACAGTCAGTCAGACTCCAACTACTACCATGGACAAGACCGAAGGGCTGTCAAAAGACACCAGAGACAAAATTGTAGACCTCCACAAGGTTGGAAAGGGCTACGGGGCAATTGCCAAGCAGCTTGGTAAAAACATATCAACTGTTGGAGCAATTGTTAGAAAATGGAAGAGGCAAAAGATGACTGTCAGTCTCCCTCGGTCTGGGGCTCCATGCAAGATCTCACCTCGTGGGGGATCACTGATGATAAGAAAGGTGAGGAATCAGCCCAGAACTACACGGGAGGAGCTGGTCAATGACATGAAGAGAGCTGGGACCACAGTTTCAAAAGAACACTACACCGTCATGGTTTAAAATCATGCATTGCATGGAAGGTTCCCCTGATCAAGTCATCACATGTCCAGGTCCGTCTGAAGTTTGAACCATCTGGATGATCCAGAGGAGGCATGGGAGAAAGTCATGTGGTCAGATGAAACCAAAATATAACTTTTTAGTCTAAACTTCACTCGCCATGTTTGGAGGAAAAATAAGGATCAGTTGCATCCCAAGAACACCATCCCTGCTGTGAAGCATGGGGGTGGAATCATCATGCTTTGGGGCTGCTTTTCTGTGAAGGGGAAAGGACGACTGCACTGTATTAAAGAGAGGATGAATGGAGCCATGTATTGTGAGATTTTGAGCAACAACCTCCTTCCCTCAGTCAGAGCACTCAATTCAATTCAAATTCAAAAATACTTTATTGATCCCAGAGGGAAATTAAGTGTTGTTGTAGCTCATATAATAAATTATTTAAGGAATTGTTGTAGATAATGATGGCTGTGTGCAGGAAAGATTTCCTGTAGTGGTCTCTGTTGCAGTGAAACTGAAGAAGCCTCCGACTGATGACACTGTTGTTACAGGATAGTCTCATGAAGAGGATGCTCAGGGTTGTCCATAATCTTTTTGATTTTATGAAGAATCCTTTTTTCCATTATCATCTCCAGATGTTCCACAGTTGTCCCAAGAACAGAACCAGCTTTCTTTATCAGGTTGTTCAGCCTTTTTAAGTCCCTGGCTCTGATGCTGCTACCCCAACAGATGACGGCTGAAGAGATTACACTCTCCACAACAGACTTGTAGAAGATTTGCAGCATCTTGCAAACCTGCAAACCTTGAAGGACCTAAGCTTCCTCAAGAAGTACAGTCTGCTCTGTCCCTTCTTATAGACGGCTTCACTGTTCAGTCTTCATTGAAGATGGGTCGTGGCTGGGTCTTCCAACATGACAATGACCCAAAGCGCACAGCCAGGATAACCAAGGAGCGGCTCCGTAAGAAGCATATCAAGGTTCTAGAGTGGCCTAACCAGTCTCCAGACCTAAATCCAATAGAAAATCTTTGGAGAGAGCTGAAACTCCGTGTTGCTCAGCAACAGCCCCAAAACCTTATAGATCTAGAGAAGATTTGTGTGGAGGAGTGGGCCAAAATCCCTGTTGAAGTGTGTGCAAACCTTCTCAAGAACTACAGTAAACGCCTGACCTCTGTAATTGCAAACAAAGGCTTTTGCACCAATTATTAACACTGATTTTCTCAGGTGTTCAAATACTTATGTTCAGCATTGAAATACAAATACATTCTTTAAAAATCAGACAATGCGATTTCCTGAATTTAAAAGAAAATGCTTTCTCTCTCAGTGGAAATGCACCTACAATGTGAATTTCAGACCCTTCCATAATTTCTAGGTGAGAGAACATGCAAAATCGCAGGGTGTTCAAATACCCATGTTCCTCACTCTATCTAGTTAAATTTATCCGTCCACATTTGTTGGGAAAGTTCTATTAGCTTTCCATTAAATCAGTTATGTCTTGAGTCTAGTTAGCAGTGTTGAACTTAGGGTCATCACTGTTTAAATCAATCAAACCTTATTTTTAAAGCGCATTTCATGCAAACATTTAAATGGACTAGCTAAATTAGGGAAAACATTGATTAATAAATGTCCTGTATATCATCCAATTACTTTGCCTAAAATGCATCAGAATGCATAAAGACAGTAATGTATAAAAAATATAATATACAACGATAAAGAAAGGTGGCTAAAGTCCAGTTTCAGTCTTTAGCTTTCATGGAGTTTCAGCTCAGTTGCTCAAAGTCCACACAAATATCAGGAATAAAAGGCTTTTGGATGTTTCTGCCCTAAAGGAGAAGTTGTGTTTTACTTTTTGTTCACTCTGCTTTCTGTGGCCAATTAAAGAGCAGCAAAGAAATTCTGGTCTACAAAAAACAGCAGCCAGAGACAAAATTAGTCATAACAGGTTAGCATGTCTGTGCACCTCATTAACCATACCGCAGCAGGACTTCTACCCACATGCTCTGCCTGGACTTCTTAAATTGGAAAGCATCTTGCCTAATAGATGCTTGCCTTAAAAAGAGGCCTCACTCTTCCTTTTATGATATTTAGACCCTCTTGATAATTTACATTTGGAAAGAAAAGAAGAAAACATGTTTTAAGAAAATTTTCCATCTGCAAAGACATGATGTACTGTAATTGCTGCAGACTCAAATTCAGTGTGAGGCAATGTCCTTTTTTCCCCTGCCATTTGCAGAAAATGTTGATTGGTGAGTAATTGTTTCAGACAGTAAAAGGTGACTTACTCTGTCCACTCTGGAGGTCAGTCTCTGCCTCAAACAGTGGTGTTAATGAATCTGGTTGACTTGTTCACGAGTGATGGTAGGATGAAACGAGAAATGCATAGATGGATTGATATCTCATCTCAAATAATACATCTGGTCAAGTTTGCCATGGTGAAGAAAGAGCTGAGGCAAACAGCAAAGCTTTCGATTTACCACTCCGCCTATTTTCCGACCCTATGAGCTTCCTCCATGTGGCTGAACTCAGCCTTAAAGATGAAGCAAGGAGTCCTTTCGGTATCTGATTAGGATGCTTCCTAGGAACTTCATTGTGGAGGTTTTCTTGGCACATCCACTGGAAAAGGGCAACCCTTCTGGTCTAAAAAACCCTGGAACCCTAGAACGAGCTGGAGAGTGTCTCTGGAAAAAGAGATGTTTGTGGTTCCTCCTGGACCTGTGACCCCCCTGGACTCAATATTGGTTGGTTGGTTGCTTGGTTGGATGGACTTCCTCTCAGCTCTCTGTTCATTGTCGTAGTTGATTCATTGAATGGGCTTGGAGAAGTAATCCCAACAAGATCCAGGACCTCGTACTCCAAGAGTGTAAGGACGAAGGGAAGTACCTCATAATTCCCACATAAACACGCTTCAATTGCACAGGACCAGGATACGTCTCTTATGGATCGCTTGTACACAGCACACTGTCAAAGTGGAGCCACAAGGATAAAGAGTAAACACTGCGTTCTCTCATAAGATGCTCTGTAAATATTTAAAGCTCGGCAGGCTTAAAAGGAAGAGGGATATGACCGACCCGGAGCAGCAACGGCTGAGCATGACCACCCCTGGCCAAGTCCTTCCACTCACTCTGCCATGGCGAACAACATTACCTTATTCAGCATCCGTGCACTGCGGCTTTCCCTGGCTCACCTTGCAGCAACAGGGGAGGTCACCTTTGCTGAGCAAGGAGCCAAAGTCGACTTCCTGAAAATAAGGTGATGATTATGTATTTACATTCTTACAGTTTGAGGCTGAATGAAAGCCGAAATATACTACACCCTCCGGTAAAGTCAGTCGTTTTACTCTGTAAGTGGTCATAACATCCTTCTTTAAGGACAGTATACTGTAAGACTTTTTATAGGTGTCACCTTATGAATAAAACGTAGATGATCAAGGCTGTTTTCCTGTTACACACCAAACATAGAGAAAATACTGTACGAAGTAAAACCATACAGGAACAATCTGAAGGAGCAATGCATAATTCATCTTTACAGCTATTATTTGTCTATTTTTTCAACACAAAGCACAATTCCAACATGTATTTTCTCTAATACTTTGTGTTTGGCTCCAATCAAACTGTTCTACTACTAGACAGCCATCAGGAAACCTTTTACTGCAAGCGGCGTAAACTGGATATTCCTATAACAATTTATTTTTAAGTTAGAAATTGCAGTTGTGGTCATCTTTGGCATGACTTTCAGTTTAGTTTTTGGGCTATTAATGATGCATTTGAACCAAATCTATACACACTGTCTACAATAGTTGCATCTCAACCGTGTGCTGAAGCTATCAAGAAGCTTCTAGCATTGTTCTGGTTTTCCCAAGCTGCATTTTCTATAAAATATTTTAGACATGCACTACAAAGAACCGCGACTAGACTTGAGTCTATAGTACTTACTTTAATTTTCGGACTATAAGCTGCTAGTTTTTTCACACGCTTTGGACCTTGCATCCTAAATAACGATGTGGCTAATTTATAGATAATATTACTGGCTAAAGGTCTCCGTGGGCATTATAGCAGGAAGCAAAAGTGAGACAGATATGTGGGGGAAGATTGTGCGCTGAAGAAGACACTACAAGTAGTTTTCACCTTCATCATGGAAAACACACGAAGAAATGTATATGGTGCAGCTTTTAAGTTAAAGGCAATCGAGCTGGCCGTCAGAAATAGAATTACTGCATGTAACCTTGACATCAATGAATCAATGGTGAGACTTTGGAGGAGGCAGCAGGAAGAACTGAGTCAGTGTAAAAAGAGGACAAAAGCTTTCAGAGGATATAAAGACAATGAAGAAGACGACTTCAGTGGCTTTAGTGAGGAAGAGGAAGATGAAGATAGCGACCAATGGCTTTTCTGGTCTGCTAAAGTATGATTTATTTTCTAACCAGGCATGTTACTGTTGTGTTGTGTTGATGCCGGGATGGCGCCTTATTGCCCATTTTCATACAGAGTTACATCTTAAATTAAAACTAGAAAAGCACTCTGAGAGCGCAGACCTCCGCCAGGGCCATTCATTCCCCTCTCATCCCCATGTTGCGATCTGATTGCAAGTTTTGGTATTTTTCCAATAAAATGTCTGTTAATGAGACATATGGCTGTGTTTGTGCTGTTGTGGCGCTCTTCCAGCGGAGAGCGAAGATTCTGGGCTGCTGCACAGGGGGAGCCGCTTGTGAGCTCTCTGACACGGGAGCAGGGCCACCTTAACCAGCTGATAGGCCCCGGGGCAGAGAGGCTCGGTATAACTTAGAATAAAAACCTAATCAAAAGCAGCTGAGGACAGGTTGTTGTGCATCATGCACACACACACACACACACACACACACTCCTTTCAGCACCATGGGCAGCAATATGGCCAATGTGTCAGCAAGTGCTTATTGATTTACATTTAACCTGTTCCACCCCACACCCCCGCCGCCGGGTCACTGTGGGGGAAGGGTGGAGAGAATGTCCGAATTTAGTTGACCTGTGGTCACTGATTGCTAAGCATGTTCTATCATTATAAACCTCAGAATCTCAGTTAAAGACTCTATAAATCTTTTCTGTGACCTCCAAACCCAGACAAAATAACAAGCAACTAAAAGAGCAGTTGTGCTATTTTGCGATTTTTACATGAACACATTCAACCGAACCTGTCGGTCACCCTGCCGAACAGAACCGAGCAAACTTTGCCTTCCCTGAAAGCCAGCATCTCACAGATTCTAAAGCTGCACGTTTCATCACGCTACGTGCAAATTTCAGCAAATGAGCAGCAAAATAAGCCCAAAAATACATACAGCATTTGAAAAACAAGAGCATACATTTGTCTTTACCTTTGTTTTTTCCGTGCTCAAAAGAATAATCCACCGCGATATGACTGTATTTCCAGAATAAGTAAAATATCCAGTGTGCATTTGGAAGAGGAAAAAGTGAAAAAAACGAAAACCTGCAGTAGAAATCTCTCACCCCTCCTTTCCACCAGACGCGTAAGCAGCACGTTACAGGAGCAGGACGTCATACGCAGCTGATAGCCACCGCTGTAGTCAATAGAACCCTTTCCACCGGAGGCGAAAGCAGCGCGAGTCTGCTGCGTCTGAGGAGCGACATGTCGCAGCACTTTTCTAAATATACGCGGCAGTCCTATTTTCTACGCAGTATGCCTCTGAAACACGTAAACTTCTACATTTTGGATAGGGGAAGACAGGAAATATACGGCTCGGCACCGGAAATTTTCAAAATAAAAGAAACGTGCTGCTTTGCGGTTGCTTTACTTAAAAAAAAGTCGCTACCTGTGCGGCCGGTGAGAAGTCAGTACCTCGCGGGAGGGTCTCATTTGTGTGTCATCACACAAGTGAGCGATTTTGGATATTCCCTGACATAACATAAACTTATTGGCGAATATAAAACGGACATAACATAAAACACCAACCTTTTGGAGTCATTTTGTTGTCTTTTTCTGGTTATTATTGTCATAGACGTTTATATATGTCTATGGTTGTTGTGTTTACTGACGAAACCACACGTGATTTTGCTAATCTCGCGTGATTTCGTGCTCTCGGTGACAGCTGCTTCACTGCTGCTGTGCGCCTCATACGCACCCGGTGGAAAGGGCCAAGCAGCAGAATACAGAAGTGAAACGTGCTGCTCCTGTAACGTGCCGCTTACGCGTCCGGTGGAAAGGAGGGGTCATGTCTCGCTCCTATCGGCTGCGCCTCCCTGCTGCGCGGGCTGCTCCATGCCTACAGGTGCTGCAGCTGCTGCATCCTCCTCTCTGCCCCGTGTGTCAGAGAGCTAGCGATGTCCTACTTCTTTAGCCGACTTAAAGAATTCTGTCAGCTTAGGCATTTTCTTTCTTATTTCTTTGTCTCGAAGCGCCTTCTCCCAAATCGCTTTTCTTTTCTGAGCACTGCTCTCAAATTTCTTCCCCGACATTTTCCACGTTTCTTTACATCCAGATGACAATTTTTTCAATTGTTTGATTGGTGAGCTCATGGTGCAATGGGAACTTTAGAGGCCACGTAGGTCACTTGTAATTTGGATCAATCAGCAGCATTAAATTAGCATATAAGATGATTGACAGAAAACCTGACAAGTAATAAAACGTTTCTTTTGGGTTTTTTTTTTTACCTGAAATGATAGGCCCCCTGAGCGTCATAGGCCCCTGGCCACCCCCCGGTTGGCCCGTGCATTAAAGCGGTGTTGTGCCAAAAAGTGATCAGCCACTGCGGGAGCGCGCACGGGTTAGGCAACTGTGTTTCTCGACGTAACTCACAACGATTGCGGCTTAAAATTCGGTAAATCAAACATTATCGACATTGAAAAAGCACAAATATCCTTGTCAAATACTTTAGCAGATGTTTGCCTCCATGTAATTTCTGTAATTTTCTCCAGAGACCGACTGTGTTTTCTTTTTCAGAAGTTGTTTGAAATGTTCGGCGTTTGTCTTAAACGGTCACAATATGTTAGCCTGGATGTAATATTTGCAATTGAGATATGATTTTTTTTGCTAAGAATTGGATATGTCTATGGTATAGCCCCAGGGCGTAGAATTGGGTAGGGGCGGTAGGGACACGTCCCTACCAATATTCAGCCGCTACTGTGTCGTCACTATCAATACAACCGCTATCCGTAGTGTTTAGTCAATGATTATGGCACACAAAGGGTTAAATGTCGCCCTGGTCTCTGCTAGAAATGCCGCCTCTAATCCAAATATCGCTTCCTGATTGGCTGCCGGGTTCTCGCTAAATTACATGTGATTGGCTGTCCCCGCTGTCATTCCATCTGCTTAAGTCCCAGACCGGTAAACAGTGTTGCCAACTTAGTGACTTTGTCGCTATTTCTAACGACTTTTCAGACCCCCTTAACGACGTTTTTTCCAAAAAGCGCCTAGCGACAAATCTAGCGACATTTCTGACCACCCTTAGCTACTTTCTATGAAACTTTGTCGCCGATATTTCCTGCAATTTAGAGACCCAGCTTGCTCCTTCCCAACGCTCAGAAAGGGAATGATCTGCGCATGTGTACCGCATCATGATCAGAGTATGTCCACTGACCAATCATAAACTTTTTTCGGTTCATTTCACCGACTCACAAACAAAGTTGTTTTGTACTTAATGTTAATTCAAAAGTAAAAAATAAATCTGCATGTATATAAAACCGATCTTTCAACTGGAATTAAGGCAGAAGCGTCTGTATTACGCTGCATCTCACACCTGTGGTGCATTCAAGGAACGTTCGAAATGTATGGTGAGTTCAAAAACGTAGGACATTTAAAACTTATGACAAAAAAACCCCACTGAAAATAATATCATTAGCAATAAACTTCTGTTTAATGGCAGTTGGCAAGAAACATTTGATGCATGCTAAATATGCCCTACTTATTTTTACAAAGTACTAAAAAACAAACAAACAACAACTATATTATCTCTATTAATTTCATCTTCTTGAGATATCTCAGCAAATGTATGTTTCAGAACTTTAATTTTTTTTTAAAGGTCTTTGATGTCCAGTTGCAATTTGATATCTTGTCAATTTTTCAGGCTACCAGGTTTCTCAACAGTTTACTTCAGGCAAAATAATAGAACATGTTCCACAGTCTCTTCTTGAAGACAGAAGTCACATTTCCCTGTAGCATGTTTCCCCTGTTTAAATAATGTATTATTTAAATAATGTTTAAATTATGTATTATTTAACCTGTATGATCAAATCCTAACCTAAATATAATTTTTTCCTCCTTCGTTTCAATCGTCATCACGTGATGACATCATCATTAAGCAAATTAACGTATGACGTCATCTGGCGACATGTAGCGACTTTCTGGGGCAACTTCAGCTACTTTCTGTCGGAGACAGTTGGCAACACTGCCGGTAAAGCTTGTCGAACATCTCTGACTGTTAACGTCTCAAGCTACAACTGCTAGTTGGGCGAGTGTAAGCTGTCAACACGTTTGGCATTTGTTCTGGCCGTGTCACGTCGGCTAGATGTACTTTACTGGTGTCATTTACATTTTGTGTTTGTGTCTGTTTGTTTGTTTGTGTGCGTGCGTGCGTGTGTGTGTGTGTGTGTGTGTATGTGCTGTAGGATTTGAAGGACGTCAAAGAAAAGAAAACTGGATAGAAGAGACTTCTTTAGGAGTCAAAGTGTAAGTTACTTAAAATTAGAATGAAATTAAACTATTAAAATAGAATATCCCAAAGAGATACACTTTTTAAAAGTTATTTTCTATTCTTATTCTAATTTATTCTTATTTTCATGTATTCGTGTAGAAAAGAGCAACTGTTTAAAAACATAAATACAATTTATGGTGTAAATATAACAAAACCTCATTCTAGATGATCATGTGATTTTATGTATCCATATTTTTGGGGGAATAAATTACACATAATAATTCAAATTCAATTCAAATTCAAAAATACTTTATTGATGCCAGAGGGAAATTAAGTGTTGTTATAGCTCATATAATTAATTCTTTAAGAAGTTGTTGTAGATGATGATGGCTGTGGGCAGGAAGGATTTCCTGTAGCGGTCTGTATTGCAGCGAAACTGAAGAAGCCTCTGACTGAAGACGCTCTGTTGTTGTATGACAGTCTCATGAAGAGGATGCTCAGGGTTGTCCATAATTTTTTTGATTTTATGAAGAATCCTTCTTTGCATTATCATCTCCAGATTTTCCACAGTTGTCCCAAGAACAGAACCAGCCTTCGTTATCAGGTTGTTTAGGCTTTTTACGTCCCTGGCTCTGATGCTGCGTGATAGTAATAGTGTGAAAGTAAAGGTCTGTTTTGCTCAGCCAATAACTTTACCATCAAACTCTGATCATTCTATCCCTAATCTGTTCGTCATGCATCAACATATTTTTGTAAGGTGACAGACAGCAGAGAGGCCGGATGAGATGAAGAAGGAGAGACCAGAGGAGGAGGAGGAAGAGAGGCAGGAGTAGATGAAGGGAGAGAGGCTGGAGGAGGTAGAGGAGAAGGAGAAGCTGAAAAAGAGGCTGGAAATTCACAGGCGAGGTTAAATAATGCTGGATGTGTTAGTCATGAGATTCAGCACTGTGACAGATCAAATCAAAAGCATTTATAAAGCGCTTTTCATGCTAACAGCAACACAAAGTGCTTTACATGATTAAAAAAAGTTTAACATTAGAATAAAACAAGCCTTCAGACACATAATATAACATAGCGGTTAAAAATGTTAGTATGATGATGATCTGAATAACAATGATTCACCCATGTGGCTTTAAAACCAGAGCCTTATATCTAAGAGGCCTCATCATGTATTACTAGTGTGTATGTGTTTACAGTAGTTGCTATACAGTTGTCAGATTTATATTGAGGTTGATTCCTAAGGAATCTGATCCACCTGGAGAGAGCAGCAGGGAGAGTGGCAGTAATCAGGTGGATATTCTGGAAAGGCCCGACCAACCTGACCCAAATAACATTCCAGCTCAACAGCTATCAAACAGGACCCTCCATTTCCAAGCGAATTGGTACAAGCAGTATCCATGGCTGCACTATAGCACCTCCATCAAGTGTGTTCTGTGTTTTCACTGTGTTAAAACATACACTACCGTTCAAAAGTTTGGGGTCACCCAAACAATTTTGTGTTTTCCATAAAAAGTCACACTTATTCACCACCATACGTTGTGAAATGAATAGAAAATAGAGTCAAGACATTGACAAGGTTAGAAATAATGATTTGTATTTGAAATAAGATTTTTTTTACATCAAACTTTGCTTTCGTCAAAGAATCCTCCATTTGCAGCAATTACAGCATTGCAGACCTTTGGCATTCTAGCTGTTAATTTGTTGAGGTAATCTGGAGAAATTGCACCCCACGCTTCTAGAAGCAGCTCCCACAATTTGGATTGGTTGGATGGGCACTTCTTGCGTACCATATAGTCAAGCTGCTCCCACAACAGCTCAATGGGGTTCAAATCTGGTGACTGCGCTGGCCACTCCATTACCGATAGAATACCAGCTGCCTGCTTCTTCTCTAAATAGTTCTTGCACAATTTGGAGGTGTGTTTTGGGTCATTGTCCTGTTGTAGGATGAAATTGGCTCCAATCAAGCGCTGTCCACTGGGTATGGCATGGCGTTGCAAAATGGAGTGATAGCCTTCCTTATTCAGAATCCCTTTTACCCTGTACAAATCTCCCACCTTACCAGCACCAAAGCAACCCCAGACCATCACATGACCTCCACCATGCTTAACAGATGGCGTCAGACATTCTTCCAGCATCTTTTCAGTTGTTCTGCGTCTCACAAACGTTCTTCTTTGTGATCCAAACTCCTCAAACTTGGATTCATCCGTCCACAACATTTTTTTCCAGTCTTCCTCTGTCCAATGTCTGTGTTCTTTTGCCCATCTTAATCTTTTTCTTTTATTGGCCAGTCTCAGATATGGCTTTTTCTTTGCCACTCTGCCCTGAAGCCCAGAATCCCGCAGCCGCCTCTTCACTGTAGATGTTGACACTGGTGTTTTGCGGGTACTATTTAATGAAGATGCCAGTTGGGGACCTGTGAGGCGTCTGTTTCTCAAACTAGAGACTCTAATGTACTTATCTTCTTGCTCAGTTGTGCAACGCGGCCTCCCACTTCTTTTTCTACTCTGGTTAGAGCCTGTTTGTGCTGTCCTCTGAAGGGAGTAGTACACACCGTTGTAGGAAATCTTCAATTTCTTAGCAATTTCTCGCATGGAATAGCCTTCATTTCTAAGAACAAGAATAGACTGTCGAGTTTCAGATGAAAGTTCTCTTTTTATGGCCATTTTGAGCGTTTAATTGACCCCACAAATGTGATGCTCCAGAAACTCAATCTGCTCAAAGGAAGGTCAGTTTTGTAGCTTCTGTACCGAGCTAAACTGTTTTCAGATGTGTGAACATGATTGCACAAGGGTTTTCTAATCATCAATTAGCCTTCTGAGCCGATGAGCAAACACATTGTACCATTAGAACACTGGAGTGATAGTTGCTGGAAATGGGCCTCTATACACCAATGTAGATATTGCACCAAAAACCAGACATTTGCAGCTAGAATAGTCATTTACCACATTAGCAATGTATAGAGTGTATTTCTTTAAAGTTAAGACTAGTTTAAAGTTATCTTCATTGAAAAGTACAGTGCTTTTCCTTCAAAAATAAGGACATTTCAATGTGACCCCAAACTTTTGAACGCTAGTGTACACCATAAAGAAAAGTGACCTGTCCAAAAAGGCAAACCCTGCCTTTTCATCAAAGGGATTCAATAATTGGAAGAATGGACGTTCCAATCACTTTTTGGCAAGTAAAATGGTTGTTTTTCTTACCATTTTGGGGGTATTTATGATCATGTAAAGGACCCACTATTCTGGGAAGTGTACAGTAACAATAACAGATAATAAATAAAGACATGGTGAGACATGTCTAACCCTTCACATTTAACCACGATGCAATAATCAATCTTTGGCAAGTCCAATGATCCTGTTTAGCGATTTGGGGGTATCAAAGATGGTGGAAAGGACTCAGTATGCTGTGATGTCTACAATTAAATCTACGATAAATAAATAAAGACATTTTGAGGCATATTTAACCCTTCATAGGTAAACAGGATGTTATAGTCACTTTTTGGCAAGAGAACAATCACAATTCTAAGATGTTCTATGTGCGGAAATGTACTATTTATGCTTTAATCTTGTCACCTTTAAACAAAAAGTCATTTATAGATAGTAACACTGTGTAATTGTAAAACCATAGGAGCTTAATCAGTTTGGTCACATTTTTTCAAGTGAAAATGTGCCAAGTAGTTTCTATAGTAACAAAAAAACAATTAACTTTAGCTTCATGTCAAACAAAATAAAAATAAAAACAACGTAAACAGTATAACACGTTGTTGGCTATGACATTAAAAAATAGGCAAAAAACCCCAGATGAGATTGATAAAATTGTTGGGAAAAAATTTATTTTAATTTACATACCTTTTCCCTTTACATTCAATGCAACAGAGTTATGTTACGCTAATTTTAGATTAATATCAAGGCTATACCATAGACATATCCAATTCTTAGCAAAAAAAATCATATTTCAATTGGAAATATTACATCCAGGCTTACATATTGTGACCGTTTAAGACAAACGCCAAACATTTCAAACAACTTCTGAAATAGAAAACACAGTCGGTCTCTGGAGAAAATTACAGAAATTAAATGGAGGCAAACATCTGCAAAAGTATTTAACAAGGATATTTGTGCTTTTTCAATGTCGATAATGTTTGATTTACCGAATTTTAAGCCGCAATCGTTGTGAGTTACGTCGAGAAACACAGTTGCCTAACCCGTGCGCGCTCCCGCGGCGGCTGATCAGTTTTTGGCAGACCATCACTATTTGGCACAACACCGCCTTAATGCACGGGAGAGGAGTGGAGGTTAGCACCACTGGTCAGTGGGTGGATACGCACTTCATGTTGGATCAACCCCAAAATTTAACCACTTGTTCCTGGCCCCATTGCGGACATTTTCTAAATAATTTCATTGAAATCCGTCCATAAATGTTTGAGTTAGACAGACAGACAGACAGACATTAGATTAGATTACCTCCTGGTGAATAAAAATATTCTGTGTACCGTCTTGCTGTGTAAATATCTCATGTTACAACATAAAAACATGCGGCTTATATTCAGGTGCTGCCTATATATGTACTGCATTTATTTTATTTTAAAGTTTAGCTGGTGCGGCTTATATTCAGGTGAGCTCAATAGTCCGAAAAAATTACGGCACAGTCAGTTGTTGAACGGATGATATTGGATTCTGCAGTCGCTTAGAAATGTCTGCAAGATTTTCCAAGTTGCATAAAACGGCTGTTTTTCTTAGATCTTCCCTGAGTTCCCTGGACTTTCTCAATGTTCTGACTAAGGCCCAATCCAATGAGTGCTGTCAAATAAATTATTATGCTGCCTGCCAAAGAGAAACTATCTGCTGCATACAATCATGATCGACTCACAGAATTAAAATAACAGTCATGGCAATCCTGAGTTTATGTAAACTTTTGGCTGCATCTCCAAGTGGAATAATTTCAGTGTTATGATGTAAAACAATAAGGGTAAAGATACTAACATGATATATAACTAAGCTAACTGCAGCTTTGGTCTGAAGCTAAAGTGAGTAGTCATCACGTTCATTGGTGACAAATAATGTGCTGATATGTCAATGACTAGTGATCAAATCACCCAGATGTTTCTTTGTGTCGGGCTAGTGAGCTAACATTAGCAACAGAAAGCTATGAGTCCCTTCAGATACATTTAAAGGAATGTGCTGTTTAAGTTGCAGCTTCTTCAGCTTCCACATTTTTAAACGTGAATGTAATTAGATTGGAGCTGTCAGTCTTATCTCTCCTGGCAGCGTTCCGATTGACTCATGAAGGTCTTAGATCCGCCCTCTTACGAAGTGTTCCAACCAAACAAGCTGCTCAACTTGCTCCTGAGTTATTTTCCCAGACTGGCTGCATGCAGAAAGTAAAACTTAGCTGGTACTTCCAGTTGTGTGCAGGTTTAAGACAAACTCCACACGTCCACGTTGTTTCTTTGGCAGAATGGGGTCACCTAAAGTTAACAGACACAACACGGGTCGGATACTCATAGAAGGGACTTTCAAGGGTTGATTTACAACTGCAGGGTGACTCAGAGACAGGAGGACTTTCAGGGGATCTCCCCTGCTAGAAGGAGAAATTAAACTTTCACTTTAGTTATTGCAAGCGGTTATAGCTCATTAAAAAAAGGAAACTTTGGCTTGAATATTTACCTTTTATAAGTGAATTAACCCGCTCTAAAGTGGAAAACCAGATCAAACAGAAGGTTAGGACCTTTTCGGGATCTAATTTGGAAAGGGGGGAGGCTGCTTTCTTCTTTTTGGCCAGCTTCCATCCATATGGGACACATATAGTGTTGAACATTTTTTGTCACATTACCGTTACGCACTGTTTTTTTATTTATTCTGACTTTATATGGTGGATCATTCTTATTTGCAGAATGGCTCAAGCTCCACCAGATTGAATGGTCAGTGTCTGTAAACATCAGCTTTGAAATTTTAGATATTGAATTGGCCTTGGGTCTGGCTAAGTCATTTATGGAAATAATAATGCATGATCTAAACCAGTGCATTGTAGCTCTGACTGTAGGTTGAGGGTCATTTTCTGCCAGGACGTCCCTGAATTTAGCTCAGTAAATTATCACATTACCTCAAGCCAACTTCGCTATCACTGCTGGAGAAACTCTTTCCTACAGCATGATGCGGCCACCACCGTGTATCCTTATAGAGATGGCGTGTTCATGGTGCAGTGTTAGTCTTACCTCACACATAGCATGTAGGCCAGACAGTTCACTGTTTATATGTTTTGGTGTGTCTCCTACATGGCTCGGGGAAAACTGCAATCATGAGTTCTTATGGCCTTTTTCCAACAATGGCTTTTGTCTTGCCTCTTTCAGTTTTACAAGTGAGCTGTGGATCTCTGCAGCTCCTCCAGAGCTACTATTGGCCTTTAGGTTGCCTCATTAATCATTGCACTACTTACCATGTCAGTTTAGGTCAGTTTTCAGATACTGAAATGAACAGAGTTTAGTGAGATGTTCAAATGTATTGTGAGATGTATTGTTTTAGAACTGAACTCTGCTTTAAATTTCTCTATAATTTCCTCCATGATATGTTTACTGTGTTTCTTGGTATTCATGATGCTAATTGTTGTCTAATGTTCTCCAACAAACCTCTGTGGCCTTTACCGATCACTTGGATTCATACTGAGATTAAATCACACAAAGGTGGACTCTGCCTACTTATTTGAATCATGTTTTCTTTGATTTTCATCACAGTAAAGAAACAATTCAGATTTTTATTTTCGGAAACTACTGAAAATTATATATCCACTTTCTTCCACTTCATAGTAACACACTACTTTATGTTGGTCCATTACATAAAATCCCACTAAGACACAAATAAGTTTGTGGAAAAGTTCAAGGACTATAAAAACGTTTTTTAAGGCACCAAATGTTCAACAAAGTCAAAACTATTATATGCCATCACCACTTGACCCCCAGGTCTGGGTTGTGTATGCCAAAACAATACCAGGACGAGCGCTGGACTTCCCAGAGCACAAATAGCAACTTCTAGAAGCCGTCAGCCGCAACTACAGAGGAGAGGGGAAGCTGACGGAGGAGGAAAAACAGCAGGATCGAAGAAGAAGTGGAAATGGGCGGTGGCCAGGAAGCACGACTCTTCCTGCCCTAATCACAACTCAGAGAGTGTTTCCTTTCATTGTAGCAGCTTTAGGCACCATTAACCAGCCAGAGTGCTGTATGCACTGATACACGAACACAGCCACACCACATGTAGACCTACATATTCCTAAGAAAACTCTGATTTTTTTCCCCCCAACTTCAACATGCTCAGACATTAAATGTGGATTTGCTGGATGAAACACACACAGTCATGTTCCCACACACACTCTGAGTCACAGGTACGTCTATCCATCTTGGCAGAGACCTGGCTCATTGTGCTGCCCTGAGGCTCTGCTCTGATAAACACTTCATTATGAAATCCTGAGGACACAGTAAATATTTGCCAAGGCCCTTATCAGGCTGCCTTATCTTGGCGTGAACTCCAGGCACCACATGACTCCCGGGGCCTTTATTTTCTTAATGCCTTTGCTACTGACGATAACTGGGCAAGAATGGGCCCATAGAAGTAAAAAGGAGGAGAAAAAAAAATACTGCTCTTCTTTCAAAGGCTCCTGGAAATCCAGGCAACAACAACAAGCACTGCCTCACGGGGAAATGTAGGCCAGGTCTTTCAGCTGGTCTAGACATGAGCAAATGTGAAAAAGCTCAGGTGACTGATAGCTGAAACACATTTACAGCTGCAGAGTTAATCAGTTATGAGCCGACGGGTGTCCATGTGTTCATCCCTGACCCGGTTCACATCGTTGGTGGATCGCTAACGAATCAAACATCATCTAGGGTCATATAAATCTAATTGTAGTGGTCTGAACAAACAGCTGCATGATAATTATCAGTGCTAAGTCACTGTGCATGTGCTGAATTACCACTGTTGGCCTATTTTACGCCTCTACAAATCAAAGCTGACCTTCGCACATGCTAAAATGTTGTCACACCCCTTTAAATCTAGTGTTTTACACATTCGATGTTAATACTGACCTCACATGTACAAACAACACACAACTGTCATAATTTCTTAAACAAAAAAAAACGAAGCCAATACATGTGGAAAAACTAAGTACATCCCTGCTGTTTTATTGGGATTTAAGTGGGAAAGTAAGAACCAGGAGCTGTTGATCAAACTCACTTGAATAACCTATCATCATCAGGTGATCTACTTCCTCTATAAAGGAAGTAGATTTAGCAGCGTTATAGAGCTTTTTGTTAACACAATGCCAAGCTGGAAAGACATCAGCTGTCACTGTACAGAAGCAACAGGTCCTTAACCAATCAGTCACGGGAGGGCTTAAGGGCCATTTCTAAACTATAAGTGCATCATTCTACAGAGGGAAACATTATTCACCAATGGAAAACATTTGAGACACTTGGTAATCTTCCCAGGAGGGGAGACTGTAGGACTCAAATATAACCAGGTCAGAACATGGAACAGCTGAAAGGGCGGGACCAAAGATTGGTCATAACCCAGATTTCCTCATTGGATGAAAAGTAAACACAAAAAGATATGAACACAAACATGTCTTATCAACTATGAAGCATGGTGGTGGAGGGTTAATGACTTGGGCTTGTCTCACACCCACAGGAGTCCAGCTCTCTTCTCCAGTCAGAGGACTGAACAAGTAAAGCTTTTCTGGATTGGTCGAACAGATGAGACTGAAAGTAGAGAGGTTTGGATCAAACCAGACACAGCATATCGACACAAATGCCTTGTTTCCACTGAGCGGTACGGCACAGTTCGGTGCAGTCCGTTACGCTATTCTGTTTCCATGTAGGTCGTTTGGGTTTAACCCTGCCTCCCAGTGAGAGTCCAACTGCTGTTGAAAACGGTCTCCTGAATACGCCAGAGCATAAAATAGCGTACCGAAGTGCTCCGTGGAAACGAGGCGCAACACAGTGGTGGAGAGGTGATGATATGGGCTTTTATAGCAGCCAAAGGATCTGGGTCAACAAGACAGTGATCCCAAACATAGCAGATCTACAACGGGTTGTAATGATCCAGTTAAAGTTCAGATCAATTGCTGCTAAATGCAAGGAGTTAGCACAGTGATGGCAGGGTAATGATCTGGGCTTGCTATGCAGCCATGGAACCTAGAGACCTTGCATTCATTTACTCAACTCAAATATATATTTCAGTATGGAATATGGAACCTGTGTGGTTAGACTGAACTGGTCATAAAACCTGGTGAAGAGCAAATTGTTTTATATCCTGGTGCCCTTTAATTATGGTGTTTTAAGTTTGGTTCTTCACATAGTTCATATCCACACACACAAAAAAAAATCACAACCCAACTTCTTCAAAAATGATTTTTATTGGGAGAACTACAAAAACAAATGTACAGTACAAAGTTAACAGTCTCACACTCAATTTGTAGTGAACAGACTCCCCAAAAAGAAACATCAACTCTCGTTGTCTTTTTGTCCGTTTTTGTTACATTCAAAAAGCTTTACTTCTGATAAAGTAGTCAAAAGTACATAGTGCGCATCCCCCTGTACCTACTATGTACAAACCAAAATGTGTTCATCCACCTCCCTCTGCAGCAAACTCAAGACTAGATTTCAATATATATTTATATAAAAAGAAAGAGGAATAGGGACTCGGAGAAAGGTTACGGTTGCTTCTGTCAGAGAGGCCGAGTGGTGACAACCTGAAAAGTTGCAGAATCCAACACTACATTCAGCTCAACGTGGATATAAAAAAAATATGCCATGTAGGAAAAATACTTTATTTGGTTAATTTTAAGGCATGTAAAAAGATGGTGAACCCCATAGGCACTACACAATAATACTGGGGCACAAGGGATTGCTACATTCTTTAGCACGCGGCTGGAATCACAGTGTGACCTCGTGCAAAAACAGGAGAGAAAAAACAAAAATACTTTTTGGTTAATTTATTGACTTGGGTTCTTTGTCACTGACGTCTAAACTAGATCGACGAAAAGAAGCATGGTTTGGACGGTCTGTACAACCTCTGTTTAAACATTCTAAAGAACATCTAAAGTAGGGATCCTCCTAGGGGGAAGAAAAAAAAAAAAACAACCTTCGACAGCACTGACAGCCTCAGGAGCAAACAGCAATCACACAAACTTTTTGTTTTAATAAACGTAAACAAGGAAACAAAATTAATGAAATAAATATCACATACGTTCTCTTAAATTAAGATTTTTTTTACTCAATAAAAATAGCCAAGTGAAGTTACAAAACAAAAAAGGAGAAAAACAATATATATTACTGTGAAAAGAACATACACTCCACTTTATGCAGATTAATAATGGCGATCATAATTTAAACATAAAAGAATATAGATCTATTGCTTCATCATACTTGATAAATACAGTATGGACACAAATTACCAATGTAGCCTATACTTTTTTTCACAAGATAATAAATAAGTTAAATAGTCCATAGCAAGTTATGCACCGCTATGCAAATCACTCAAAAAAAAAAAAGCTAAAAAAATATAGATATATATATATTCAACCATCAGCAGTGATTTCCCCAAACAAGCCCAACTCAAGACTGCTTTTTAACCAAGCAACAAACTACTGCAGATTAACCAAACCAACCACTGGGTGGCGCTAGGAGAAGGCAGATCTGGAATGGAAGTTGAAGAACAACAAAAAAAGAAAAAGTAGTAAAGTGTTACTTTAAGTCAAGGCATATTCTTGGCAGGATGGGAGGAAATCTGAAACCGCTTAAAGTCTTTTTTTTTCTTGTCAAGTCATGTTACACACATCTAATCCCAGGAAAAGTGTGGCTTGCCTGATAGAGCAATAAGAGAGAGAGAGAGAGAGGGAGGGCTGCCAGGAGCCCCATGGGCAAGGCACTGATGGAATGCCTTCTGTTTGCTATCTAAGTTTTTAATACAGCTATAATACATACAAGAACAAAAACACTCTTACACTAATGCCTGGTCAAGGATACTTGAAACTGAAGCTTAACTGATCCTCGTGGAACTAGGGATGCACCGATCAGACGGGGCTACAGCTCGTAATCAGACGATTTTCCTTGTGATCAGCAGCTGAGATTATATATATATATATATATATATATAAATAAATAATGCACCGAAACAGCATGTATTTTAGTTTAGTGGAAGAAAAAAAGAAATCGGATCAATGTTTGGGATAAATCCTTCACTTTCTGTTGGAAATGACTACCTCTAATCAAGGAACCTGCAGCACATTTTCATTTTATGTGTTTACTCCTTATTAGGGAGGAAAAACACCAAAAAACAGTATCGGTAGCTTGGACCACAAGGAAAATCGGAAATCTATACTGTATGGGTAAAAAGACTAATCGGTGCATTTCTAGTAGACACTGGTCTCTTGTTTCACCCCCTCCCACCCCCCTCCATGGAGGTCTGGACAGGGTCTGCAACCCTGCAGCTGGTGGGAAAATCACAAAGTCTTGCTTAAAGGCACATCAGCAGGGTGGCTTGCTGCTGAAATGAGGACCAGGAGGTGAGGGGAGAACAAACTTTCTTATCCTCGTGCTTAAAGGACAGTCTCGGTCACCGGCACCTCCCGACTTCTCACTCAAATCAACCAGTCCATAATCCAAGCAAAAAAAAAAAAAAGAAAAGATTTAGTCATCTGAAATCGACAGCCTGCTGAAGATCGGCAAACGCCTTCCAGCGTCAAGAATCGGGGACTCGGAGCCGCTGAGGCTCCCGGAAGAGCTGAGGGACCCGCTCGCGTAGCTCTCCCGGTCTGAGAGCGAGTCCGGCGGGCTGGGCGGGGGCTCGAACACCGGCGACTCGCTGAGGCGGCGCAGCGCCTGCAGGCTCACGTTGCTCGGCGCGTTCCCGAAGAAGGCACCGCTGGAGTGGTTGTTGGCGTAGCCGCCGGTGTTGTGCACGGCCAGCGGGGCCAGTAAGGCTTTCAGGTCCTGCCCGGGGAAGCAGAAGGCGCTGTTGATGCAGGGCATGGAGCCGGGCGACAGGACCTCGTCGTAGAAGCTGGAGACTGAGGTGCAGGATGAGGCGGAGGTGGGGGGCGGCGGGGTCCGGGACGTGGGGCTGTCGAGCAGCGGGGATTCGAGTCCGTGGTGCGTGGAGAAGCCCGAGAAGCTGAGGCTGTGGTGGAGCTTTGGTCTGTCCCGCTGGGTGAAGGCGAGCTGCTGCTGCGGCGGCAGGACGTCCCTCTGGCTGTAGCCGCGGGGCTCCGCCGCCTGCACGTTGGCGTTGGCCGGCGGGGCGGGCCGCCGCTCGTCGGCGTTGTGGATGAAGTGACACCGGGGGCCGTAGGGGCAGAAGCCGATGGTGTGGAAGGTGCGGCACGGCTCCGTCTTGTACTTCGGGTGGCGCGTCAGGCTCCGCAGCTCGTGGTAGCCGTGGGCGAACTGACACTTCTCCCCGTATTTGCACGAGCCGTTCTCCTCGAAGGGCCGGCACAGCTCGGTCTTGTAGCGGGTGGAGTTGATCTGCGAGGCGGGCTTCTGCTGCAGCACGCCCCGGTCTCCGCTCTCGCTGTAGGCGCGGTCGCGGAACTTGTTCTCCTTGTTCATGAGGGCCGTGGCGGCGCTGCAGCTGCTGCCGCCGCCGCCGCCGCTCGGGGAGTTCTCCTTCATGCTGCTGTACGAGCCCAGGGAGTACTTGTTGCCGTTGCTCATCGCCTCCAGGTTGCTGGTGGAGTTTCTGCGGAAGAATCCCGGCGTGAAGGACCCTCCGGAGCCCAGCGCAGCGACCGGAGCGCCCACCGCCTTCTTATCCAGCATGCTGTTGATGTGGAAGGCGTTCATGTTCATGCGATTCTCCTGCTGGTGACAAGAAACATAAATAAGCTTCAATTTCTGCTCACGTGTCGTGTTTGTGACTCAACCTTGCAACAGGTTGCGGCTAAACGCGCGCAGAGCGATTAGAAAAAGCAGAATTAAGCGTGATTTTACCTTGTAAAGCAGGTCCATGTCGCAGAAAGTAGACAGCACCGTCGCTGACATGTCTCTTCCCCAAATCTGCTGCCGCACTCCGTCTTTCATGGAGGACCGAGCGGGTTCCTTCACTGCGACGAGGTGTTGTTTGTGCCACGACTGGTGCTTTTTTGGGAAAGTTTTGGTTGTGGAAAAGTTTGTAAAAGTAACCCCCCCCCCAAAAAAAAACCCTTGCGTGCCGTTTAAGTCCGGGAGAAATAATAAAAACAGAAAGAGGTTAGTATTGTGGAGCTGTGAAGGTGGCTGTTATCTCCTCCCCTCTAGAAGCGCTCTATACCAGAGTGCTTCACTGTGGAGCACACAGCGTATAAATGCACGACTGTGGCCGGGGAGGGGCGAGCAGAGTTCGGGCAAACTTTTCGCCAAGACTCGCCTCCTCCGTCCCTGCCCCACCTCCGTGCATTCTCCGGTTGGCTGCCTGTTCAGTCACCACGCCTTGAAATCCAACCCCTGGGGCCCGATCCCTCCCCTCCTCTCCTCTCCTCTCCTCTCCTCTCCTCTCCTCTCCTCTCCTCTCCTCTCCTCTCCTCTCCTCTCCTCTCCTCTCCTCTCCTCTCCTCTCCTCTCCTCTCCTCTCCTCTCCTCTCCTCTCCTCTCCACTTCACTTCACTTCACTTCACTCCTCTTCACTTCACTCCTCTCCTCTCCTCTCCTCTCCACTTCACTCCACACACCCCTGAAAACTTCTGGAAATGGGTGAAAACTGTCTCTGAGACATAATTCGGTACATTGCAAGGGATTATTCATAGGCGACCCAAAAGGGGGGGCTAGAGGGGGCGATGGCCTGCACTTTAATCTTGCATGAAATTAATCGAGGAAAGTACAAGGTTAACGAGTCATTTATTTTAAAGCTACTCACCATGCTTCAATTTGAAATTACTCAAACTTAGTTTAGATATTGTTTGCCACCAACAGAACAAAATGGCATTATTTTTTTGTTTTGTTATTTTATTGTAATTCCTGATTTGATCAAGATACAATCTACCCTTCCCAAAAAACAAGTTGCCACGCACCCATGCCTCTGTTGACATCACATAAGACAAGAAGGTTTCTATCTATCTATCTATCGAAATATTTGCCATAAACGTGGAGAACTATTTTTACTTTCAGAATTGTCTATAAAAGGTTTCTGGAAATTTGAGTCAAGAAAAGTTTGGTATTTCGTCTTCAGCAATGTCTAAGAAGCCTGGAGTTATTTTTAAGGATATCAGTTTGTATTTTTCTTGTTTTTGTTCCTCTTTATTTACTTGTTTTTAAGCAGGAAACTCGGAAGAAAATTTCAGGTAATACCAGGGGTTAAGAAGAAAGAGAACAAGTTCTTCAGGCGCGCATGAGTTCGGAGTGCAAATACGCACCGAAGCCAATCAGATGGAAGAACTCAAACATGAATATAAACAGATTTGCTCCAGTGGAAGTTCTGAAGATGATGGGTGTGTCAGCAGACTCGAACACTTAGGACTAAAGTGAGTTTTAATGCTTCAAAAGCTGCATCAAGATCTGTAAAATGTTGCCTGTTTTGCTCATACGCCTCTTGTGATGTCATCGCGCCAAATACACCTAAATCTGAATTAGCAATCAGTTTTTTTTTCAGTGGCTTCTAAATAAAATAAAGTACATTGTGAAATCGTGCAGTCAGAATCCACACTTATTTCCCAAGCAATGTTTTTACCTCCAGTTTACATCGTTCAGTGGAAACGAATGAACCACCAGGGAGTAACTTTAATAAACACGCATACTCATCAGAGCACTTGCGGCTCAGAGCTGTATTTCAGGTTCACGCTGTATTGTTGAAGGTGTGAACTAACACAGCAATGCTCAGCGGTTGATCAGTCACATTCTTTGTTTAGGGTTAACACAACTAAAATAAACATCGTTATAGTGTCACTTTGTGGCCTTGCAGAATGTCTCTACAGTGGTGCTGCAAACAGTTCACAGACCAAAGGATAAAACTCCTTCTTCCGGTCTTGGCTGTAAACTCGTCCACCATCAGGCTTCCCTGTGAAATAGCAAACATTTGCATAGCTTCCAACCCTTAACGTATTGAATTGATGTATTTGTGGTACTTGAAAACATAAACTTCAAGACTATCAGAATATCAATGCAACATTTTCCTGTGTTACAATGAATTGCATCTTTTGCATGAGGTCCTGGTGTGAAGATAAGAGCGCAACGGTTGCATTTTAAATGACAGAGAGGAGAAAAGTCCTGGAGATTTGAACCTTCCCCCTCTTTTAGCCTCTGGCTGGAGCTAACACGTTTCTGTGATGGAAGGAAACTGTTACCCTCCTCCCTTCTCGCTCCCTGTGGATGGGGTGAGACCACAAATATGAGCCAGGAAGAGTCCAGACAAGAGTGCAGGACAATTTTTAGAATCCACTGATTGCATAATCAGCCTTCCTACTACAGGAAAATCATGTCAGAGCTAAACTGTGAGTTGATTTTGATTTAAAATAAAGTAAAACATGTAGGATTTGCATTAGTGTGATCACTTTTTTTTTTCAACTCCTCTCTTGTTTATTTTCCTCCTCTGTCTCAGAGTCCAGACTGCAGGAATGTAGTTTTCATGTGAAACAGCAGAGCAACACTGCCCCCCAGAGAGCAGAGAGGAAAATGGTTGTATAAATACCAGCACGCCCCCTGGTGAGGAGGCATGAAACAAGATTTTGTGCAACTGCAGATGTACCCAAAAAAAGCATGCATTTAAACAAAACCTGGCACCTCCACTAACAAAAAAGCCTCAATCTCAGCATGATGTCACCTCACATGAAAACTTCTTGAAAGGAACAGTTCCTCATTTCCAGGTCAGAACAGATTAGATGATGGAAATGGGTCTATATTTAATAAGATTTGTAAAATAACTTGTGCAAAAAATTCAAGCGATGCAAATAAAAATATTCAATGGAGGACATGTAGTAGTAGAGTAATCTTACCCACCCTTTACCTTACAAAAGTATGCATACCCCTTCTCATTTTGTCATCTCACAACTGCAAACTTCATTAGATTTTGTTGGGATTTTATGTCATATACACACAATTCAAACTTAACTAAAATGGAAAGGTGGGGCGTGCCTTTTTTAGCCCCTTGAGCTGCAAGTCTTTTGGAGAACATCTCCAACAGCTCTGCACATCAACAGACTGAAATGTCCCAAGTTCAGTCGGGTAGGAATGTGAATTTTATATTTCAAGCCTTGCTGCAAATTCTCAGTTTTAGTTAGGTCTGGGCTTTGACTGAACCATTCTAGGAGCTTTGATTGAACAACTTTTCAGTAGCTCCGGCTGTATGTTTAGGGTAATTCTTCTGGAAGGTGAACCTCCGCCCCAATTTCAGGTTTTTCCTCAAACAGATTTTCTTCCAAGTTTGTCCTGTATACAACTCCATCCTGTTGGGATACTCAAAGTGGTGCATACGGTTAGTCTTATGCCACACACAGCATCTTGTGAGAACCCCCCCCATAAAAGTAAATTTTCCTCTCATCTGATCAGACCACCTTCTTTTGACAAACTGCAAACAAGATTTCTTATGGCTTTCATCTCACCACTCCATAATTATTATAACATATATTATTATTATAGTGTAATTATCATACTTAATTTCCCTCTTGGATCAATTAGGTATTTTTGAATTTGAATAAAAGGTGAGATCTTGGGAGTGCATGATTGATAATTATCCCGTCAACAGATTTCCTCATCAGAGATCTGTGGATCTCTGCAGCTCCTCCAGAGTCACCAAGGCTGTGTTCCTCGGTCTTCATGATGCTGTTTGTTCTCTAATAAACCTCCTAAACCCTGGAGATTAAATAACACAAAGTCTGGATTTAAAATTTTTTTTTTTTTACAGGTATTAGAGTGAAGATGGGTGAGTACATGTGCCTGTCACACTTTTCAGAGTTTTATTTGTAAAAAAAAAGGTGAAAAACCATCCACCTACTTCTCTCTTAGACACTACTTAATGTTGGTCTATCACAAGTTCAGCTAAACTGTCAAATTTAATCTAACTTACCTGTTTAACAAGTACATCAGTGGATGATTTTCGAAGCTCAACAGATGGCTTTTATAGCTTCAGAGAACCTTTTGTCATTTACATTACAAACTGAACTCCCTTATTGTACACTGACAACACTGGTCCATGTCTAGTGTGAATATAATTATTTTTAGTTGTTTTTGTGGAGTTAAAAATTGCATGAAAAATGTATCTTTAAAGGATTTTTCAAATTTAAATTCAATACAGTAGTTTTCTTAATTATCTAAATCATTATAATTATGCACTGTTGGTAATTGCAGCGCTGCAGCATATAAACATCAAGTAACAAGCTTGGAGATAAATTATTTGTCTTGCTCTTAACATATCTTGAAAATGTCAAACTTTTCGCAGTCTGCTCTAAGAGTTGTGTCAAGTTCATAAAATATATATATATAAAAACAAACAGTGGAAATATCGCAGAGTTGGCAGCCGAGGATGTGGCTCTTAAAGACATATTTCAGTCAGGAGGCCGTAAAAACAAATAACCCAGTGCCACACATATTACCAGAAATTGCTAGTTTTTGCAACACATATTGTCATAATTCAAGGAGTGGTTATACAATAATCATTTTTACGACATGACTGAAAATACAAGTACTGAATGGTTTGGTCCGAATAACTAAAGAAAAAAAGGGCAAAATAGCAACAAGGGAAAAACAAGTGACATAAGAGGTCGGAATCTACTACTACCAACCCTAAAATTAGTCTGAGGGCTGCCCCGGGACTATTTGTGCTGTGCAAAGTTGTGGACAATAGTTTAATGTGGAGGACAGAAATCCCTCGAACACGTACTCTGCAGAAACCGCTCGGTCCGTCGCACGGCTCGGTTTTTATTGAGGGGGAACGTCGTTCTGTTCCAAAACATTACATCAGTTTTACTATATCAGGGAACACGGATACCAGGGACAGAGCAGGGTCCAGCTGCATGAGAGGGCAACCTGAGTCCACCCAGAGGGAGAAACACCAAGAGGGAGAGAGGACAGTAGTCCATTGTGCGTGCCTCTTAATTACACAAGCAGCAAAACTAGAGGGAAGCTTAAAAACGCAGGCCGATGGGAAGAGTCCTGCTGTAAAGTAAATCTCCCAGCAAAATAACACCTCGTTTAAACACACGTTGGAGGAGCAGGCGAGCACTTAAATGCAGCACTGGTGACGTGTCAGCGCAAACGCTCGCTCTCGCAGGCCCATAAAGCTCAGACTGCCGAAGTTCGGCTTGAGGGGCGCCTGCTTGTTTTGGTCCAAACCAGCAGACGTGTGTGCTGCTTTGGCACAAACTCAAGGTCGGATTGTTTCTGTGGCTTCAACAAATACAAATCTTCTAGAAATGTTCTAGAATCACTCCGCTCAGGGTGGCAGCATGTAGCAGGAGCTCTGCTACGTCAGTTCTGATATGTTCATGTTCTTCATAATTGTTTTGGTTGACAATCATTCCCTCTGGTTTTGGATGCTGTGCAGCTGGAAGGTTTTTTGCTCTCAGTTTTTTCACTGTTTGACAGTGCAGAGCAGCTGATAAGCATCTCAAAAGCTCAAATAATAGCTGAACTACGGGGAGAGGAGGAAGAAGTTCAAACCATCTATTTTATCCCTCTTAATGGGCAACGATCATATCCCCAACTCCAACATCTTTCTAACCATACAGCTAGACAGAGATTTAAAGAGGCGCGGCTAAAGCAAAGAGATGGATTAGCAGCACTTGTCAACAAGTGATCCATGACATCCACGACATGTTACAGCAGAATATTAAATCTGCTGCCCGGAAATTGAGCTCGACAGTCATGACACCATTGTACAGCAACAGTCTTCAGTCAGAAGCATCTTCTGATTCGTTGCAAGACAGACGGCTACCAAAGATCCTTTCTGCCCACAGCCTCACCATCAAAAATGATTCTCTGGAGATTCTTGGCTGTTACAAGTTACGGCAAAATTAAATTTTCACACCTTTAAACATTCTGTTTTACATTCTGTAACGTTCAAACCCCAAACACCGAAATGTTTTACTGGGAAAGAGCATCAAACCTTTGAGATCACAGAACTCTACCAATTAGGTGACATCTAATAATTATAATAGGAATTAATCTTATATGATGGCGCCTTTCTAAAACCCAAGGTCACTTTACAGAGAAGAAAATACAGAGAAAATAATAGATAAACAACCAGCAAAACAATTAATCGAATGGCAAATCAGTGTCTAAAGTGAATAAACCCGTTTGAACAGGCTTCTAAAGGGATTTGGTTGCACTGGATTTTATTTGGGTATATAAGATTAAAAGGTGGCTGAAAAGACAGACCTTTTTTAAATTCTTTTATTTAAAGGCAAACAATTATGCACCGTTCTGTGTCGGCCTATCACCTAAAATCTTGACGAGTGATCCAGTTTCATCTCAGGAAAATGAGTGAATGACTTAAAAAAAGTTTTAATAAGGTGAAGACATGAATAAAAAAGCTTCAATAACGAAATAAAACAAAGCCAGCAGGTCAAAAAATGTCTAGAATCTTATAAATATGACTTGAACCTGTCGAGCACATCCAGGGCCAGCTCCGCCCTGTGGCGCCGCAGCGTCAGCCGAGCGTGCTCCACGGTGCAGGAGAACTGCGGCAGCGCTGGGAGGCGGTTCAGAGCCTGCTGGGAGATGAGAGCTTTGGCTTCGGCCTGGGTCTGGATCTGACGGACCTGGTCGGAATCCACAGCTCCTGCGCCCTGGTTCTGCCCCAACCTGACGACGAGGGAGCAGAGGTGCCCGTGAAGCAGCTTCACCCACTGCAGCGGCTCGGCCCAAAGGTTCAGTTCGCCCTTCTCAAACAGAAAGTCGTCTTTGTCCTGGTCAAAGCAGGAAGAACTTGTGTTAACTGGACTGGACTTAAAAGCTGGCTCTTATAGTTTTTAATTCAACAGATTAATTCCCCACTGAAAAGCCCAGTCTATTGGTGGAACATAAACACTCAAGTATGATAAAAAACCTTACTGGATTAACCGGTTAGGTGATAAATGGTGATAAAAAAAAGATATTGTTGCTAGGTAACAGGTTTTCCACACATCTAACTTGGCTCCTGTGATACTTTCAACTAAAAGGTCTTAGCATCAGAATATAAACATAGTGTCAGGTCAGGTCAGACAGATGTTCTAACATTTGACTCCAGACCACTTCAGTAAATAGAGGAGCTTACGGTCTAGTTGACGATTTTAAGCATTTTCGGTAGCTGCAAAACAAGCCCAAATCATTACACCACCACCCCGTGCTTTTAGAGCTTAAAATGTCTGGGATGGAACTTTCTGGCATTTCTCTGACCATTGCACAGCCTGACTGGGTGAAATCCTGAAAGGTAAATTCTAGACTCTAAAGTCAAAATATTTCAGATGCTATGCAGATGATACAAAAACCTCTGGCATGTCAGAAACTATTGTGGCTCCTGTACTCTGGTAATAACCAGTGTTGGGTATAGTTACTTTGGAAAGAAGTTAATTAGGTTACAGCGTTACCATCAATTAAAAGTAATCATTTACGTTACAGCGTTATCCATTCATAAAAGTAACGCGTTAGAGTACTTATGCTTTACTAAGAATTAAAAGGCAGTTCGCAGCGCCTCGCGCATGTTGCAACTTAAGTGACATACACAGCCTCCTTTAAATGGACCGAGAAGTCATGACGATGACTAACATCAGTCATCCAACTAAATTAACTCTGCAGGATAACAAAAGGAAAGACAGCCAGCAATAGGCTATTCCACATAGCGTTTTATTAATTATTTTTTTAATAACAGAACATATGAATCAAAAACACTTATCCAGCCTGGGTAGCCTGATAGAGTGGTGTTTGGATTCAAGATTTTTTTAAATTTGAAGTAGAATTTTTTGCGGTCGACAAAACTTTTCCCCAATGCAGAGTGTGCATTTTACCGTTATATTCTTTTCTTTTTCGCTGACTAACTTAAAATAATGTCCGTACTTCCATGAAGCTGTGCTACTGCTCTCTCCCAACTTTCCAGGAGTTCAAAAACACTCACACACACACACAGGGTCAGGAGGAGCCGGGCACCGATGAATCACAGCGCTTTGGCTCCGCTTATACAGCCACAGGTGGCGTCGTTCCTTTCACTTCACTACGACAACAAAAGCACTTGAACATAACGAAACGGGAATTTCCACTTCACAAGTGGAAAGTATCATCTTTCCCATACCACATGAAGGCAGCAGTACAGCAAGCTTTATGCGTATAAACAATGGTTTTATTTTGAGGCGATTTTTATTATAAACAAATAGAAGCTGTAAACTGTTGGGAAGTCTAAGGAGGGTATTGACTGCTGAGGAAAAGTCCAGGGGTCTCATTTATAAAGCTTGCTTACACACAAAACGGGGTGTGAAAACTACGTGAGCAACTTTCTACGCCAAGTTTAGGATTTATAGAAAAAAACGTGTCGTAAAAATGTGCGCAACTTTAAGCACTTTAAGGATCTTGCTTACGCACTTTTTGGACACAGAGGACACTGACAGCGCAGCAGGAGAGAGATGGCTAAAACGTGAATTTAAGTCACAATTTCAAACTTGTAGAGCTTTGCGCACACAGACACACAACCAGCAGTCATACCCCCCATCCCGTCTCTGAACTGAGAGTAAAAATGAGAATCTGAATGAAAATATGAGAATAAGAATTATATCACAGTATGTTTATATGTATTTATGTCTTCAGATTATATAGAAATTGCACTTATTGGTGTATTAATTGTGTGAAGTAGGAATACTGCAGCATCCCCTACATAATGATGCACAATGGATGCTGGCGCTCATTAAAGATCACGCCACTGGAAACATCTGCATGGGGGACCCGATGTAGATTCCTTAAAGCAGTCTTATTAGATCTATGTGTTGAACTGGACCCGGTGTTAGATCTACCGAGCTGCTGGAACCGTGCACCTCGTCCCCCACTCTTCTTTTTTATGTCAGGAACGCTGCTGCACCAACGCTGCTGCACCAACGCTGCAGCTCTTCCGTTTGTTTGTGACTCCAAATCAATATTTTGCAAGGTTGATACTTTTCAAAAGTAGACTTAAAACGCAGTTTTATTTGTTTTAATAATGGGCTTGTTTTAATAATTTTGTTTTAATGAATTCAAGTCTTATTTTTGCAACAAGAAGTATTCATATAGGCCTAATTGAAACTTTATTAGGCCTATTATCTGTTTTTACTGCTTGTGCTGCTTTTATTATTAAATTTTTAAATCTTTTTACTCTCTTTGTCTTTCAGTGTAAAGCACTTTGGCTGCCTTTGGCTGAGTAAAGCACTGATTGAGTGATTGATTGAAATAAAATGGTTTTCCGTTTCTCTATGAGCCTGGAGCTGTGGAATTACTTTCTCCGCCTCTCGGTTGCCATGGTTACCCGTGAAACGCCCCATATTAGCTGGCTTAAGTCGATGCAGAATATTCACTAGACACTTTGCATGGACCGTTTATGGGAGACAGTGGGTGTGTAGGTGGCGGGATATTATCCAAAAACACCTGCAGACATTTCTAGGGAGAGTGGGATTTATAAAGCGGAAAGTGCGTGCAGCTGTGCGTACTCTAAGTTTGATCGATCGGAAACTTACTTGGCGTAAGTAAAAAAAAGTTGCTGAGCTTCAGTACGGTTTTAGTGATGATTCTACGCAAAGTTTTATAAAGGAGACCCCAGGTACTCATCAACACATGCTGAAAAACATTCCGGTACCTTTCCTTTCCTTTTTTTTTTTTTTTTTTACCTCATTGCGGTTGAATAAATATTAGTATAAACGTTAGGCTAAATTTAGGACCTGGAAAAGACAAGGTCACTTTATTATGTTCTGATATGCAAAAGCCTAGAGTGGAAACAGGGTGTACTTTCATTTCGTCATGATTGCACAATTAAAGAATTCATGACCTTGGCTTACACCTTTGTACGGAGCCCAAATAAGCAGCGGTTTACTGTTCGTCCAGCGAGGAGCCTGACGGTGTGGGTGGAGAGCAGAAACCTTGGTGTCTAACAACAACTCGCGTGTTTCGTCTGCTAATCGGAGCAGAACAAAACAAGAGCAACAAGGTAGAAAACCTCTTTTTTTAAGGTTTTGTGGCTGTAGTGGCCTTTTTTGAAAGTGGATAGCGTAGAAAAGGGAAGAATGACATGTGGCAAAGGTCCATGAACTTGGGTCGAGGGCTGAGGCGTCTGCACATGGGGCACCCGCACTAACCACCACACTCCCCTCCGTTTTTAACGTTTTAAAGCCAGCAAACTTGATGTTAAGTCAAGAAAACACATTATCTGATGGAACTATCCATTAATATTGCCAAAACCTTGAGTAACCAGAATTAGATAATTGCTGAGGATGGACTTCTCAATGTCCCTATCAAACAAAAGGCTCACCAGACAGGAAGTTTCATCTGCCTCCTCCTCATTGTTGCCATCCTTCTCCTCTCCCAGCAGCCACTGGGTGAGGGCAAGGACCCCCGCAGCCAGCTGCCCCCAGAGCTCAAACATCCCACACAGGAGCTCCATGCAGAGGTCCAAGGCGGCTGGAGGACACACAGACACGCCTGCAAAATCTGAGAAAAAAAGAAAGAAAAAAAAAGAAAAAGTAAAATGAAATAAAATAAAATAAATACCAGGCCTTGAAGGAAACAAAGATGCTGCACAGTCAGAAAAGGTTTGATTATTACAAACTCAAAATCATTTGTTGGACATTTTTGCTTGGAAATGGAACAGAGATCAACTTAGTGTGGCTGTACACTAGTTTAACATTTGTCTGCTGAAATGAACTAAGCAGTGCCTCTTAATGATGGTTTGGTTCCACAGACAACTTCTGAATACCTCGGGGCAACACCGATGGGTCAAGTTCAACCCAGGAGTCTGCAGCTCCACTGCTGAAAGAGACCATGACCTTCTCATCGTTCCTCCCAATGGATTACTTCTGATACTGAGAGCTGAAGAGAAGCTGCGGCTGTAGAGATTCTCTGACCCGGTCAAAAGACAACTTTTGAGGACAAAATGTTTGCTTGCTTTCCATCTATCCCACCCACGAACGGGTTCCACGATGGAGAGATAGTGTTTTTTACTTCACCTGCTGGTGGTCATAATTGCTTCATGCTGGCAGAACAGCAGCAGCGTTTTCCTTCATTCATGACTTTCCAGATATTTGCTTTCCATTTCCAAGTGGTCAACACAACTGGAAAGCCCAGACGTACTTTGTCTTCTACTTGTACCATCAGATTTATTTAGTTTAGCATGTGGATGTGCAGCTCATTCAAATGATTGAATTACGTCCTCACCAGGCCTTCAAGTTCAGCACAAGCCTGCAAATTACCCATTCATATAAATCAGGCATGTTTTAAGTGGAGGAATACAGAGGAGTGGGTTCTAGGAACCAGGATATAGGAAATCCTGTTCTAATGTTTGCCTGTTAATAAATAAGCTGTAATTAGAGAACTTCTAGAGGACCTTGACTAAAACCTGATGGGAAGCAGAGAAAAACAAAGAGCAGCCAGCGTAAGGAGTCCAATCTGCACCGAAAACTTTTTGAAGCAGAGGCTAGGGCTGCACGATTAACCCCCTGACATTTGAGTGACAAACCTATTCACCAATCAAAATGGTTGAGTCTCGTTTTCCTGGCTTGCTGGCCAATCAGAAACGGTGATGGGAAACAAGCTTGTATGCAGAGCAGTGTTGCCAACTTGACGACTTTATATATTTAGCGACTTTTCCGACACCCCCCTGGCAACTTTTTTAAAAAAGTGTCTAGTGACAAATCTAGCGGCTTTTCCATGTGTTGCTAGAGACTTTTGGCGACTTGTTCATTGTGAAAGCAGAATGTATTTCTCACTGTTCTCAGCGGGTAGCGGGAGAGGAACCTCGCTGCAGATCTCTGCTGTCAGTCTCTCTCCGCTGCCGCGCTCAGGTTGACAACCGTCACGTAAAAAACTGAATCGTTCCGTATTCAGAGAAAATATTACGTTCCGTATTAAGGTGAGAAGGAACGCGATTTGTCCCGTATTTCAGCTAGAATGAAAAGACACAAAGCTGGAGTTATTCTGTGTCTTTACGCTGCGCAGCTGCCTCTTCTTCTCTCATTCTCTCCTGTTGCTCCTTCAATCATGAAGCTGATCAATGATCAGCTGATCGGCTTTTCTGTCGCAGTCCTGTTTCTGTTTGTTTATCGCGGACTTTTAGCAGATAGAGGAAACCAGCGGTTGTCGCGCTAAACAACAGCAGCACGTTTAAGCTTGATAAACTGTTAGAATTGATTTAATATTACTTTCTGATGTTTGCTGGAGCCACAGCCGTAACAGCTGCTGGTCATGATATCGGTTTGATTATGTGGCGAGATGGAAACATGAAGATGAAACCAGGAGATTTTCTTACTGAGTCAGCAGAGCTGAACAGGTGATGGAGAAACAGGTTTACCTTTTAGGTGACATGAATGAGTTGAAGGGAAGTTATAAACTGTTTCTGAGACAAATAACACCAGGATCGTTTTCTACAACTGTGCAGGGGCGGCTCTAGCAAAGTTTTGCCCGGGGGCCAGGTAGGGCATTAACAGGAAAAGGCGGGCACAAATACATACTTTTCTTATTCTCATTTAAAATGTCTAGCTTTTAATAAATACTTATCTGAATCTTACAACCAATTGGATGTAGTGGTCATAAATACTTTATCATATGCAGCAAATATTAAGTCTAATACAGTATCCTACTAAGCTATAGTACTTTTTCCTCCGGGAAGGTACCATCTGTGCAGTCTGCAGTTCTGTCAAAGAAAGATGTAGAATCTATTTAATTATTATAGAAAAATAATTCATTTATGTGCATTTGTTTTACACGTGCATTAAATTAAAGTCGATTAGGTCGATTAAGCATCATGAGGCGGAGGGTGGGGGGTGGTTCCTTATTCTTTTTGCTGGGAGTTGGCAACCCTACTGTCAGGTTACTACGTCTTATCTTGCAGAAGGCTGGATAAGGTCTTGTTTTTAATTGTTATTTTCATTTATTTAAAAATGTGTGCAGTATAACAGTTTCATGTTTAGTAAATGGTTGTGGACTGCAGAAGATTTTGTTTTCTAATTGTAAATCTAAATCTAATAAGAGTTCATTTACTATTTTTCAATGGCAAATATTCGTCAATCAAAAAAAAAAAAGCTACCTGTTTAAGTTAATTTCCATTATGTCTTATTATTCTTTGGTATTTAGGTTCAGGTATTTCATAATCACGAAGCATTGAACAATATCATTACCTCAATCAATATGTAGTTTATATTATATATAACAGCAGACAAAACCCAGAAGAGGGCCCTGGCCACAAATATTTTTTAGGTAATTGTATATTGATCGCATTGTGTGTCAAGTTGTACAAGACTGTGTTGTAAAAGTAACAATATATTTCATTCATAATTTTAGTTTTATGCACTTAAAAGTATCGAAAGTAAAAATCGAAAATCGCATCGCAATCGCAAGATTTGTCAGAAAAACCGCAATTAGGTTTTTTGTCAAAATCGTGCACCCCTAGCAGAGGCTACACGCATTTCTACAAGAAAACCATTAAGCCTGCCGCACACGAGAGCTATCTGCTGACCAAAAAGTCAATCGAGGCCGTTTGCTCCGCAGATAGCTCGCCATGTGCGGTTAATTTTGGGTCCGTTTTCTGCCTCATGAGGCGTTGAGGTGAAAATCAAAACGGTTTGATATTTTTCGCCTTGCGAGGCGAAAATCTCACCGTTTGCCCTCTACATGAGTTGAGCGCTGAGGGCAAATATTCAAGAGACCAATCAAAAAGCATCCTCTGCTCACATGATTCCAAGATGGCAGCCCCCTGTTTTCAGTGAAAATAATGAATGAAACGGAGACAGAGATGGATTTGGAGGAAATGCTGCTTCTCATTTTGTTTATGAGGCGTCGCCCTCGCCACCGTTTGAAGGTTAGGAAAATATGGGTTACGGTCGATTACACACGAGTTTATCTTCTCTGAATCTCTGTGGGCTGCCATCTTGGAATCATGTGAGCGGAGGATGAGTTTTGATTGGTCGCTTTAATATTTGCCCTCAGCACTCAGCTCAAGTAGAGCGCACACGCGAGGCGAAAAATATCAAACCTGTTTGATTTTCACCTCAACGCCTCATTAGGCAGAAAACTCACCGAAAATTAACCGCACACAGCGAGCTATCTGCTGAGCAAACGGCCTCGAATGACTTTTTGCTCAGCAGATAGCTCTCGTATGCGGCAGGCTTTACACTCCGACCATGCCGAGCACATGTTGGGACGGAGTACAAGATTAGGCATAAAACTTGGACATGTTCTCACTGTAAGTAATGCAGGGCTGATGCCGCGATCCAAACTTGGTGTTAATGTGCATGCGTGTTTCCTTTAGGGCTTGGACTGCCTTCCGAGAAACAGAACTATAAGACATACAACCAGCCATCATGAGGGGTGTGTATGAGAGAACTCAAAAACACACTGTAAGCAAATCTGAACTCTTCTCCGAGAGCTGCTCTTGTTGAGGAACATGCTTCTGCTAATGTTTCAGATCATCAAACAAATTCTAATATTGGCCACGTCAACCAGAGTAAATACAAAACGTAGTTTTTAAATAAACATTTTATTAATGATGGGGGAAAGGTTTCCAAACAAACCTGCCCTGTGTGAGAAAGGGCAGGTTCATCAAGCATTTGCCATAACTGGGAAAGTCTTTTACATCGCTGTGGAATAATTGTGGCCAACTATTTGTTTTAAATCTGTCACATTTGTGTGTTTTTTAGCATAAAGCACCTGTTTAGGGTCATACCACCGCCTCTCAATAAGATTTAAGTCCAGATTCTTCCCAGCTCACTCCAAAACATCTATTTTGTTTATCTTTGCCATTCTCCTGGAAACTCAAAGTGTAATTGGGTTTAAGGTAGCAAACTGATGTTTGGACATTTTCCTTCAGGATTTTCCGCCAGAGAGCATAACTCATGGTCCGGCAATTCATTAAATTAAATTCAGTTTATTTATTCATTCATTCATTTTTATAGCCCTTTAAAAACAGACAGAGAGCCAAAGTGCTTTACAAAGATCATTAAAAGCAAATAAAAGCAAAACAGACAAAGCGAATACATCCAGGCCCTGAAGAAGCAAGAAATCCCACGCCATCATGCTACCACCACCATGTTTGACTGTCAGTATTTGTCTGAAGTGTTGTAAGATTTAAACGGGATATCCATCAGTAAGTAAGGCCTGCAGAGCTTTAGATGTTGTTCCGGTTGCTTTTGTGATCTCTAGAATGAGCAATTTGGTTTGGTGTCTTGACTGGAGTCCCAAAACCTTTGAAAATGTTTTGGAACCATTTCCAGATTTATAGATGTAAATAACTTTCTCAATTTTTCCAACATTTCTTGAGATCGAAGCATGATGTGTTGGTTTTGAGATTTTTTAGCCTACTTCTTGATGTCAGACCGGTTCTATTTAAGCGGTTTCTGGATGCCAGAGGTCTAGTAAACTATTTGATAGATCCCAGTGAATTACTGATCCAACACGGGGTGGGGGGATTTGTGTAGACTACCTTTCAGACAGTACCACAGGATGATGTCTGAAGTCCATGCACAGGCTTTTAGAGGCTTAATGGTCATGTTGCAAAAACAAATGTTAAAAGAAAGGAGTGTAAGGAGAGGAAACAAGTAGAAAAACAAGGCAGCTAGCTGATACAAGGTGTGTGCGTGTGTGTGTGTGTTGTTCTCACACAATGGCCTTTCTTACCACAGCTGTCACCCAGATAACACCACAGACTTCAAAAGGCATTGAGAGCCACTAGCCAAAACACTACCACTGTGGGAATTAGAGGAAGGAGCGAGGGAAGGTGGAGGTGTACAATCCTCCGCCCTCACCGCTGGCACACAAACAGTTAAAAACACACCAACAGGTCCAAGCCCAGAGAGCTTTTCATCTCCAGAGAGGAGGCGTAAAATTGGAGCAGAGCCTCGAGTCTGAGTGTGGAGGGAAAGCCGCTCTGTGAACACTACGGCCTGTTGATTGTAGTGTATTAGAGGAGATTTAAGAGTTTAGGAGCCTGAGTGACAAATTCCTTTCTCTACCAGGAAGCCGCCTCTCTCTAAAGCAGCCCTGCTTCTGAAGTTGGGCCTCAACGGTCCACACATCCACGCCTTCCTGAACATTCAGGGATATAATAGGAAATCTTAGCTGCATGCAGTTTATCATCTTTCCAACAAAGGTTTCACACATCGCTTGACTTTATTTTCCCTCCTTGAGCTTTTGCAGCCAAATGCCTCCTTTCTCAAGGAGATTGTCTTTCTCTCGGCTGGCAGAGTGTGTGTTGGGTGTGTGTGTGAGTCCGTTTGCAGCTGAAAGACTGGCAGAGTGTGTGTTCTGCTTCGACAATATCAGTTGGTGAATGAATGGAGAGAGCCTGAGTGCGTGTAATGTGGAGTCACCAACTGCTGGCGTGCAGAACGCAGGTTGACCTTGTGTTATCTGAGGAAGGACCCCCCCCCATAGGAACAGTTTAATAAGTTTTTTAATATTTTGGTGTTTCCTTAACACCGATCTCTAAATGCTTTGTTGATAGATGTTTACATGTTTAAACGTGTAGTCTGGGTTAGATTGTATGATGGATTATAATCAGATAACGTCATTAAGCAGAGCCACAGATGACTATCTTCTCAGAGGAATTAATTCATATTTTGAAATATTAAGTGTAAATAAAGTGTAAGTGTAAATAAAAATCCAGGAAATCCCATTAATATTTTCTATATTTATTGATACCTGCCCCATATAATGCCGCGATGTTCTGTACCTTTCTACTGACTGACACCTTTTGGACAACTATAGCTTTGTCCTACCAGAGTAACTAACTGGAATTGATGTAAGGTGTGAACTAACAAATACTTGCCATCCTAACATTAATGTTTTAGTTGATTAAATATGGAACTATCAGTTATGCTGGGCTTTAAAGTAAGCAAAACCACAAGGGAACAGATCAACAGCTCATAACACGCGATAATGCACAGAGAACAAGTAATCTAATCGTGTGTCGTATCAATTCATTTCCTTCCTGGTGCAGCCCAGCTCATCTCAGTTACTTTATGCACATGGCGTACTATACTCATTTCCCTCACATTTCTTCTTGTAGGGATAAACACAATGAACTCCAAGATGAAGAATACATCAAACTAATGAGAAAATGCATGACTTAATGGGTCAAAAGTAGTGAAAATGAGCCTCTAAATAAGGAACATTGTAGTTGTTTTTTATGAATTAGTGCAGCCACATTGTTTCTCATTAACAGTCATGCCATTAGAGTCAACTGAGTGAATTAAAAAGAACTTTTGCTGTTCAGTAATCCACACTGAGCCTCTGCAGCTGGACGGGGTATCAGATGTCCCATTTAGATGCTGCATTTTCCTACAGTTTAATCGCTATTCAGTCTGCGCAAAAGTTACTTGCATTCTTTAGGCTGCATAAAAGAAAGATTGCTTTCGCCTACCAACGCAAAAATCACACAGCACCACCTCCTCCTCCACCAAAGGTCGTTCTCTTTCAAACGAGCCGTCAGACTCTCAGCGTGTGCTGCAGACGCTGAGCTGGAGCCGAGACTCCAGGAAGCAAAGGTGTGAGATAGAGAAAGAGGTGTGAAATAAAAACACGCACTTTACAGCCCCAACTTCCTCTGGTAGGTGATGGGGAGGGGAAAAAAAAACAAGGTAGTGCAGAGACCAAGGGCAACAACAGCAACAGGAAACATGACAACACAAAGTGCTAAAGCTGGTGGAGTGGTGAGCATTAGCATAAAAGTGATGGTCTGGGAATATCCTGAGAGCTCCCGATTCGCAGTGTTTAGTCATCAATCTCAGTCTGAGGTTGGCTGAATGCAAGTAAAAGGCTATTTCAGCAGGAGGCCGAAACACCTTCCAAACAGTCATTTGCTGCCTAACAGAGAGGATTTACACATCAAGGATGACGCTCTTATAAAGATGGGACGAGCTCTTTGGTTACATTTTCTATGTTGAGTGAGACGTTTAAACTGAATAAATGACGGGAGGAAATAGTTGAAAGAATCACTGCATAAAACTTCCGTTCTTTTAGGAGGATAGTGAGAATTATACTTCAGACCAACACAAAGTAGCACTTTTTACAAACAGAAATCTTAATGTGAGTGAATATTTTGAAAAAACGTTGATATTAGCATTTAATTGAAATCAATTAATAGTTGCAAACCTTTTTGGGGTATGTTTCTACCAGCTAACAGCCAAGCACTGAAAATTTTGCCCATTCAACTTTGCAGAATAGTTGACTATTTCCAAACCAGTAATCAGATTAAAGTTACTTATCCAAGTCACTGTGTGTTACTATTTTTGTCATTTAATCAGTAAAAAGATATCTTTGCTTTCTTCTTGCGTCTCGGTGAGTGCCGTACGTATCACATGTAACACATACCAAGCAGCCAGCAACAAAAATGTAAACAACAATGGAGGGAGGAGAGAGACGGACGTCACTATTTAGAGGTTGTGTCGGCTAAAAATGACAATATTAAGGTTCACTTTACGCTCTCTGTGCCTGTGACTAAGTCTTATCTAGTTTCAAAATCCCTACGTAAAACTTGAACATTTGGACTCGCAGCTTGGCCCAGTCAAAGTTACGGTGAAACTCCAAGCAGGTAGTACGAAGTGGAGAGTTGCGACTAATGCAGGAGGTCCCCCACCACCTGAACAACAGAAGCTGGACTTCAGTGCAAAACAATGTTTTTGTTAAAAGCAAGTTTTTATATTAGGTTACGTCAAGAAAGGAGGCCTTCATTTTATTTTTTATCAATTTTGGTTTTCTTTCCATGAAATAGTTTTTAAGTTAAACTTGAAATATCAGGAGAAACATTGCTGACGTTTCTGTAAAAAAAAAAAAAAACTTCCAATAAAGGGAATCAAGTAAATACAACCTTAGATGAAAAGCAAAACAAAAAGAATTAACAGTTAAAAAAAACTAAGCCAGAAGATGGGAAGCATAAAACATTAAGATAAAAAAATCCCCTGTTGCTACTTAAAAAAGGCCCCCGAGAGGTGCAAAATCAAATCAACAGGCTTTTTTTTAGTTCCGACATCTTCTCGGTCCAGAATTGCTCAATGCCAGGATGGTAAGACATCAGTAGTAGCCTAGGAGAACCAGCTGTTGCTGCCCATCTATCTGGGAGCAGAAATAAGGCCCGTTTCCAAACTATTTGAAGTTCATTTTTCTACAGAGAGAACGATTAATCACAAGACAGTTACAGATTATCAACCATACCCGCAGTGGACGGCAAACACTAACAGGCCACAGTCAGGCCACCTTGCAGTTTTGTTTTTATAAGCTTTTCAAACACTGGATTGAATAGCCCCAAATTTACAATGAAAAATCAAAGAAACACATTAATTAGGACAAAATAAAATACATCCAAATCTGTTGTTTCCTTTTCAAACACCCATGTCTCCAAACTGCAACAGAACCTGCAGACACCGGCCGCTACTCCAGACGCGTGACTTTATTTTATCTGGGAAATTAAAATCTCATTGGCTTTAATGAGGGAAACTTGGCGAGAGCTGATCAAACACTACGTCTATGTATGTCTAAGATTACAGTTGAGTTGGTCCAAATGTAAAGCTGCAAATCTTCGCTTTCTCTGGTGTTGTTTTAACTCCGCTCAAATGACACAAACTGT
Source organism: Valencia hispanica (assembly GCA_963556495.2). Lineage (NCBI taxonomy): Eukaryota > Metazoa > Chordata > Actinopteri > Cyprinodontiformes > Valenciidae > Valencia > Valencia hispanica. The sequence goes on along the minus strand of OY747711.1, from coordinate 11,630,272 downwards.
AGTTTACTCGCTGAGAGATCATTGTGCTAATATAGAACTTGCTTTGTTTAATGAAAGTCCCCCAGTTCTCTCAGGTTAATCATTCGTGTCATGAAGATGAAATGAATGTTGCCGGGAAGAAAAACAAAACATGAATGGCACTTTTTGTTGCAACGATACAGTAATCAAAGTAGGTCAGTGAGAGGGTTTATTTGTTCATGGTTCACTGAAGCCAGTTTGTCAGCACAATGCATGAACACCAGAGCTGAACGATGTTTGAATGTCATGCAAACAGCCCGGTAAAGGCTCTAAGGAAAAATGATGGCCTAATACCTGAACAGTAAACTAGAGACAACAAAAGCTGGTGATCACACCTTGTTTTTATGGTCAAAAATGCTTATTTAGTGTAACAATGGCACGTCTCCGATGTCTGCAAACCCCCAAAACTAAAAGTATTGATATTTTTAAAAACATTTCTCCTGTTATTCCCATGAAAGCAGTAAGAAAATATAAATATCTATAAAAAGATGAATAAATTCAGGGTTTTTTTGTGCATTAAAATTGCACTAATTATTATAACTGGAGTGCAAAATTAGTGTATTAGTGAAACTATTAGGTTCTTATTTGTTTTTTAAAGAGCTGTACAGTGAACCCCCGCCTAGATGCGGTTCGGTTTTCACAGCTTGTTCTGTGGAACGTGACTCCGAATTATTCACGGAAAATTCCCCGATTTTTTTTCATAGAGCAAATCTAAAACATTAAAAAGGAAATGCAGCTTTAGAAGGACAAATAGCTGAGAAACAATGCTACTTGACGTGCTATTGGCTGGTAGTTTGTAAAGTAGCCAATCCAGAAGCATCATTCATTTTCCTTGGTGCTGATTGGCTGTACACCCAAGAGTGGAAACATGGACGACTGTGGATGTTACCTGCTGTGGTAGTGCTAAATCAGTTTCCAATGTCCGTATTAATGCATATTAAGGCAAATTTGGTGTCTGAACTACTAAAATAGGCAGTTCTAAGTGTTTTAGAGGAGGTCTTAAAGGATTTGCGGAGGGTGTGGTCTCTAACTGCCGTGAATACTGGGAATGATTTAACATTAATGGTCTGAATTTCTCCCTCTTGCCAAAATGGAGCTCCATTTCAGACCTACTCAGTCTGAAGGTGTTTGGGTGGCAGTGGTGATGCTAAAGACGGTGGTGGGTGCAGGGAAGGGGTAAATTAGATTGGCTCTTCCTGTCCAGAACAAAGCATCCACTGTGCATCCCATCTGACAGCAGAGAACCTTCACAAATGTCCGACACGCTCCTGAGAAAGTTGAACTTATGTGTATTCTTCAGTTTTTGGGGGAGAAAAAACTAACTATTGCTTTTTTTAAGAGAATGTTGAGAGAAAATGGGGAATTTCCTAACCATTTTAAATACAATAGTTTTATGTCTTTTCTGATTTCCTGAGCTTGCTGTGGATTAATTCACACTGTTTAACAGGTTTTCATTCCCTAAATCCTCCATATCAAAGGACCGGGGTTCGCCACCTTCATATGAAGCAGCTAACACCTCAGATACTTGATTCAGTAATGGCAGGTTATAAACCTGACAAACACACACACACACACACACACACACACACACACACACACACCCACACACACCCACGCACACCCACACAAAATGCCTTCGATGTTGCCTGAGGGGAATAGGAAAGACACAGAAGGAGATTTAAACAACCTCAGTGTCACAGTCATTAAACATAACAGCGGCATTTTTCTCATTAGTTCTTCATTGTAGGTGGAATGGCACAATCAGCCGTTCTTTTCTCTGGGAGCAAATATAAAATCCAGGATTAGGACAAGATTTCAGCATCGATGTCTGCACAATGTTTGGAAAAAACAAAAATACGTTTTTAATTGTATATTTGCTTGAAAAGGCCCTTCTAAATCAGAAGGTTGCTTTAATAAAACCTTCACTTAAAAACCTGCTCTGGATCAAGATGTCTAAATAAATATGAGACCAATGTCTAGTCTCCTTTGTGATCTAAAATATTTTCAGGTTTCAAAGTTCGTCCTAGCACTGAAACAGCACTGGTGAAAGTTACAGCCGATATTTTTATTTGCATGAGGACTTCAGGTATCCCAGCCATTTTCTGAGCTAAAATTACCAACCTGCTGTCTAATTTCATACGCTGCATTCCTGCAGAGACACCTTTGGAAATCCATTATGAATGCCGAGGTTAATCTTAGCGGGGGAAAGAGGTTTCTAAGAAAGACAGAGGAAATGTAGATTTTTTTTCTTCCTCTTAATGTTATGGAGCTTTGCCTCCCACAAAGAAACAAAAGTGGTCTCCAAGGGAGCCGTGAATATGAATGGATAAAGAAGGATGACCCGCTCACTTCTCTACACACACCCGCTCTGTAATTATATCCATTGTGTTCTCTTCCTGTCATAGAGAAAAAAAAAACATTTCCATCTTAGTCATGCTGTCAACCTCAATTTCTATCTGATTTTCAGCTGATAGCTTATCTTGACCCCGTCTGGCCTTATGAACATAAACACATACAGAGCATACACTGTAAGTTAAATGAAGGCATAAAAACACTTCCAGAAATGTTAAACGGGATTCCGGATTCCTCAGATTACAAAACAGGCTCTGATTTTTAAGGAAAAAAACAACCTTCAACCCTTATTTCAAATCTAATATTTCATTTAGTCAAGTAATAAGTAAAGTAAAAACAGTGGTCCACATCTAAACTCTCCCAAAGACAAATTATTTATTAATTTTTTCGTGGAAGTTTGTTCTTATGGGAAAAGAAAGCAGCTAAAACAATAATCAGAAACCCTGGATTTGGTGAGGAAATACCAAAAATGTTAGGGCAAGATAAATAAATACTAAGCAGACGGTAGCCAAAGTTGCCTTCTGCAGTGGTCTAAACAAGGCTTCCACGCAAGAAATAATGGAGAAATGAGGGTAATGCAACGCAACGAGGATTATCAGCTACAAAAAAAATCCCTACTTCACTCAGGGCTCTCTTTCTGAACGTTCCCAACACTCTGTCATCCTTAGTACTTTAGGACTAAGATACTGTGTGTTAGGTGTGAGCATCTACGGCAGTGGTGTCCAAACTGTTTAGTTGAAATATATAAATTTGATTGTTAGATAAAAAGGTTTTTGTGGAGCTAGTGGCCTTTATTTGCGGTGTTCAGACAGGAAATGAGCAGAGAGAAAAGAGGGAAGACATGCAGCCAAGATCCCAAGATCGGGAATCAAACCATGGAAACTGTGAATTATAACCTCTGTATGCGACCTTTAAATCTTGCGTCACCCCCAACATGGAATAATTTAATGAAAGAAACAAAGTAGTCCGATTTTTGTAGAAAACAGATATAAAATCATCCAAAATATCAAAACGGGTCTCAAACCATAGCAGCTTCAACTATAAAGCCTATAGTTTCTACTTCTCCCTCACTATAAAGCCTATAAAGCACTTTAAAGCCTATAGTTTCTACTTCTCCCTCAGCGGAGGTACAGAGACACGCAGAGCCATTATCAGTCGATCAAAGGCCTCTCTGACAGGCGCGCAAGGACGGGCGGACAGAGTAGAGTCCAATTTTGTCACTATAGGTCGAATGCAACGGAGCGCGCACGACTCAGCCAAGATCATTTCTCCACTATGGTGCTCTATAGTTCATGTAACTATTAGTCCATTTTGGGCACTAGATGCTTTATATTGCAAGGCCATTTTATTTAATATGGTCTTTTGGCAATTTTGAACACCAGGAGGTGTAGAGAACAACAAAACAGACCGCTGTATTCCTTTGTTTACATGCGATTTTTTTTATTTATTATTCAGTGAGCTGCACTTGTAGTAAAAAGCTCAATCAAAACTCGCTCTCTGTCTGCCATTACTCCTTGAGTGGATGTGCGTTTAAAAGCTGAAGTAAATAAACTGTAGTCGACCAGACGTCACTGCAATGGTAGACAGACATCCCAGAAAAGGTGTAAACCCCTTGGTACCAATTTTAAGGCAGTAAAAAAAAAAAAAGCGTGTCTTAAATTAAAACTAGAAAAGCACTCAGACCTCCGCCAGGGCCACTCATCTGTGTACCGTCTTTCTGTGTAAAAATCTCATGTTACAACATGAAAATGTGAGGCTTGTTTTCAGGTGCGCCCTATGTATGTACAAAATGTATTTTCTTTTTAAATTTACCTGGTGCACATTATGTTTATGGGGCACTCAATAGTCCGAGAATTAGGGTAGTTTATAAATCACCGAATGCCTTAGCACCCAAATACATTAAAGGTATCTTGTTGTATCAACTCCCCACAACATTCAGGTCATCTGGTTCAGGTCTACTCTGCATCCACGGAGTTAGAACCAAACATAGGGAAGCAGCATTCAGTTTTTATGCTCCTCTAATCTGGAACTAAAATTCTAGAAAACTGCAAAACTGCTGAAACACTGAGTTCCTTTAAATCAAGGCTAAAAATCTGTCTGTTTAGTGCTGCCTTTCATTAATAACAACTGGAACATCATAAACTGTAGTCTGTTTTATCATCGTTTCTCTTACTTGCCACTGAAAAAAAACAATTTCCACGTCTTTGTTGTTTTATTTTCCTTCAAATCATGTAAAGAGCTTTCAATTACCTTGCTGCTTAAAATGTGCTATGGTAATAATATTGCCTTGCCTTATTAGAAGAAAGGCATATCATTTGTAAAATTTTTGGGTTTAGCAATGAGAGAAGGATGTGGGTCAGTCTTTCTTCACGAATTCTTGTTGCAAATAAAGTGTCTGCATAGGTTGGTCAAATTTGTATCATTCCTGTGAGACTTTATGCAACAAATAAAAAATATATTACTAACATACAAAGAAGAAATTCATGACACTTGAAATGCAACAGGCCACAAATACTGCATTCTTATAATTCCTTGGTGATAGTATTTTTGTGTTATACTCTGCAGCCAAAGGAAAAAGGAGGGGGAGTCTTCCCATTTCTATAGAAGAAATAAATAAAAAAATCCACTAATTTTTTTTTCCTTTGCTGTTTGATGGCATGTTAAGTGATAACATTCAATTGCTTAAAGAGAGTGGGGCTCTGCAGGGGATCTGGAACAGTGGAGAAAACCAGCCAAATGAGAACAGGAAGTAGCACGAGGGCTGTTTATGTGTCTGAACAGCACTCAGGGTGTCAGCCCCCTCATGAAAGATATGTGAGGCTAAAACTGGCATCAATGTGTCAGTTAGCGAGCTCCAATGGGTAACATTATACAGTTCTTCAGTAAACAGGCCTCAGACGTTCCAAAAACAATGACACATAACCACACAAACACACTCTTCAGTCTCACATTCAAACTGCTAATCCAGAATTAGCGCCCTTCCTTCCAGGAATGTATCCCAACCCTGAGCAGGAAATGATTGTCTGTTTATACAAATGAGTCTGTTTTTATTTGGGAGTTTCTGGGTTATTGTTGTTGTCTTTACATTGTTGGGATGGGAGTAGCTAACAGTTCTTCTTGCTGAATCTCGATGCAGTTAACATGATGACAGGATTAGTGATGAGCAGGTCTATGCTCCAGCAGAACAGGGTTCCTACATTGTTTCCATGTCACCATTCAAAACTTTTCCTGAATTAAACCGGAACTTTAAAATCATTTTCAGATAAAAACCTTTGCAAATCATCAAATGAGGATGGATGGATGGATGGATGGATAACAAAAAGATGATGGACGGACGGTTGCATAGATGGTTGAATGGACGGTTGGACAGTTGGATGGATAAATGGATGATGGATGGACGGTTGGATTAATGGATGGATGGATAGATGGATGGATGGACAGACGGATGGAAGAACAAACATTTGGATAAATGGATGACTAGATGGATGGGTGGTTGGACGGACAGACGAACGAACGGTTGAAAGGATGGACGAATGGATGAATAAATGGTTGGATGGATGGTTAGATGGATAGATGAACGAAGGGACAGTTGCATGGATGTATGGATTGGTGCATGGATGGGTGGAATGATGGATGGATGCGAAAACAGATGAATGGAGGGAGGGAGGAATGGATGGATGGATGGATAGATAGTTAGAGGGATGGACGGACGAATAAATGGTTGCATGGACGAATAAATGGTTGCATGGACGGACGGACGGACGGATGGATGGATGGATGGATGGACTGCTCCAGTGTCCAGATCTGGAAAAGCCTCATATTAACTCCACCTTCTTCCAGATTAAATAAGAACCAAATATTCCTCTTGACAATGGTGTTGTGCGGCTGGTGTGAATGCTCTGATTGTACTCCATGTTTTTTCGTCTATTAGGCAGCCGTACAGACACCGGGCCGCATCTGTTCTGCGCCCGGTGTGAATCAGGGGTAAG